>NC_059574.1:17840591-18038091 GCF_020424385.1 Procambarus clarkii
GATCAGAGCAGACTCGATCACGTTTTCGTTCAACAAAATCCTTACTTTTAACAATACATTTTGCCCCTGTGAAGTCGATAGAATGATTACATAAACTGGAATGTAAATACAATGCACTGGATTGCTGGGCTGTACGAATAGCGTATGAATGCTGTTTTAAACGCGAGGAAAGAGATTTACCTGTCTGGCCGATGTAAACACATGCACACTCATTACAAGGGATGGAATACACACAATTAACCTGCTACAGACGAGGGCGAGTTCTTAATTAACATGGACTTAACTGTATTATCATTTTTGAACACTAGATTAATATTAAGGTTCTTCAGGGCTGGGGCAGATTTACTAGACCCTCAGAATATGGTAATACCAACGAATTTTTCAGTTCTACTGAAAAATTTCCATTCTACTTTGCTCTGATGAAGGCGAATTAGCCGAAAACGCGTTAAGCATTTTCTATTTTCATATGTGGTTATTCTGCATACTTGGATCAGCGTTTTTGTGATCATTGTTGCATATATATATATATATATATATATATATATATATATATATATATATATATATATATATATATATATAATATATATATATATATATATTAGTGTATACTGGCAGCAGGTTTTCTTTCAAACATGTTTCATTGAATATGACCGCATATTCTGTATTTATTATTTTCTGGTTTAGGACTTCTATCCCTCTAACTATTTTCTTAGCATCAGGGCTTAATTGAAATAGGAGTTCTCCAAACTCATTTTCGTACTTTTAAGGAGAAGAAAAGAAGTGATTTACTATAGAGTGTATTACACTTATTTATATAATTTGCACAACGTTTCGAACCTCCATGGTTCATTCTCAAGTGAACAGATCTTACAATACTAGTTGATTTTATACCCGCACTGGGTCAGGTGATAATACAATAAAGGTGAAAACATGGGGGGATACATAAGGGATAAATGTGAGGTGAAACATAGAGGCTGCAGAAGGCTTATTGGCCATACGAGGCAGCTCCTATCTAACACAAAGATTAATCCAGTGTAATTGGCCTATTATGTTGGACATTGTCTTCTGTGTTGGCATCGATATGTTCTTGTCTTGTCCTTACTCTCATGGTGGGTAGAGTAAATAGTTCTGTGATTTGGGTGTTCATGGTAGGTCGCTCTATTCTTATGTGAATTGCCTTATGTGAATACAAAACCAACTGTATACTTCCGTTATGTAGATGACATATTCGTAATAGTAAAAGACTCAGATGAACTAATTGACCTAAAAAGACACCTAGAGAGAGAGTCAGTACTCCGATTTACACATGAAAATTAGTGAAAATAACAGTCTGCCATTCCTGGATGTATTAATAACAAAAATAGGAACCTCTTTAAGCACCAACGTATATACCAAGCCCACCAACATAGGATTATGCCTGAACGGTAGAAGTGAGTGCCCCCAAAGATACAAAGCCAGTGTTCTCAATGCTTATATTCGTCGAGCGCTTACCCACTGCTCTGAATGGAGCAACGTGAGTAGAGAGTTTGAAAGAGTAACTCAGGTATTGGTGAACAACGAATATAGCAACGCGGAAATAAACGCTGCTATAAGAAGACACTTGGACCGTTGGTATAATCCTGAACCTAGAACAGAAACCACAACACCCCCAATAAAATTATATTACAAATCAACCATGCACAGTGAACATATAAAAGAGGAAAGAATAATGAAAGAAATAATTCGTAAAGGAGTAAAAAGCATACTCCTAACCAAAAAATATAAAATAAAATAAATATGTTTATTCAGGTAAGGTACATACATACAAGCGATGTTACATTAATGGATTGATATATAGATAGAGCTAGTACATACAATGCCTAAAGCCACTATTACGCAATGCGTTTCGGGCAAGAAAAACATTAATATCTAGAACTTAATACTAATTGAGCATAAAGAATAAAAAGTGTTTGAGAACAAATACAAATAAAGATAAAAAAAAGGGGGAACATGACTGAAAAAGCAGCACAAATACAATAGGATGACAAACAGTGTTGATTAAAAAAAATAACAGACATGGGTTGACAATAGAGGAGTGAGGTAGGTTACTGGGAATTTATTAGGTAGTGTTTAGTTTTTATCTTAAACTGGTTGAGAGAGGTACAGTCTTTAACATGGTTGGGAAGGTCATTCCACATTCTGGGTCCCTTGATTTGTAGAGCATTTCTAGTTTGATTAAGTCGTACTCTAGGAATATCAAACTGTATTTATTTCTGGTGTGGTGCTCATGGGTTCTGTTACAACCTTCAATGAAGCTTTTGAGGTCAGGATTGGCATTACAGTTCAGCGTTTTATATATGTATAATACACAAGAGAGAATGTGCAGTGACTTAATATCTAACATATTCAGAGATTTGAGTAAGGGTACCGAGTGCTGTCTGGGGCCAGAGTTGGATATTGTCCTAATAGCAGCTTTGTGTTGGGTAATTAGAGGACGTAAATGACTTTGGGTAGGAGAACCCCAAGCACAAATACCATAGTTGAGGTATGGATAGATGATGGAGTAATAGAGCGTCACCAGGGCAGGGCGAGGTATGTATATAATACCTGATCTTAGAAAGAATGCCAACAGTGTTTGAAACTTTTTTCGATATATTTAGAATGTGTCCCTGGAAATTCAACTTGTGGTCGATGAGAACGCCAAGGAATTTGCCATCTAATTTGTTACAAATTTGGGTATTGTTTATTTTGAGACTTATTTGATTAGAGGATTATTGCCAAACAGAATATAAAACGTTTTGTCAATGTTAAGGGTGAGTTTGTTGGCAGTTAGCCAAAGATGGACTTTCTCTAGCTCAGTATTTACTGTGGCATTTAGAGCAAGAGGGTCAGGATTGGAGTAAATGAAGGTTGCGTCGTCAGCAAATAGAATTGGTTTGAGGTGTTGGGAGGCATTTGGAAGGTCATTAATGTAGATGAGAAAGAGGAGAGGGCCAAGTATGCTGCCCTGAGGAACACCAATGTTGATGGGTAGGGTGAGAGAAATTGTATTATTCACAGAAACATACTGGAGCCTGTCAGTAAGATAAGATTTGAGGTATTGCAGGGAGTGTCCTCTGACTCCATAATGATGTAATTTAAGAAGAAGGTTTTTGTGGTTGACAGTGTCAAAAGCCTTACGCAGGTCCACAAATAACTCAACAGGAAACTCCTTTTTATCAAGAGCTGCGTGAATTAAGTTAATCATACTAATAAGTGCATCGTTAGTGCTTTTTTTGGGTCTGAAGCCATATTGACAAAAGCTAAGTATATTGTGTTTGGCTAGAAAAGAGTAAAGCTGCTTGTAGATTAGTTTCTCGAATATTTTTGATAAGTTAGGCAGGATTGATATAGGTCTGTAGTTGTTAACATCTGTGAGATCACCACATTTGTGGACAGGGGTTACTCTTGCTTTTTTTTAGAATGTCTGGAAAGGTTTGGAGTTCAAGTGACTTGTTGAAGAGCAATGCAATAGCAGGGGCTAAGGATCTGGAGGCTTTTTTGTAAATTAAAGTTGGTATCTCCTCGAGGGCACTAGACTTGGTTTTAAGGGAAAGGATTATCTCATTGACATCAGAGGAACTAGTGGGCTTTAGGTACAGAGACTGTGGATAGTTACCTGTAAGATAGTCCTTAACATCAGTACTGGAAGATGGAATATCATTTGCAAGGGATGATCCAATGGAAGAGAAGAACCTATTGAACTCAATAGCAGAATCAGAGGCTGAAAGCTGACCAACGTTATTGGAAAGGAGTGTTGGTTTGTTATTTAAAATCTTCTTTGATCCCAATATTTGTGAAATTGTGCTCCAAGTTTTTTTAATGTTGCTCTTTATTTGGGTAAATATATCTTCATAGTATTTAGTTTTGGCTCGTCTAATTATTTTAGATAGCAATAACGAGTAATTCTTTGAGAATTATTTGGAGACAGTTCCTAGCCTATACTTCTTCTCAAGGTCGTGTTTTTTGTTAATGGATTAAGTATTCCCTTTGTAAGCCAAGGATTGTTAAGCCTTTTGCTTGTGACATAACATAAACATAAACCTGATAATATTCTACAAAACCAAGAAGACTTCCGAACTCCTTATCAAAAACAGCCCGAAGCCGACGGAGAACCCTCTACAGCAGTCAAGCGTTGTATACATGTACACTTGCCCCCACGAAGGATGTAACCTTCAATGTAAGTACATAGGTATGACGTCGACCAAGCTGACGAGGCGTTTGACATGCCATCTTCAATCTCGTGCCCTAGGAATCACATGAGACAAGCCCATGACATTACTCTAACAAGAGAAATGTTGAACAAGAATAGCTGCATAATAGACAAAACCCAAGATGCAAGAAGATTACAAATTCTTGAGGCAATTCACATAAGAATAGAGCGACCTACCATGAACACCCAAATCACGGAACTATTTACTCTACCCACCATGAGAGTAAGGACAAGACAAGAACATATCGATGCCAACATAGAAGACAATGTCCAACATAATAGGCCAATTACACTGGATTAATCTTTGTGTTTAGATAGGAGCTGCCTCGTATGGGCCAATAAGCCTTCTGCAGCCTCTATGTTTCACCTCACATTTATCCCTTATGTATCCCCCTATGTTTTCACCTTTATTGTATTATCACCTGACCCAGTGCGGATATAACATCAATTAGTATTGTAAGATCTGTTCACTTGAGAATGAACCATGGAGGTTCGAAACGTTGTGCAAATTATATAAATAAGTGTAATACACTCTATAGTAAATCACTTCTTTTCTTCACCTTAAAAGTACGAAAATGAGTTTTGGAGAACTCCTATTTCAATTAAGCCCTGATGCTAAGAAAATAGTTAGAGGGATAGAAGTCCTAAACCAGAAAATAATAAATACAGAATATGCGGTCATATTCAATGAAATATATATATATATATATATATATATATATATATATATATATATATATATATATATATATATATATATATATATATATATATATATATATATATATATATTGTGACAATAATCTCCTTCAGAGATTGAGCCTGCTCTTCCCTCCAAAAGACGTCGATATAAACATCTATATAAAACAAGTATGGAAGAAAAATCCAACAACGACAACACCAGCAAGGTTTGCCAGAGCGGAAAACGTATGCAGCCAGGAACACTGCTCCACCTCAAACCGCCAAACTACCTGTCTTGTCGCCGGCTCCTCGCTGATTGGCTGTGGGTCTAGCTGCAACTGCACTCCACCCACCATACTACTTGATGTCTGGGGCCGCCACGACCTCAGTCTTCAGAATATCCCGTGCTTTCGACAGTTTAACACGTCTCGTTGGTAGACTAAGCCCCCAGGCTTACGTGTACTAAGAGAAGTGATTGCATATATATATATATATATATATATATATATATATATATATATATATATATATATATATATATATATATATATATATATATATATATATATATATATATATATATATATACACACACAGTTTAAGCACTGTCTATTCACTCTAACAATAAGCAAACTGCAAATGACTAAAGCTAGGCCAAACAGAAATTAATATCCTACCAACCTGTGTACAAGCACGACACAGCTGATCTGACGATCAAAACAATAGCAGTCAAGCTAAGCGACCATCTATCCGGTACAATTATAGCTCCACCCCGATATGATAGATATGTCACTTTTACTACACTGATATACGACAATGATTTACCAAATGTCTCTAACATCCTTAAGCCAATACTATTTGCTGGTGATACTACCTTCATCTATTCAAACCCAAATCCATCACACACTAAATAATAATGTAAATAACGAATTAAAAAAGTCCACTCATGGATGTCAACCAACAAACTCACAATGAACATAGGAAAGACCTATTACATTGTATTTGGAAGTACATCATCAAACAAAATTCTCCTTCAGATAGATAATGTCAATATTAGCATTACAAGTTATGGAAACTTATTTGGCCTATACATAAACATGAGACTAAACTTCAACACTCGCATACAGCACACAGGCAGTCTCAAACTGTGGAATATTCTAAAAAATCAGGTATTATATTTCCACCCTTTTTCTCTCCTTTCTATTCTCAAAGCTATCCCTGTTTAACATAATAATGTTAATGCTAATGATGATAATGTTTATTTTAAGAAAAGTACATACAAAATGGGTTACAAGCACTTTGCTGTCCTTCTAGATAGAGCAAGAATATACTATGCCAAAAGCCACTAATACACAAAGCGTTTCAGGAATGATGTGGGGAAGAAAAATTTAAACGTAATTGAGATCAAAAGCAAAAGTTGAATAGAAGTGGGAAAAATAAAAAGAAAGACAATAATTACATAATGAATGGAACAGCAGAAATTCCAACAGCAGCAGATGGTAATTTTAACTAAACAGAATACAACTTTTTTTTTTTTAACTTGGCAAATATCATCAGTATTAGAGGTTCAGTCATTAATCATTATTGTTTAGTAATAGCAAGACATAGGTTGACAATCAGTAGGTAAGGTAGGTTACATGCAGTTTATTAGGTGGTACTTAGTTTCTCTCTTAAACAGGTTGAGAGGGGGGACAGTCTTTGATGTTACTGGAAAGTAAGTAAGTAATTATCAAAAGGCTCCAAACAGAGAGGCTATGTAGCACTGTTAAAAGTGCGGGATATTCAAAAGGCACTAAATATCACTAAGGATGCCAAATACAAGAACAAAAGCACATAAGACGAACAACATCAAAGACATCCAATTCATCAAGGATACTATCAAGATACAGGTGACTGCAAGGAACAGTCAGGAAGAAAGATGCACTCATCCTGGAAGTCGGGATATTCAACAAGGATTTTGAGGTTATCTTGAGATGATTTCGGGGCTTAGCATTTCCGCGGCCTCGTCCTTCACCCAAGCCTCTTTTTTGTTACACACCCCCTGGGAAACAGCCCATAGCAGCTGTCTAACTCCCAGGTACCTATTTACTGCTAGGTAACAGGGGCATCAGGGTGAAAGAAACATTTTGCCCACTTGTCTCCGCCTCCACCGGGGATTGAACCCGGAACATCAGGACTACTAATCCAAAATGCTGTCCACCCAGCTGTCAGGATATGAACGACTGTAGAAGGGACAATGCAATTCGGACAATAAGATGCAGGGCAGCGCTCCCTTAAGTGCCTGTGAGTTAAATAGGTATGGCTAATATGTAACCTCACCTGAGCCAATTCCCATCACCTGTTACGGTGGTAGGAGGAAGGCCATGGGGACACACTACCCTTAAGAACATGCAGCTTGTTGTTACTAGTAACAGAAGACCAGCGATCCTGCCAACAGGCGTGGATTGAGGAAAGAATAACAGGGTAGAAGTCAAAATAAGGAACACCTTTGTGGGAAATGGGACCAGTGCAGATAGCCCCTTTCATGGCAGCATCCACACACTCATTTAAGAAACACCAATATGACTGGGAACCCAGCAAAGCTTGACTGTCTTAAATCTGCTGGAGACAATGTGAGAGTCTCTCTCAAGATTCTACCACAGCGGACTGGAATGGCTCATTGCTGTGCACAGTGCACCGATCTTGTGCACAAGGTCCTATTTCTGTTAACCCTGGATAGTGACCTGGCATGTTGGGTATCTCCAGAATGCCCACTTAACCAGGAACACTTTTATAATACGGAGGCCGCCGTATGTCCAGGCAGGAAGTAGATACAGGGAATTAAGCATACTTGCCACTCCAAAGGGTTAGTGAGTACATCGGTGGTGCAGCGTGGGAGAGGGGAGACGCTAGCAGCGTTTGACCTCTGGGGTCAACCGGCGCAATGGACAATAACAGCTATGACGTGGTTGTGACGTGTTCATGACGTCACTCCTATTCTGCTCATCGAGCGAGCTAATATGATTGGTTCCTGCTCATTTGCTGCAATGCCATTGGTCAAATTGTAATCCCCTTATGTGTGCCACAAGATGCCCTGAGCTTCAGGCAAAAACCATTCAAGTGAGGGATACCAAACCAAGAGGACGTGTTCTGTTCTGTCTATCGGCCAATAGACTAAACAACCGTCCATTCCTCACCGTCAAGTAACTCAGCGTCTGAAGATTAAACGACACACTCGCCCAGAATCACGAGTGTGAATATATTATTCAGAAGACTAAAGTGACAAATCTCCAGAGCGAAACAGACTGGTATCAGGTAACCCCTGGTGACAAAGATAGTTGTGAGTGACTTAGAGTGAACTAAGGCAGTGCCGCCGCCTAAGTAACCTGTGTGTGACTTTACCACAAGTGTACCTGCATGGTACCACAGCTGCCACTCGTCCCGAGCGTGTACTCCAGTACCCAAGTACCTCAGTACCTCAGTACCTCGAGGCACCCGCCGCCCTCACTACTACGTGACGTCACCACCTTACTCATTGCCAGCGCCAGTGTGTGTGCGGGTGTCTGTCTGTTAAGCATACAGCCCACCCTACTGCAAGTACCCTCCGTGTCTACGAGTGAAGCCAGCTTTCAGGCCACCTACGAGTGCTTGTATGTGCCTGAGTGAGTGAGTAAGGAAAAGGTACCTATCTGTAAGTACAGGATCTTGTCATTGTTTTATTGTGTCTGTGTTGATCTGAGGGATCAACCACAGTTCTCACCTTCTCATACCTGTCACAGGTCATAGGTGAATCGACGGTGTATGCGTGTTTATCTGTGTGGTATCACGGCATTTCACTCGTCTGTTGAATGTGAGCTTCACATACACCACACATTTAGTTATTGTGTGTGATTATTATTGTGCATGTTATTGCCTGTCCCATTGACAGTGTAGTTGTTGATTTATTGCATATCATCATTACCGAGTATCCGGTTGGAACTCTTGTGATCCCTTTGCATACCGGCAGTTAGGTTGCCGTGTTAATGATTGACTGTCAACTGTGTTAAGTTAGGTGGTTCTCCACGAGTGGATACGAGTCGTTTAGCCAGACGTCAAGAGTCTCGCTAATATAACCATAGCTTTGCTGACTCCAATCTAAAGTAAATCAAGCACCCTGTGTATTAGTGGTTAAGTTAGTAATAAACTACTGTTAAGCTTTATGCGGTGTTTCCGTTGAACCACTTCTGAATACTGCCAACATTACTCAAGCCTTCAGCTCTAAGTGTCTTCAACACCGAGTTGCCTATAAGTCACTAAACTATAAATGTGATGAGGACCCTAGGAGTCCCTTAAAGTGTTAAATCATTGAGGAGATTCCAACGATCAACGTGGAGCAGGACCAGGTGAGGCTAGTCTGAGAAGAGACCCTCAAGGACTCTAACTCGACCTTGCTCCCAGGCCCTGTACGGTTGCTCTCGTATTTTCTATTCTGCAAATTCCGACAGCTTCGTGAAGCGTCTGGCACATGTACATTGGCGACGTACGCATTGCAGTCGTGAAAGCAAAAAAGAAAACACCCACAGACAATTAACAGCCAATATTGAATTTTGAAGACCACAGGATGGACAGGATTAAACTACTCCAGAGCCATGAGAGCACTTCGAGAGTCAACTACAACGACAAAGAAAGAATTACGGTGAGAAAGCAGTTGACGAAGAGCAAATAAAATTGCATAAAGCTCAGCCGTGAAGATGCTAGTCTCCGGAAGCAGGCAACACTTACAGATGCAGTCAGGAAACGCAACGGAGTAGCCCACATCATCAGCAGACTGAAAGCCATGTGTGAAGATGGGGCTGGAGTGTGAAGAAAAGTGTACAAATTGAAGTGTTTCAGAACTGTAGGAGGGATAAAAGCTTGTCACGCAGGTCAAGGTTTTACAAAACTTAGGAAAGAGGGCCCTTCCATGGGTCCTCGTTCAGGGCAAGGAGGAAATGGGGCATGGATAGAAAGACATGAGGATAAATACTGGCAACACGAACTGGAAGAGAAGCTTGCAAGTGTAACAATTGTACAAAAAGAGATAGGTGGTCAAAGGGTATAGGATCACAGGAGGGGTAAGGTCAAAGTACGACATAGGCGAGAGTGAGGAGTGTTGTCGAGAAAAGTGAGGGGGTAGTCAGGATAGTCAGAAACAGCTTGGTCTGGGACCAATGTAACAGGGACTACAGAGCTCAGCCTTCCATCACAGTCCAACTCGGGGTCCAGGTCTCCCATCATACGTCTTAGAGGTTAAAAAAAAAGTCAGATATCAGCATATAAACGAACAGGAAAACATTTCATCCAAGAATAAGCCCCCATACCCATCATGGAGCCACAATTAGAGGATAGGACACCCGACAAGATGCCCCCCCCCCCCGCCAAGGGTGCATCATGATACACGCCTTGCAATTGCCACCTTAAGAACCGTCAGTCCAAAGAGATTGGGCTCAGCAATAAAGGAAATGATTGACAATAAAAGCATCCCCCCCCCCCCCCCGCTCGACATTGTCGGGTACCAGTTTTACGGATGAGTGTGTGTGCCTCAAACACCCGGCATCAAAACAGAAGACGCCATCTGATAGAACAATCAAGAATAACAAAAAAGTCGGTGGGAAATAGCAACTGGAAAGGAGAATTGTGAAGGAAACATGAAACTTAAGAGGAAAAAGCATCCAGCACAACTAGTGAAGACAGCAGCAGGAGCATAAGGCTTCAAAAGGATAGAGGACACTGTCCCATGGAGCATCACACTCCAGGAACTGCCAACAAAGCCCCCCCTTACCCCAGCAATGGGCTGGAAAGGGAGGAGGAGATGAGAAAGAGGAGAGGGTGAAGTATACTGACAGGTGGAACACCAGAGTTAATGGGTAGTGGTGGGAGAATTGGAATCATTCACAGAGACATACTTGAGCCTGTCACTGAGCCAAGATTGTAGATATTGATAAAGATTGATAAAGCCAACAAACTTTGTAAAATCTCTTTATGTATGTACCTTTACCTAAATAAAAATTATTATTATTATTATTATTATTATATTGGAAGGAGTGACCTCTTTCTCCCCTAATGTAATATAATCCGAGAGCAGTCGGACCTGATAATGAAGCTTCAGAGTGATGCTTTGGCCATGCACAAGATTAACCAGGATCTGTCTGCCAGAGTCGGCCACCTCGAACAGGAATTAAGCTCTCTTCAGATCTCGGTTACTAACTTTAAACCAGCAGAAACCTCTAAGAAGCAAGAAGAGATGTTACAAAAGTTAGAGAACCATTTTAACTCCCTACAACAGCAACACACTGCTGTGAGGGATCTAGATCCCTCAGCTAGTTTTCCTAGTTTCTAGATTGGGCTAGACACTCTAGAAACTGAAGCTTTTAAAATAACATATGCTTGTTGGGTGTTGAATGAAAGCTTATGTCACGAACTATCACTTGAGAGTAGTTAGAAGTCTGTGATTGCTCTGTAGAGAGAATTACAGAGATTTTCCTGTTTCTGTGAAATAGGATGGGAGTTGAGAGTGAGTGTGAGAGGATACTTGACTAAAACCGTTAGAGGTGGTGGGGACAGTGGGGTGAACGTTGCCCCCCCCCCCCCACATGGGAGACATCACGCCACTCTCCTTAGGCCTCCTCCTCCTTGTGACGTCACAAGACGCCGAGGGTGACGGAGGCATATGATTGGGTTCCGCACGTGTGGTCCAAGCCTAGTTTTGGCGCGAACAACTCTGATTGGGAGCGGCATGAGGAAGCTGTGCCGGCTCCAAGCTGATTGGTCTAGGCATTGTAGGGAGAAGGTATATGGGTATCGGGTGTTCCTTAGCCCGCGAAATCTTCAGTTTGAATTGGGCGGCCAGGGAAGCAAGAGGTGTTGGGTGGGGGTGGCACGCTTGCCGCCTCCACCCCCGGTTAATCGCTTCTGTCGTCCAAATTACTCGATTGGTGGCACTCCTGCCATCAGGGGTTGTGTCAAGGCCTAATTAAGTGAATTGGGGCCAGGGATTTACGGAAGAAACAGTAAAAAGCTAAGAGACAGTTGACTGTGTGAACGCATGAGGCAGGCTGGCAGAGCTTCATGGTGTATCAGATTGATCCCTCATCCCTCGGGTCTGAGTATCCTGTCTAGTGGCAATGGACAATTGATGTTGGGCAGTGTACGCGTATGTGATATTGCAGGCCCATGTTGGACTTTGCATTCCGCCAGGCTGCGTCAGTATGGGGACGCCACCAGTCATTGTCACCCCAGTGTAGATCGAACAAAGAAGGGTTCTAGAGTGATGGGGTGGAGATTCCCCAGCCGCGTGGGTACTCCTGTGGGCGGCACCCATGTGCGCGCCCGCCCGCCCGCGGGTGGAAGCCACCCACCCAGGCAAACACCACCCCGCCCGCCCGCCCGGCGGGTGGGGTGGTATGACGTCATACGCCACTCAGGCCACCCGCACGCCGGCCACCCAACCCCCCCCCCCCCCCTCTCTCAGCTCGGGAGGGGCGCTGTGACCACATGCCTTGGCCACTTTCCCGGGACAGCCTAGGGCCACATCTTGTCGACGCATGAGGAGCAAGCCAGCTAAGTGTGGTAGTAACTTTGGTAATGAGGAAAAATAAGGCAGTAGAAAGGAGTAGAAATGAGTACTATTACAGTGTGATGAGTACTGGTGGATGTTCCCGGTAAGAGTTATCTCAGAGCCTCGCCAGGCTAGAAAAAAACAGCTGGGGGGCAGCTGTCAGTGGAATCCAGGTGTCGGGTAGGGGCGGTACCTGGAGATAGATATTATACACGGGACCACTCTGTATGTTAGTAGACTGACTAGAGTATGTAAACCAGTCAGTGTAGAGATTTACCATATAAGTGATCCAGCCTGTCGATTCTATATAATCGTTCAGGCTGGATTAATGCCATAGAGTACAGAAATATTATAATCATTAGAGGTAGACAGGGATGTCAGGGGGGACTCCTGAAGTCTGTGTAGGTAGATGCACACTACTTGGTGATATAATTTTCAGAGAGTATGTGAAGGCCATTTCTATGTGTTCATTTGCATGTTTATGTACTGTGTTGAGTGGTAAATCAGTAGAGGTGATTGCTGACTGATTGCCTAATGATGTCATTAGCATGTGGGGTATGCTGACGGCATCATTATGTTGCAGGTTTGTGCAGTGTTGTTATCAGTTTATACAATATTATTGCCCCAGGAACTGTGTTGAGGGTTTAAGGGACCTCTAGGATTATTCAGGGGAATTTTCAGTACTTAATGAGAGCAGGCAATTGATGGGTTAATTGCCTGGCTGAGGTATGTGTGTGTTCACAGTATTCCTTTGCAAGCGGGTGCAAGAAGTAAAAGAGGGAGAGGGGCAGTAATATTAGTATACGTGTGTGTGTTGCACAACCGTGTGTTTTTATTGTGTGGGCACAGTAATTAGCGAGTTGCAGAGCTGCAACTATATGTGGGTAGTGCTGATATGTTGTTGCATGCCATTATAGTGTGACCTATGTAACGCTGGGGTTACTTTGTTTCTTTAAGTTATGTTGAGGACTTAAGGATTCAGTGAGTTAATTAAGTAAGGGGTAATTAACTGGATAAGGGGTGCACACTTAATATTGGGGAGTGAGTGGGGGCTGTTAAGAGAAACAGTGTTGAGCTATAATGAGATACGTCTCGGGAGCAATTAATTGTCCATGTGACAGTTAATTGACCACTCTAGCTAATTATGTAATGAGCCTTCTCATCATGAATTCACGTAGTGGGAGAGGTTCTGTCAGAGTCTGTCAGTATTTGTGTTAACGTAATATGCTCGAGACTAATTACCTTTCAGGGGTATAGCAATTAGTGGCTCATGTTAATTAGTGGAGTAATTAGCATTGGAGAGCTCCGGTGACTCGGTAAAGCGAGGTCATGGAGCTAGCATAAATCGTTGTATTAATCATATCCTGTCTGAGGACAGTGGATTATTGGCAAATCTTGTTAATTAGGGTAATTAACTCCTTTCCCGTGAATTCACAGTGTTTGATGAGACCTGCTTAGGCAGTGCGGAGTGAGACGTATTTATGGATAATTAATTATCGGTCCTGGTGACAGTTAATTAATGGCTCAGTAATTAGTGGGTTGATTAGGGTAATTAACACTCGTAATTTTTTTGACACAGACTGTGGAGAAGCTACCAAGTTAGGGTAGGCTTAGTTAACGTAACTCAATGGGGATGTAATTAGTGGTCCGTTTGACCTTAATTGAGAATTACTCACTGAATACTTGCAAGGAGTCAAGTGTGGTGTAATATGTTGAGTTATTGTTAACAAGAGAGAGACAAGTGTTAAAGATTAACGTAGAGTATCATCATGTTGTTGTCTAGTGGGAGACAATTGTTTGTGATTACCGTGGTACTTTGTTGCTGACTGCTGCGATCAGTCAATTAACGTAATTAATCACTTCAGGCAATTTCTTTTGGTTGTCGTCTGGTGACGAGAGTAGAGTCATCTAGGGATCTGTGGAGCTGTGTCCCAGAATCCCGCCTTGCCTGTCTGTGTATCGGGTTACAACAGGGCAACTTCTTAGTGGGAGTTGCAAAGAGTGTTCACACGGGATTGTGATAGGGGGGAGTCACTGTTGGACTTCCGCCTAGTTACGTGGGTCTCTCCTGGGGGGCGGGAGGACCCCTGAGTTTGTGATTATAGTAGCTGTCAGGGAAACCAAGACACTATTGATTGCCTGCTTGTGTCTTTGTTTCAGTGGATCCTTCATTTGTTCAGTTAGTTCATGTTGTCAGCCCGAAGTGTCAGCAAGATGGAGCCTGCTGTCACTTCTCGAGGGGCTGTTGAATAGCTGTGTTGCAAATGCCACTTGATGGACAATAACGTAACCATTCGCTGTGGTGTAACTTAGCCTGTGATATTTTTCTTTGATTTGCAATATTGCGTCATCAGTGGGCACACCTGTGTTCAGGTTAGTTCAGTATGCAGCCTCTCACAGCAAGGGTTGCTATTTAGCTGTTTGTTATCGTGCCACTGGATTGACATTAACGTAATGTAAACTCGGTAATGTAGTAGTTAGTCTCTTGTTATTAATAAATTGTTATGTTATAGAAAACGGTCTTTGATGTCAACCCTTCAACCATATTATTCCACCATATTTCTGCATATTATTAAATGTTGATGTGATCTTGATAAGGCAGCTGTTCTTGGGAATTCGAATTCCAATTCATAGCGCCACTTCAAATATAAATATTTGATTGTGAGAACCCGTCGGTTACCCTTTATTAGTTTTAACGTCCTGTTTAACTAGGAGGAGCCAGCGGCCTATTGTGGACAGGTTTTCACCCCTGGTGGTGGAGGCCTGGCGGTTTACTCCCGCTTTTCCTTTTTCTACTGGACTCATGCTTAACTGCCGTGAGCAGACTTTAAACTTGTAGTCCACCTCCTAAGGGAGGTAGGCGTAGAGAAAAATCTCACAACTGCAACCCAAGACGAATCAGACCAACTTAAGCTCCTTGATTCTGTCATCATCTCATCACATGATTTTCCCCATGAAATTGACAGAGAAGACTGTACTGCCATCGTGATCCAGGAATTGCGTACTAAGTTGAGTTATTCAATCAAAGCAAGAGACATTAAGTCAGCTTATAGAGTGGGTACCAAATCATCTGGTACAAACAACAGAAAGATACGTGTGAAGTTAGATAGCTGCTCCCGCAAGTCAGACCTTATCACTGCTGCAGTCGCTATGAAATCCAAGGTTTATGTGAACGAATGTCTTACCAGATTCAGACAAAATCTCTTATTTAAACTACGTGGAATTTGCAAAAGATCCACTGCTATTAAACATTGTTTTGTGTGCGATGGTAAAATAATAGCTAGGAAGACTGACTCTGGAAAAACTTATGTCATAACCACTGAAGCACACCTCACTTCTTTCCTGGATGACTGTGGGATATCAGCTGAATAACCAGAACATAATTTGTAGTCTCACATACAACCAAAGTGTACTTAAGCTCTGCCTTTCCTTTCCAAAGGTGTTTATTTTTATTTTTATTTTTTTTGTTTGTTTGTCATCTTTGCCTGTTTTATACTCTTAATTATTTGTTCTTAGTTAATCCCCTTGTCACTAAACCTAGGGCTTTTTATTACCCTGTTAATTAACCATTACTAAGCTAATTATCTTAAAGATCATTTTTTTATGATTATTTTTCTTATTATTTTTTATTTTACATTTATATTGTCAGTCTCTACTGATTTTTTGTTTTTTATTTTATGTAACTTCTGTGTCCTCCCTGGCTATCTATTGGATCTTTATTTTACTTCTAAATTGTTACTATTTTATTGTATTTGCTTTTATTCTTGTGTTTTGCTTTATCGTGTATCTTGTATCGTGATCCCTCTGCATCTCTATGCACACTGATATTGATCCTGATCAAAATCTTCTGTCTCATATCTACACCAACCAGCACATTGATCATCATTATTGCAAGTATTTCACAGCACACCAGGCTAAAAACAAACTTCAAAATAGCACCTGTCTATCAGTTTATAACCAAAATGTTAGATCACTTGGTAAACATTTTGACGATTTAAATGCATTACTCACAGCACTAGGTACTAACCTATCGTTCATTATTTTAACAGAAACTTGGCTAAATAAAGACTATACCCAACTCTACAACTTAGCTGGTTATAAAGCCATTCATAACTGTAGGCCTAATAAAAAAGGTGGTGGCACAGCTATATATTACCGAGATACATTTATCTGCAACAGTGTTATTAGTGACAGAGATGACTACTGTGAATATACTTTTGCTCAGTTTACAATTAAATCCCTTAAATCCTCTTTGACTATTGGAGCCATCTATAGATTTCCCAATACTAACATAGCTTCTTTCTCAGACAACCTAAGGAATATAAACAACAATCTCAACAAAAACCATATCATTCTGGGAGGAGACTTTAATATTGACCTGGGTCAACAAAATTGCTCTCAAGTTGACTATTTCCTTAACAGCATGAACTCCTGTATGCTAATCCCCACAATCACCAAACCTACCCGAGTCACTCAAACATCAGCTACTACCTTGGACCACATATGGACAAACATAACAGCTCCCCTTGTATCTGGTATAATCTACGACAGAACAACTGACTACTATCCTACCTTTCTCATAGCGAACATGGACATAACACCACCAAAAAGCAAGAAACTTTCATTTAGGCTACACAGTGAATCAGCTTTAGACAATCTTACAGAGGCACTTCACAATATTAACTGGGATTCTGAATTCAATAATACCCATGATATAAATTCATTAGCTAACCTCTTCCTTTCCAAAACTCTAAGTCTCTACGACCTTCATTGTCCCCTTCTTACCAAGCAAGTAACTGACAAAAGATTAAACAATCCATGGCTCACAAGTGGCATTCTCAACTCAATCAACAAGAAACATGAATAAGAAAAGAAAGTTAGGATTGGCCTAGTTTCAAAGGAAGTAGCTAAAAGGTACTCATCAATGCTTACCAGTATCATAAGAAAGGCAAAACTTGCATATTATGTGAATAGATTCAATGAAGCAAAAGGCAACAAGAAGAGCACTTGGAAAACTATCTCTAGTATCCTAGGAACTAAAGAACACTCACATAACCAAATGAAACTCTACAAGGATGGGGATATACCATCAACTGATTTAGAAATGGCAAATGAATTTAATAGTTTCTTTTCATCGGTTGGTGCTAATCTTGCCAGTAAAATCCCACAGACTCAGACACATATTAACACATATCTCTCAGGCAGCTATCCAAACTCTCTTCTCCTTTCACCAATCAGCCCGGCAGATGTTGCGTCCATCATACACTCTCTAAAAACCAAGGCAGGGAACACCAGTGAAATTCCGTCCATTGTGTACAAGAGAGCCTCCCATGCCCCACCCATAGCACTACTGTTCAACAAATCTATAGAGTGTCACACCTTCCCTGATATCCTCAAAAAAGCAAGAGTAACGCCAGTCCATAAAGGAGGCAATCCGGCGGACATAAACAATTATAGAACAATATCAAATCTACCCATTCTATCAAAAATATTTGAAAAAATTATTTACAAACAGCTCTATTCCTACCTCGTAAAATTCGACATACTCAGCCCCTGCCAGTTTGGCTTCCGGTCCCAAAAGAGCACCAACGATGCAATCATTAGTCTCCTTGATGTTATCTACTCAGCCCTTGACAAAAATGAGTTTCCGATTGGACTCTTCATTGACCTAAGAAAAGCCTTTGATACTGTTAATCACAACTACCTCTTACTTAAACTCCAGCATTATGGAATCCGAGGCCTTGCCCTTGACTACATCCGATCCTATCTTAGTGATAGACGCCAATATGTAACCATCAATGATACAACTTCTTCCACTCTACCAATTACCGTTGGAGTGCCACAGGGCAGCATCTTAGGACCTCTTCTATTTCTTATATATATAAACGATCTGCCTAATGTCTCTAATATTCTCAAACCTATATTGTTTGCTGACGATACTACCCTTATCTATTCAAACCTCAACCCACATACGCTAAATAATGTTGTGAATAATGAAATAAAAAAAGTCCACTTATGGATGTCAACGAACAAACTAACATTAAACATCGAAAAGACTTACTACATCTTATTTGGAAGCAAATCATCAAATGCAATTCAGCTACAGATAGACAACATTAACATCAGTAATAAAAATGATGGCAAGTTTCTTGGCCTATTCCTAGACAAGAGACTCAACTTCAGTACCCACATTCAACACATAACTAAGAAAGTCTCTAAGACAGTTGGTATACTCTCCAAAATCAGATATTATGTTCCTAACTCTGCTCTCCTCTCACTATATTATGCACTAATCTACCCCTATCTTAATTATGGTATCTGTGCATGGGGGTCTACCACTGCAAACCACCTTAAGCCCATCATCACACAGCAAAAATCTGCTATCAGAATAATAACTAACTCTGCTTTCAGACAACACTCAGCTCCCTTGTTTAAATCCCTAAACTTGCTAAATATTAACTCCCTCCACACATTCTCTTGTGTCAACTACATTTACAAAACCCTGTTCTTAAATGCAAACCATGCTCTGAAACTCTCCCTGGACAGATGTAATAGGACCCATTATCACCACACCAGAAATAAATCTCTCTTTGATATCCCCAGGGTCAAACTTAATCTGTGTAAACACTCTATGCAAATTAAGGGACCTATTCTATGGAACTCACTCCCTAGTGAATTGAAAAACTGTAAAACTTTTGCCTTATTTAAAAGCAAAACCAAAAAGTACCTAACTTCATCTTCTTAGTTTCCTACACTGAGCTTTAAATTTGCTCTGTGCCTAGTGTTACCCAATCTCCTAATTTTTATGTAATATCAAACAACCTTATCATTGTGTTCATTGCTGTCTTCTTTTATGTGCTAGCCATATGCTGTATTGTGACTACCAATTTTTGTCAACTACCATTCAAGCTGTCATTGCAATCAATCTTATATTGTTTCTGCTGTATTGTGCCTACCTATTTTTTGTCAACTACCATTCAAGCTGTCATTGCAATCAATCTTAGCTACCTATGTGCTTTAATATACTGTACCTACAATTTTCTCTCATCTTTTTTTTTTCATTTCATGTAATCTGTTATCATTTTTTTGTCTATAAATTTTGCAAGTATTTACCTCCTTAAAATTTTCTTAGATTAAGGACCTGCCCGAAACGCTGCGCGTGCTAGTGGCTTTACAAGACTGTAATTACCATATTTGTATCCTCACATTCCTTATGTACATTCTTGTATATGCATAAATAAATAAAAATAAATAAATAAATAAATTTAAAAAGGGTAATGTGTTAAGTGTCGAAAGTCTCATATAGGTCAACAAATAAATGAACAGGGTACTAATGTTTTCAAGAGCTGCATATATCAAGTTAATCATACTGATCAGTGCACAATTGGTCCTTTTTTCGGGCCTGAAGCTAATACATTGGCAAGAACTAAGTATATTTTCTTTTGCTTAATAGGAGTAAGGCTGCTTGAAGACTAAACTCAAATATTTTAGACAAAAGTGGCAGAATTCATATTGATCTATAATTGTTGACTTCAGTGAGATTCACTTTTATGGACTAAGGTTATTTATTTGCTTTTATTATTTTAGAACATCATGAAAGGTTTGGAGTTCAAATAATTTGTTGTAGAGCAATGCAATGGCTGGAGCTAAAAATCTAGAGACTTTTTGATAAGTTAGGGTTGGTATCTTAACATATGGTACCTGTGCATGGGGGTTCATCAACTGCAAATACTGTAACCTCATGCCCATCATCACCCAACAAAAATCAGCTATTAAAACTATAAAACTGTCTTCAAACACACAGCCTCTCTGTTTAAATCCCTAAACATGTTAAATACACACTCGCTCTACACATTCTCTTGTGCTACAGCATTTGCATGTACAAAACCTTGTTCTAAATACTAATCCTGATCTGAAACTCTTCCTTGATACATGTAATAGAACCCATGTACACCACAACATAAATAAATATCTCTTTGATATAAATTGAGTCATGCTAATATAATTGCCAGTTAGGCTTCTGTAATTCAAAAGCATCTTAATATAATTGTCAGTTTGGATAATATAATTGACAGTGAGGATAATATAATTGCGAATCTGGCATTGACGATTAGACTAATATAAATTCCAGTCAAGCTTTTTCACCCACAGGGTTATTGACCCATGGCCGCCTACCCGCCAAAGCCGTGCTGAATTTCAAAATATAGCATGAAAAGATCATCAAAGCATATGGGGGGGAGGGACCTTCAACAAGCTACCAGCTTCCTGTCCTCGTTGAGGTTACTAGGGTTGGTGGCCCTCAGGTAAAATATTATTCCCACACAATTATAGTTTAACTGATAAAGTTAGGCTAGAGTAATATAAATTTTTGGCTGACAATTATAAATGCCAGTCTGACTACAATAAACTCTTGGGTGAAATATTTCAAATCAAGAGTAGAAGTCATAAATAGGCCTAAACTAAAAATAAAAAATGGATATCAGTTTGCATATGAATCTTATGAGATAACTCCTTGATTAATATGCATTTCCCTACCAATAAAATAGTCTCATCTTAAGTATGTCTCAGAGTGTCTTCTTCATCACCAGCTCCAATGCTAAATAATATTACAGCAAAAATGTCCTTAACTCCTTAAATGGCACCTGACAGCTGATTTGACAGTGCTTGGGATTCGTAGTCCTTAGATTCTGGGTTCGATCATCAGTGGAGGCAGAAACAAATGGGCAGTTTCTTTCACTCTGATGCCCCTGTTCACCTAGCAGTATATAGGTACCTGGTTGTTATACAGCTGTTACAGGCTGCTTCCTGGTGGTGTGTAACAAAAAGGAGGCCTGGCTGAGGCTCAGACCGCAGGGACATTGAGCCCTAAAACAATCTCAAGATAACCTAGGTACTGAGTTTATTACATTTTCAGTAAATTTCAACAGGGAACAAAAACAGAAAGCACATCATTATTTACATAAATATGAAGAAAAACATTTAAAGCTTTGTTTTATCTTTTCTAAACTAAATAGATATTTTTCTATACTTATAAGCAATTTTGAGTTTTCCTACAGTGACAGCTCCTCTAGTTCTTGCTTGGTTTGTGAAGTAAATAAAATAATAAAATATCTTTAGATCTTTATCTTTCATGGTGAAGTGTATTACTCAAACAAAACAAAGCATAATTACCTCCGAAGGACATTCAACAGATATTGTGATAGCACACTGTTAGACTAAAGGAAAGTTAACATATCGTTATGTGCCTCATTATCATTCAACATTCTCTTAATTATCTTCCACACTCAAAATGTTTAGCCTATCATCTGCATGTATTCTTCTTGTGTCTCTTCATATGACCAAGCTGACCGAATCTCATCCCACACTCTGGACACTTATGAGGTTTATGACCTGAATGCACTAACATGTGCTTTGCTATAGTTCCACGTGTTCTAAATTTTTTGCCACACTCGGCACACTGAAAAGGTCTCTCATCCGCATGCACCATTCTGTGAGCCTTCATAGTTCCAAGCTGACTAAATCTCTTCCCACACTCTGGACACTCATGAGGTTTCTCACCTGAATGCACTAACATGTGCTTTACTATAGTTTCACGTTTTCTAAATTTTTTGCCACACTCAGCACATTGAAAAGGTCTCTCATCTCCATGCACCATTCTGTGATTCTTCATAGTTCCAAGCAGACAAAATCTCTTCCCACATTCTGGACATTCATGAGGTTTGTCACCCGAATGCACTAACATATGAATCTTCATGTGTCCAATCTGACTGAATCTCTTCCTACACTCTGGACATTCATGAGGTTTATCACCCGAATGCACTAACATGTGAGTCTTCATACTTTCACGCCGACTGAATCTCTTTCCACACTGTGGACACTCGTGAGGCTTGTCACCTGAATGCACTAACAAGTGCCTCTTCATATGTTCAGGACGGGTGAATACCTTCCCACATTCTGGACACCGATGAGTCATCTTCTTTATGACAGGCGCAGTTTGTGGGAATGTTTTCTTCTCCGGGTGACGGCACGAGTGGTGATGTTGGGAGACGCGTCAAGCCTTGCGTTGTTTCTTAGAGTTAGACTTGATGTGAGCACTTGGCGGTCAATGGTGGTGCTTCTTCGTCATGATAGGGGGCTCCATGGGGTGACGGACCAACCGGGCTGAGGTGGATGTGGGCCTGCGAGTCGCTCAAGCAACAGCCTAGTGGACCAAGCTCTCACAAGTCAAGTCTGGTCTCGGGCCGGGCTTCGGGAGTAGACGAACTTCCAAAACCCCATCAAGCAGGTGCAGTTTGTGTCAAGGTTTTCCCTTAATGCTCATGCTGGACATCTTCTTCTTGATAGTAGGTGCAGTTTGCATGAAGGGTTTGTCCTCCCGATGACTGCACCAGTACAGATGTTGGTAGAGGCGTTTATGGTGAAGATGATAAGAGTTTTAAAAGTGCTTGTTGCGTTGTGCTGTAGACAGAGGAGCGGCGACTAGAACAGAGGTGTATGTTAGAGGGAGACTTGCCGCACCGTAGGGCGGTGTGTTGTGTTTATGGCGTCAGCTCATCCTTGGTGTTGCGACGAGGCAGTTGTTTTCTGTGTTTAGCTGTTGGTGGCGCCAGGTATAAATGTGGCGCGGGTCAGATGTGACCCAATTTGTTGGTCGATTGGAGATATTTAGCCAGTGCTTTGACTATTTGGTATTTTTCTTGTAACGAATGGTCACCGCCTCCTAATATATGCTCGATGGTAAAGGGTATTTTAAGTGAGATAAGTACTTGTTTGAAATTTACTCTGGCACTATAGTGTCGGAAGCAATGAAGGAGATAGTGTTCGATTGCTTCAGGCACCTGACAGTGGATGCAGAGTTCGTTGATGTCTGTTCTGTACTTAGAGCTGTGTGCTGCTAGTTTGGTGTGTCCCAGCCTTAATCTGGTCATCGCTATATCAATTTCTCTGCTTTTATATCTGACATGTTTCCAAGTTTCCCATTTCTTTTTAATGGACCCGTAGTACAAAGGTGAGCATGACGTTTTCCATTTCGTCGCAAAATCTTGGGTGATGGTATTTTTGAAGGCTCCTTTACGTGCAACATGGGGAATTGGATGACGGGTAATGTGAGGTGTGTTGTGCATTGCTTTGGCTAGTTGATCTACTAGTTCATTATGGAGAATACCACAATGCGCTGGGACCCATTGGATAGAGGTATCATAACCGTTCAAACGATGTTCATGAAGAAGTTGAAGACATGGGTAAACAAACTCCTTGCACGTTTTTGAAGAGTACGTAATTGCTTGAATCGCATAGCAGCTGTTTAACTCCCAGGTACCTATATACTGCTAGGTGAACAGTGACATCAGGGTGAAAGAAACTGCCCATTTGTTTCTGCCTCCACTGATGATCGAACCCAAAACCATAGGACTATGAATCCTCAAGCACTGTCAAATCAGCTGTCAGGTGCCATTTAAGGAATTAAGGACATTTTTGTTGTAATATTATTTAGCATTGGAGCTGGTGAAGAAGATACTCTGAGACATACGTAAGATGAGACCATTTTATTGGTAGGAAAATGTATATTGATCAAGGAATTATTTCATAATATTCATATGCAAACTGATATCCATTTTATATTTTTAGTTTATGCCTATTTATGAGTTCTACTCTTGATTAAAAATATTTCACCCAAGAGTTTATTGTAGGCAGACTGGCATATAAAATTGTCAGCCAAAAATTTATATTACTCTAGCCTAACTTTATCGATTACACTGTAATCGTGTGGGAATAATATTTTACCTGAGGGCCGCAAACCCTAATAACTTCTACGAGGACAGAAAGCTGGTAGCTTGTTTATTAAAGTCCCGCCCCCCCCACCTTCCCTCCATTTGCTTTGATGATCTTTTCCAGGTATATTTTAAAATTCAGCACAGTTTTGGCAGTTACGGCTTTAACGGGTAGGCAGTTCCATGGATCAGTAACCCTATGCGGGAGTGAAAAAACTTGACTGGAAGTTATATTAGTCTAATCGGCAATGATACTAGCCAGATTCGCAAATATATTATCCTCACTGTCAATTATATTATCCAAACTGGCAATTATATTAAGATGCTTTTGAATTGCAGTAGCCTGACTGGCAATTATATTAGCATGACTCAATTTATATCAGAGATATTTATTTATGTTGTGGTACTCATGGGTTTTATTTCATGTATCAAGGAAGAGTTTTAGATCAGGATTAGTATTTAGGAACAAGGTTTTGTGCATTTAAATACTGTAGTACAAGAGAATGTGTAGAGCAAGTGTATATTTAGCACGATTAGGGATTTAAACAGAGAGACTGTGTGTTCTTTGAAGACAGTTGTTATAAAAATATGGTGGGCTTGCTATGGGGGAACTAGTGCTATTCAGGGGTAAGGTCAGTCAGAATAAAGATGTATCTATTTGGGGAGATCAGTAAGGCCCGTCCCCCATGGAAACTAGAAGTAGTGCTGACTACTTGACTACACAACAAGGTCAGTCTAGGGAATGATCAAGATCTCCTACACAGGAAGAACGATACTCTTATAATTCATATACTTATTTATTAACCCCTTAACAGCCCCCCATATACATTCACACCAATAACAATAATAATAATAACTTTACCACACTACCTGAGGTATAACTGAGGTATATGTGTAGGGTATAACTACCCCACACATAACCAGAGACTGCTATGGGGAGTATATCTTCGCCAGCTTCAGAGTCAAGGGTGCCGAGTCTGTCCTGACTGTGGGTGCAGTTTATAGAATTCCTAACACTGATGTGTCCGAATTCAACTCAAACCTTAGAAATCTAATACTTGATAACAGACTGAACAAAAACCACCTAATTATCGCAGGGGACTTTAATATTGACCTCTGCGAGCCTGAACACCCCACTGCTGTTAGCTTCCTCAACTGTATGAATTCCTGCTTCCTCATACCCTTAATCACTAGACCTACTAGAATCACTGATAGCACTGCCACGACGCTCGATCACATCTGGACAAACATAACCTCTCCGCTTACTTCAGGTATAATCACCGATAGCACTACAGATCATTACCCCACATTTCTCTTAACTAACATTAGCAAACCACCTCTTGAGTCAAGAGTGATACGTTTTAGACTACACAATGAAACTGCTATAGACAATTTTATAACTGCTGCTGATAATGTCAACTGGGAGTCCGAGTTAGGTAACATAGTGGACATCAACCTAGCAGTGCAATCTTTTCTTCAAAAAACTCTTAGCCTTTATAATACCCACTGTCCTATGCTTACAAAACAAGTCACAACCAAAAGGCTTAACAATCCCTGGCTTACAAAGGGAATACTTAAATCTATTAATAAAAAACATGACCTTGAGAAGAAGTATAGGTTAGGAATTGTCTCCAAAGAATTCTCAAAGAATTACTCTTTATTGCTGTCTAAGATAATTAGACGAGCCACAACTAAATACTACGAAGATAAATTTACCCAAATAAAGAGCAACATTAAACAAACTTGGAGAACAATTTCTCAAATATTGGGATCAAAGAAGTCTTTAAATAACAAACCGACTCTCCTGTCTAATAACGATGGTCAGCTTTCAGCCTCTGATTCTGCTATTGAGTTCAATAGGTTCTTCTCTTCCATTGGTTCATCCCTTGCAAATGATATTCCATCTTCCAGTACAGACATTAATGACTATCTTTCAGGTAACTATCCACAGTCTCTGTACCTAAAGCCTATTAATTCCACTGACGTCAATGAGATAATCCTTTCCCTTAAAACCAAGTCTGGTGCCCTTGAGGAGATACCAACTTTAATTTACAAAAAAGCCTCCAGATCTTTAGCCCCTGCTATTGCTTTGCTCTTCAACAAGTCACTTGAACTCCAAACCTTCCCAGATATTCTAAAAAAAGCGAGAGTAACGCCTGTCCACAAATGTGGTAATCTCACAGATGTTAACAACTACAGACCTATATCTATCCTGCCAAACTTGTCAAAAATTTTTGAAAAACTAATCTATAAGCAGCTTTACTCATATCTAGCCAAACTCAATACACTTAGCCCTTGCCAATATGGCTTCAGACCCAAAAAAAGCACTAACGATGCACTTATTAGTATGCTTAACTCGATTCATACAGCTCTTGATAAAAATGAGTTCCCTGTTGGGTTGTTTGTGGACCTGCGTAAAGCTTTTGACACTGTCAACCACCAAAACCTTCTTCTTAAATTACATCATTATGGAGTCAGAGGACACTCCCTACAATACCTCAAATCCTACCTTACTGACAGGCTCCAATATGTTTCTGTGAATAATACAATTTCTCCCACCCTACCCATCAACATTGGTGTTCCCCAGGGCAGCATACTTGGCCCTCTCCTCTTTCTCATCTACATTAATGACCTTCCAAATGCCTCCCAACACCTCAAACCAATTCTATTTGCTGACGACACAACCTTCATTTACTCCAGTCCTGATCCCCTTGCTCTAAATGCCACAGTAAATACTGAGCTAAATAAAGTCCATCTGTGGCTAACTGCCAACAAACTCACCCTTAACATTGACAAAACCTTTTATATTCTGTTTGGCAATAAATCCTCTAATCAAATAAATCTCAAAATAAACAATACCCAAATTTGTAACAAATTAGATGGCAAATTCCTTGGCATTCTCATTGACCACAAGCTTAATTTCCAGGGACACATTCTAAACATATCAAAAAAAGTTTCAAAAACTGTGGGCATTCTTTCTAAGATCAGATATTATGTACCACGCCCTGCCCTGGTGACTCTTTATTACTCCCTTATCTATCCATATCTCAACTATGGTATTTGTGCTTGGGGCTCTACCACCCAAAATCACTTACGTCCTCTAATTACTCAACACAAAGCTGTTATTAGGACAATATCCAATTCTGGCCCCAGACATCACTCGGTACCCCTACTTAAATCTCTGAATATGTTAGACATTAAGTCACTGCACATTCTCTCATGTGTATTATACATATATAAAACGCTAAACTATAATGCCAATCCTGATCTCAAAAGCTTCATAGAAGGTTGTATCAGAACCCATGAGCATCACACCAGAAATAAATACAGTTTTGATATTCCTAGAGTACGACTTAATCAAACTAGAAATGCTCTACAAATCAAGGGGCCCAGAATGTGGAATGACCTTCCCAACCATATTAAAGACTGTACCTCTCTCAACCAGTTTAAGTTAAAAGCGAAGCTATACCTAATAAATTCCCTGTAACCTACCTTACCCTTCTATTGTCAACCAATGTCTGTTTTTTCTTTAAAGAGCGCTGTTTGTCGACATAATTGTATTTGTGCTGCTTTTTCATCTATGTTTTCATTCTACTCATTATGCTCAATTAGTATTAAGCTTGTCATTTAAGTTTATCATGCCCGAAACGCTTTGCGTAATAGTGGCTTTAGGCATTGTATGTACTAGCTCTACCTATAAGTCAAACAATCCTTGTAAATATTTATTGTATGTATGTACCTTACCTAAATAAAATTGTATTGTATTGTATTGTACCTTACGTTTAAAGCCTTGGTCCACATAAGCAGGATACAAGGTTTTACACTGAACACAAGTAAGTAAGTAATTATCAAAAGAAGGCACCAAACCGGGAAGGCTATGTAGCACCATCAAATACGCAAAATAATCAGAGGGCGCTAAATATCACCAAGGATGCCAATACGAGAACAAAAACGCATAAGGCGAACGATATCAAAAGTATCCGAGTCACCAAGAATTCTATCGAGGGACAGGTGACCGCGAGGGGCGGTTGGAAAGCAAGACACACGCTCGTCCTGGAAGTCAGGACATTCAAGAAGGACATGCACGACCGTAAGAGGGACAATGCAACTAGGACAATAAGGGGCAGGGCGGCGCTCCATCAAGTGACCATGGGTTAAGCGAGTATGGCCAATACGCAACCTCGCCATAGTTGTTTCCCACCTCCGGTTACGGTGGAAGCTAGGAGGACGGCCACGAGGAAACACAACATTTAAGAGTACATAGCTTGTTACCAGTAACAGACAACCAAGAAGCCTGCCAACGGGTAAGGACTGAGGAATGGATAACCGGGTAAAAGTCGGAATACAGAATGCCTTTACGAGAGATGGGACAAGAGCGGACAGCTTCCTTGGCGGCAGCATCCGCATGCTCATTTAAAGACACACCAATATGGCTGGGAACCCAACAAAACTCAACCGACTTAAATTTACTGTGAACGAGAAACAGCCAATGCTGGATCTCGACAACTACTGGATGAACCGGATTAAAGGACCCGAGAGCCATGAGGGCACTACGAGAGTCAACAACAACTACAAAGGAAGACTGACAACGAGAAAGCAGGAGACGAAGAGCATAGAGAATAGCATAAAGTTCCGCTGTAAAGATGCTAGTCTCCGGAGGCAAGCGACAAATATAAGTGCGATCAGGAAAAACAACAGAGTAGCCAACACCGTCCGCTGACTTAGACCCATCGGTGAAGACAGAAACGGAGCGGGAGTGAGAAGAAAAGTGCTCGAGGAAAAGGCGTTTTAGAACCGTAGGAGGGGTAAAAGCTTTAGTGATACGGGTCAAGGATGTACAAAACCGCGGAAGAGGGACCCTCCACGGGGGCAAAGAAGGAACAACACGAGGAGAAACATCAGAAATACGAACGGAAAGAGAATCCTGTAGGCGAGATAACCGGACAGAAAGAGGGAGGTGGTGAAGAGGAACAGGAACCGTAGGAGGGGTAAAAGTTAAAGCACGACAGAGGCGAGAGGAAGGATGTTGCAAGGACCGTGCAAGATAGCGAAGACAGTAGCGATCACGGCGGTCCTGGAGAGACAGGAAGCCAGTGTCAACATACAATTTGATCAATTTGTAAGTAATCAATTTGAACGTTAGATCCCTAGGTAAACACTTCGATGATGTTAGTGCCTTGATTGAAGCTATTGACAACAAATTCTCTTTTATTATACTTACTGAAACATGGTTGAAAGAGGATACTACTCAGCTCTTTAACATGCCTAACTACTCAGCAATTCACAACTGTCGTCAACTTCAGAGAGGTGGTGGCACTGCTCTTTACTACCACCAAGAACTAACATGCTTAAAAGAAATTAGAACCAGAGACTGCTATGGGGAGTATATCTTCGCCAGCTTCAGAATCAAGGGTGCCGAGTCTGTCCTGACTGTGGGTGCAGTTTATAGAATTCCTAACACTGATGTGTCCGAATTCAACTCAAACCTTAGAAATCTAATACTTGATAACAGACTGAACTAAAACCACCTAATTATCGCAGGGGACTTTAATATTGACCTCTGCGAGCCTGAACACCCCACTGCTGTTAGCTTCCTCAACTGTATGAATTCCTGCTTCCTCATACCCTTAATCACTAGACCTACTAGAATCACTGATAGCACTGCCACGACGCTCGATCACATCTGGACAAACATAACCTCTCCGCTTACTTCAGGTATAATCACCGATAGCACTACAGATCATTACCCCACATTTCTCTTAACTAACATTAGCAAACCACCTCTTGAGTCAAGAGTGATACGTTTTAGACTACACAATGAAACTGCTATAGACAATTTTATAACTGCTGCTGATAATGTCAACTGGGAGTCCGAGTTAGGTAACATAGTGGACATCAACCTAGCAGTGCAATCTTTTCTTCAAAAAACTCTTAGCCTTTATAATACCCACTGTCCTATGCTTACAAAACAAGTCACAACCAAAAGGCTTAACAATCCCTGGCTTACAAAGGGAATACTTAAATCTATTAATAAAAAACATGACCTTGAGAAGAAGTATAGGTTAGGAATTGTCTCCAAAGAATTCTCAAAGAATTACTCTTTATTGCTGTCTAAGATAATTAGACGAGCCAAAACTAAATACTACGAAGATAAATTTACCCAAATAAAGAGCAACATTAAACAAACTTGGAGAACAATTTCTCAAATATTGGGATCAAAGAAGTCTTTAAATAACAAACCGACTCTCCTGTCTAATAACGATGGTCAGCTTTCAGCCTCTGATTCTGCTATTGAGTTCAATAGGTTCTTCTCTTCCATTGGTTCATCCCTTGCAAATGATATTCCATCTTCCAGTACAGACATTAATGACTATCTTTCAGGTAACTATCCACAGTCTCTGTACCTAAAGCCTATTAATTCCACTGACGTCAATGAGATAATCCTTTCCCTTAAAACCAAGTCTGGTGCCCTTGAGGAGATACCAACTTTAATTTACAAAAAAGCCTCCAGATCTTTAGCCCCTGCTATTGCTTTGCTCTTCAACAAGTCACTTGAACTCCAAACCTTCCCAGATATTCTAAAAAAAGCGAGAGTAACGCCTGTCCACAAATGTGGTAATCTCACAGATGTTAACAACTACAGACCTATATATCTATCCTGCCAAACTTGTCAAAAATTTTTGAAAAACTAATCTATAAGCAGCTTTACTCATATCTAGCCAAACTCAATATACTTAGCCCTTGCCAATATGGCTTCAGACCCAAAAAAAGCACTAACGATGCACTTATTAGTATGCTTAACTCGATTCATACAGCTCTTGATAAAAATGAGTTCCCTGTTGGGTTGTTTGTGGACCTGCGTAAAGCTTTCGACACTGTCAACCACCAAAACCTTCTTCTTAAATTACATCATTATGGAGTCAGAGGACACTCCCTACAATACCTCAAATCCTACCTTACTGACAGGCTCCAATATGTTTCTGTGAATAATACAATTTCTCCCACCCTACCCATCAACATTGGTGTTCCCCAGGGCAGCATACTTGGCCCTCTCCTCTTTCTCATCTACATTAATGACCTTCCAAATGCCTCCCAACACCTCAAACCAATTCTATTTGCTGACGACACAACCTTCATTTACTCCAGTCCTGATCCCCTTGCTCTAAATGCCACGGTAAATACTGAGCTAAATAAAGTCCATCTGTGGCTAACTGCCAACAAACTCACCCTTAACATTGACAAAACCTTTTATATTCTGTTTGGCAATAAATCCTCTAATCAAATAAATCTCAAAATAAACAATACCCAAATTTGTAACAAATTAGATGGCAAATTCCTTGGCATTCTCATTGACCACAAGCTTAATTTCCAGGGACACATACTAAACATATCAAAAAAAGTTTAAAAAACTGTGGGCATTCTTTCTAAGATCAGATATTATGTACCACGCCCTGCCCTGGTGACTCTCTATTACTCCCTTATCTATCCATATCTCAACTATGGCATTTGTGCTTGGGGCTCTACTACCCAAAATCACTTACGTCCTCTAATTACTCAACACAAAGCTGCTATTAGGACAATATCCAATTCTGGCCCCAGACATCACTCGGTACCCCTACTTAAATCTCTGAATATGTTAGACATTAAGTCACTGCACATTCTCTCATGTGTATTATACATATATAAAACGCTAAACTATAATGCCAATCCTGATCTCAAAAGCTTCATAGAAGATTGTATCAGAACCCATGAGCATCACACCAGAAATAAATACAGTTTTGATATTCCTAGAGTACGACTTAATCAAACTAGAAATGCTCTACAAATCAAGGGGCCCAGAATGTGGAATGATCACCTTCCCAACCATGTTAAAGACTGTACCTCTCTCAACCAGTTTAAGTTAAAAGCGAAGCTATACCTAATAAATTCCCTGTAACCTACCTTACCCTTCTATTGTCAACCAATGTCTGTTTTTTTCTTTAAAGAGCGCTGTTTGTCGACATAATTGTATTTGTGCTGCTTTTTCATCTATGTTTTCATTTCTTGTTTTCATTCTACTCATTATGCTCAATTAGTAATAAGCTTGTCATTAAAGTTTATCATGCCCGAAACGCTTTGCGTAATAGTGGCTTTAGGCATTGTATGTACTAGCTCTACCTATAAGTCAAACAATCCTTGTAAATATTTATTGTATGTATGTACCTTACCTAAATAAAATTGTATTGTATTGTATTGTATTGTGTTGTATACAAGCTAAGGATGGGAGTCGAACGAAAGGCACCAGAACTGAGGCGCAACCCAGTATGGTGCAAAGCATCAAGACGGCGAAGAGTAGAAGGAGAAGCAGACGAGTAAGCAGGGCAACCATAATCGAGCTAAGAGAGGACGAGAGAGGAATGTAAAGCAAGGAGAGTGCGCCTATCTGCCCCCCAAGAAGTATGGGACAAGACCCGAAGGAGGGTAAGGGCCTTAGAGCACTCAACACGGAGGTAAGAGATATGGGGAGACCAAGACAAACGAGTGTCAAGGAATAACCCCAAAAGCTTCGCGGAATCTTTGTATTCAAGGGGATGACCATAAAGTGACAAAGAGGGACGAAGAACAACCCGTTTCCGCATAAAAGTCATGGCACAAGTCTTAACTCTTGGAGTCACTGCAGATTGTATATGTCCCGATTGGTAATGTTGTGATTATTTGGAGAGCTTGATATAAGGCATATAATTCAGCTGTGAAAACAGATAGTTGGTTTGGTAACCGCCATCCCTGCTTGAGATGGTATTCCGGTATCAATACAGCGCTAGTGACCGAGGGTACGTTGTTCATGATGATGCGAGATCCATCTGTATAAATCGCTGTGGTATTTGGGTAGCAATTTTTCATTGTTGAGAGAAAGACTGAGGCTATGGCTGAGTTTGGTGCAGACTTTGGAATGTTGTCTTCGAGTTGTATTGCTGTATTAGGAGTTGTATAAAGCCAGGGTGGAATAGGGGGAACAGCTGGACATCACTGGTTGGCGTTGCTAATATGGCGACGGTCGCTTATCCTCTCATCACTAAAGCGTTCCAATGTTGTTTTCTGGCTTCACAAATCATTTTCCATAATTCTTATTTTTATTTATACCTGGTCATTTAAAAATTACAATTTGTATTTATCCTCATGTATACAAATCAAAGAATGTATTCAGAAATATTTTTTTAAACCATAATTTAGTTAGTTTAGTTCATTTATTATGCACCCCATGCCCATCTTGTGGGCGGTAGTGGAAAGGGTTACAGAGGCACATAATGGGCTCAGGGACTGAACCCCACAATTCATTTAGCTAAGCAAGTTACAATCTTGATAAGCTAGTTACAAACTTTAATAAGTCGTCACATCAACAATGGGTTCGAGATCGACCTCAAGTACAGGTTCTAAATTAAGCAACTGACATATGTGGAGAGCTAGTGTCACAATTTATATGTTTATTTATTTATTTATATATATATATACAAGAAGGTACATTGGGTTTGTGAGAATACATTGGATAGTACAGTATTTACATTCTTGTAAAGCCACTAGTACGCGCAGCGTTTCGGGCAGGTCCTTAAGTTCGTGGTCCTTAGGCAGGTCCTAAGAGTTCGGGACGCTGGCTACGTAGTATACGTGCACGCTACGCTCCTCACTCTAAGCTGTATATCAGCCCTTAAACTTACGCCAGATGATGTAGACCGCCACCCACAGGCAGCTAAGTACATGGAGTCCAAGCATGTTATAGCAAAACCAAAGTAACCGACCAAAATCAACTCACTCCATCTCAAATAAGTTTCAAAACAATCCTCTACGGCTGTGAGTACCAGTGCATGCTGCCGCCACCGCGCTGCCTGACGCAAGTTTCTTCACAACATATACCCCCCAGTCCATTCTAACCAATTATGTCTCCTAAAAAAGTGACTGTGCAGGGAAATAAGGGCAACAAACCCCTTAACAAGGCATCCATCCCGGCCAACTCTAACAATATCCGTGTTTCTCCGTCTGGAAGCTCTGGGGTCCGGGGTGGCGGGGCTGCCCTCCCCTCCACCCCATTGAGCACCCCATTGAGCAAGGGAGCAGAGTCCTCTCAACCCTCTCCTATGAACATGCTAGCATCCCAGTATAAGCAACTCAAGCGAGCTTCCGGTCCCTCACCGGAATTCACTAACTGGACCGAGAATCAGTGGTTCAAAAAGTTGTGCCTAGTCCTCGAGTCACAAAATACTATCATCTTGAGTCTTCTCAATGAGAATCTAGCGAACCGCGCTAATCTCCAACAACAACAACAAGAAATAACCCTCCTCCGCGAGGATATTAGAAACTGCAAGGCTAGCCAAGACCAACTACAGCATGATTTGAATGATCTCCGTGAGGAAAACAACCTTCTGAAAACTGATGAAGCCATAAAAAAACAGGAGGAAGCTCTCAGCAAAATGACTGCATGTATCAGTACATTTTCAGCCCAACGTTCCGACTCCCAGGAGGAACAAGACCAGCAAAAGCTGCTAGACTCTGTTATCGTGTCGTCCCAAGATATATCTGTGGAACATGAAGGTGAAAATTGTGTCGAAATAGCTCAGGATCTCTTAAGAAACAAATTGCAGCTCAGTCTAAACAAAACTGACGTTATTGCTGCCTACAGAGTAGGCAAAAAGAATCCATCAGGTCAAAACCAACGGAAAATTCGCCTGAAGCTGTCTTCCCAGTTCACGAAATCCCATCTAGTCCGGACAGCTGCATCCCAACGGAAGGGATTATACATCAACGAGTGCTTGACCAGGAACAGACAGCAACTCCTCTACCGCCTGCGTCAAATCCGTCAACAAAACCCAGATGCGATTCATCAGTGCTTCGTTAGAGATGGACTGATAAAGGTGAGAAAAACCGCAGAGGGCAAAATGTTTACAATTACTAAAGAAGAAAACCTCAACACTTTCCTCTCCCAATGTGGTCTGTCTCAGCTCATTATCACTCCCAATGAATTAACTTAATTAACCCCCTGTCAACTAGTGGGGCTAGGTATCCTAAGTCTCCTTGTTTCATTTTCTGACTTAATTTTTAACTTACTCTTACCTAGTCATTTACCGAAATTATTTAATTGAGTGCATTAAGTAGTTCTTCAGGTCTTTTTAATTATACAGTCATAACTGAACTATCTATAGTAATAATCATTAGCTTAAATTTGCCTATGTTTATTATTCAACTTTTCTTTGATTTCATTTATTACCTAGGTTGCCTAGCCTTGCCATGCTCCCTTACTCCATTGTACCCCTGGCTTTGCCTGCATCTCAAATTGCAAATTGTTACTTACAGTGTACCTGAGAGTACTCGTAAGCAATCTACCTCATTTTTTTTTTAATTTTTGCTCAATTTGTTTTTTGTATTGCTTAGTCTTGCTTATTTTTTTTTGTTTTGTATTTCTATATCTTGTGTTTTGTATGCATAGTCCATGTTTATATGTTTTTTCTTTAAACTCTTTTATTACCTAGGTTGCCTAGCCTAGCCATACTCCCTTACTCCATTGTACCCCTAAGCCCCTTGTAATTGTAAGCTAACTTTTTTTTTTTTTTTTTATCATTTTGTGTTTGTTTTGTACAGTATTGTGTATATATTTTTCCCTATTTTATAGCTTATTTCTACCTTGTAATTTGCCTTTCTTTCCTTGTTTTTCCTGCAATCAGCTTTTTTTATGCAGACAAGTATAGACCCAGAACTTAACCTCTTATCCACTATGACAATAATCACTTTAATGATCTAAATTGCAGATATTTTGCAGCACATGATGTAAACAATGTATTAACTCATAATCACAATATCTCTGTAATCAATTTAAACGTTGGATCCCTAGGTAAACACTTCGATGATGTTAGTGCCTTGATTGAAACTATTGGCAACAAATTCTCTTTTATTATACTTACTGAAACATGGTTGAAAGAGGATACTACTCAACTCTTTAACATGCCCAACTACTCAGCAATTCACAACTGTCGTCAACTTCAGAGAGGTGGTGGCACTGCTCTTTACTACCACCAAGAACTAACATGCTTAAAAGAAATTAGAACTAGAGACTGCTATGGGGAGTATATCTTCGCCAGCTTCAGAGTCAAGGGTGCCGAGTCTGTCCTGTCTGTGGGTGCAGTCTATAGAATTCCCAACACTGATGTGTCTGAATTCAACTCAAACCTTAGAAATCTAATACTTGATAACAGACTGAACAAAAACCACCTAATTATCGCAGGGGACTTTAATATTGACCTCTGCGAGCCAGAACACCCTACTGCTGTTAGCTTCCTCAACTGTATGAATTCCTGCTTCCTCATACCCTTAATCACTAGACCTACTAGAATCACTGATAGCACTGCCACGACTCTAGATCACATCTGGACCAACATAACCTCTCCGCTTACTTCAGGTATAATCACCGATAGCACTACAGACCATTACCCCACATTTCTCTTAACTAACATTAGCAAACCACCTCTAGAAACAAGGGAGTTAAGCTTTAGGCTGCACAATGAAACTGCTATAAACAATTTTATAACTGCTGCTGATAATGTCAACTGGGAGTCCGAGTTAGGGAACATAGGGGACATCAACCTAGCAGTGCAATCTTTTCTACAAACAACTCTTAGCCTTTATAACACCCACTGTCCTATGCTTACAAAACAAGTCACAAGCAAAAGGCTTAACAATCCTTGGCTTACAAAGGGAATACTTAAATCCATTAACAAAAAACACGACCTTGAGAAGAAGTATAGGTTAGGAATTGTCTCCAAAGAATTCTCAAAGAATTACTCATTATTGCTATCTAAGATAATTAGACGAGCCAAAACTAAATACTACGAAGATAAATTTACCCAAATAAAGAGCAACATTAAACAAACTTGGAGAACAATTTCACAAATATTGGGATCAAAGAAATCTTTAAATAACAAACCGACTCTCCTGTCTAATAACGATGGTCAGCTTTCAGCCTCTGATTCTGCTATTGAGTTCAATAGGTTCTTCTCTTCCATTGGTTCATCCCTTGCAAATGATATTCCATCTTCCAGTACTGACATTAAGGACTATCTTACAGGTAACTATCCACAGTCTCTGTACCTAAAGCCTATTAATTCCACTGACGTCAATGAGATAATCCTTTCCCTTAAAACCAAGTCTGGTGCCCTTGAGGAGATACCAACTTTAATTTACAAAAAAGCCTCCAGATCTTTAGCCCCTGCTATTGCTTTGCTCTTCAACAAGTCACTTGAACTCCAAACCTTTCCAGATATTCTAAAAAAAGCGAGAGTAACGCCTGTCCACAAATGTGGTGATCCCACAGATGTTAACAACTACAGACCTATATCAATCCTGCCAAACTTGTCAAAAATTTTTGAAAAACTAATCTATAAGCAGCTTTACTCATATCTAGCCAAACTCAATATACTTAGCCCTTGCCAATATGGCTTCAGACCCAAAAAAAGCACTAACGATGCACTTATTAGTATGCTAAACTCGATTCATACAGCTCTTGATAAAAAGGAGTTCCCTGTTGGGTTATTTGTGGACCTGCGTAAAGCTTTTGATACTGTCAACCACCAAAACCTTCTTCTTAAATTACATCATTATGGAGTCAGAGGACACTCCCTACAATACCTCGAATCCTACCTTACTGACAGGCTCCAATATGTTTCTGTGAATAATACAATTTCTCCCACCCTACCCATCAACATTGGTGTTCCTCAGGGCAGCATACTTGGCCCTCTCCTCTTTCTCATCTACATTAATGACCTTCCAAATGCCTCCCAACACCTCAAACCTATTCTATTTGCTGACGACACAACCTTCATTTACTCCAGTCCTGACCCTCTTGCTCTAAATGCCACAGTAAATACTGAGCTAAATAAAGTCCATCTTTGGCTAACTGCCAACAAACTCACCCTTAACATTGACAAAACTTTCTATATTCTGTTTGGCAATAAATCCCCTAGTCAAATAAATCTCAAAATAAACAATACCCAAATTTGTAACAAATTAGATGGCAAATTCCTTGGCATTCTCATTGACCACAAGCTGAATTTCCAGGGACACATTCTAAATATATCAAAAAAAGTTTCAAAAACTGTGGGCATTCTTTCTAAGATCAGATATTATGTACCACGCCCTGCCCTGGTGACTCTCTATTACTCCCTTATCTATCCATATCTCAACTATGGTATTTGTGCTTGGGGTTCTACTACCCAAAATCACTTACGTCCTCTAATTACCCAACACAAAGCTGCTATTAGAACAATATCCAACTCTGGCCCCAGACATCACTCGGTACCCCTTCTCAAATCTCTGAATATGTTAGACATTAAGTCACTGCACATTCTCTCATGTGTATTATACATATATAAAACGCTAAACTATAATGCCAATCCTGATCTCAAAAGCTTCATAGAAGGTTGTAACAGAACCCATGAGCACCACACCAGAAATAAATACAGTTTTGATATTCCTAGAGTACGACTTAATCAAACTAGAAATGCTCTACAAATCAAGGGACCCAGAATGTGGAATGACCTTCCCAACCATGTTAAAGACTGTACCTCTCTCAACCAGTTTAAGATAAAAACTAAACACTACCTAATAAATTCCCTGTAACATACCTCACTCCTCTATTGTCAACCTATGTCTGTTATTTTCTTTTTTTTAATCAACACTGTTTGTCAACCTATTGTATTTGTGCTGCTTTTTCAGTCATGTTCCCCCTTTTTTTTTATCTTTATTTGTATTTGTTCTCAACACTTTTTATTCTTTATGCTCAATTAGTATTAAGTTCTAGATATTAATGTTTTTCTTGCCCGAAACGCATTGCGTAATAGTGGCTTTAGGCATTGTATGTACTAGCTCTATCTATATATCAATCCATTAATGTAACATCACTTGTATGTATGTACCTTACCTGAATAAACATATTTATATTTATTTATTTAATCTAGCAGATAATTTTAAGTAGGTAATTTCTATCAGAATTGATAAATGATAAAGATACATTGCAAGAGAAAAATGAGTTGAGAGAGCTTAGTAAGTATATTAAAGCACATTGTTATATTAAAGCTCTGATTGATTACATTGACAGCTTGATTAGTAATTTAAAACAAGATTAATAGACACTATACAGCAGATTGACAGCACATATAAGACAGCAATGATCACAATGGTAAAGATGTTCAGATTGGGTACATAAAGATTGGGAGACTGGGTAGCAAAAGATACAGATAAACAAGATTTATAAACACCATACAGCAGATTGGCAGCACATATAAGAAGACAGCAATGATCACAATGGTAAAGATGTTCAAATTGGGAACATAAAGGTTATGAGATTGGGTAGGAATAGATACAGTGCAATTTTAAGGCAAAAAGTGAAAAACTATGAAGATGAAATTAGGTACTTTTTAGTATTGATTTTGAATGATGTAAAAGTTGGACAGCTTTTCAATTCAGTAGGGAGTGAGTTCCATAAACTGGGTCCCTTTATTTGCATAGAGTGTTTACACAGATTAAGTTTAACTCTGGGGATATCAAAGAGATATTTATTTCTGGTGTGGTGATAATGGGTCCTATTACATCTGTCCAGGAAGAGTTTCAGAGCAGGATTTGCATTTAAGAACAGGGTTTTGTAAATGTAGTTGACACGAGAATTTATGGTGTGAGATTATGTTTAGCATGTTTAGGGAGTTAAACAAGGGGGCTGTGTGTTGTCTGAAAGCAGAATTTGATATTATTCTGATAGCAGATTTTTGCTGGGTGATGATGGACTTGAGGTGGTTTGCAGTGGTTGAACCCCATGCACAGATACCATAGTTGAGATAGGGATAGATTAGTGCATAATATAGAGAGATGAGAGCAGAGTTAGGTACATAATATCTAATTTTGGAGAGTATACCAACTGTTTTAGAGACTTTCTTAGTTATGTGTTGTATGTGGGTACTGAAGTTGAGTCTCTTGTCTAGGAATAGGCCAAGAAACTTTCCATCATTTTTATTGCTAATGTTTACATTGTCTATCTGAAGCTGAATTGCATTTGTAGATTTGCTTCCAAATAGGATGTAGTAGGTCTTTATTATGTTAAGTGTTAGTTTGTTGGTTGACATCCCTAAGTGGAATTTTTTTAGTTCATTATTAACAACAACATTTAGTGTATGTGGGTTGGGGTTGGAGTAGATGAGGGTAGTATCATCAGCAAATAAAATAGGTTTCAGAATGTTAGAGACGTTAGGCAGATCATTGATGTATATAAGAAATAGAAGAGGTCCCAAGATGCTGCCCTGTGGCACTCCAACGGTTATTGGTAGAATGGGAGAGATTATATTATTGATGGCTACACATTGGTGTCTATCACTAAGATCACATTGGTGTCTATCACTAAGATAGGATTGGATATCCAGTGCATGGCCTCGGATTCCATAATGATGGAGTTTACATAAGAGGTAATCGTGATTAACAGTATCAAAGGCCTTTCTCAGGTCAATGAAGAGTCCAATTGGAAACTCATTTTTGTCAAGGGCTGAGTAAATTATATCAAGGAGACTAATAATTGCATCGTTGGTACTCTTTTGAGAGCGGAAGCCAAACTGACAGGGGCTAAGAATGTCGAATTTTACGAGATAGGAGTAGAGCTGTTTGTAGATAATTTTTTATAAAATAAATAAATAAATATGTTTATTCAGGTAAGGTACAAACATTCAAGTGATGTTACATTAATGGATTGATATATAGATAGAGCTAGTACATACAATGCCTAAAGCCACTATTACGCAATGCGTTTCGGGGAAGAAAAACATTAATATCTAGAACTTAATACTAATTGAGCATAAAGAATAAAAAGTGTTGAGAACAAATACAAATAAAGATAAAAAAAAGGGGGAACTGTTACGGACCCGAGCCCGACGTCTGAGCACGGAGCAGTGACGACCGCGCCATCTGTGGGTCAGCTCCCGAAACCCCCTCCCAATGGACGACGACACCTGGTGAGGACGAAGTGTACCGGCCACAAGGGCCAGTTTCCGGTCCTGTGCAGCTCACAACACCGCCGCTGCTGACCTCTGGTGAGGTGGTGCTCAGACGACAACGCCATCTATGGAGTGGATACGTCGGGCGTTTTTGTCTGAGCCTGTAAGTGAGGTGCTTTAGTGTGTCCCAGTTATTGATGACGTGTCTGCTTACAGAGTCGACCTGGGACTGCTGTGATGGAAGTTGAGTCAGTCTACCCAAGGCAGCCGTCCCCATACCTTGTGCTTTGCTGCAGCAGCTGTGAGTCGTCTCCCGGATGAACACTGTGGTGTTACCCTGCCTGTGAAGCGGCAGTGAAGGATTCTCGTACCCGGGACCGACTGCTGGAGACGATTGACCACTGGGGTATTGAGGACAGGAGAGTGATTTGTGGTATCACACGAGGCTCCTGACTAGGGCGCTACCCTAGTATCGCTCGTGGAGTGGCCTGACCAGCGTTGCTGATCCGGAACCTGCCAGCTGTTCTGCTGGACTTGTGGTTGACGGCCTCCACGGCGGTGCCCCAGTGGAACTGTGTTTTGGCTGGCCTGTGTCTGGGGTAGACTCAGCTTGATCGAAGGATTCGTCAAGAGACCACGAAAGCACCGAGGACTCGGCACCGAGAGGATCCTGCGTCTTCAGGAGAAGACAACCGTGTATATACTTCCCTTGTGTAGTGTTAATACCCCTCCCCCTTTGTAACTTTTATATATTACTTATTGGTGAAGGTAATTATAATCTTAAGTTTTTGCCTTTCTTTCCCTTCCCCTTTTATTTTACTTGCGTCACGGATCTCATCCCTTGAAAGCCACTACTGGCTTGGGGCCAGATACCCTTCCTTCTAACAACATCAGAGTACGAACCCAGTTGCGACCCGAGAGGGCCGTAACAGGAACATGACTGAAAAAGCAGCACAAATACAATAGGTCGACAAACAGTGTTGATTATAAAAAAAAAAATAACAGACATGGGTTGACAATAGTGGAGTGAGGTAGGCCATCCTTTTCAAATATTTTTGATAGTATGGGTAGGTTCGATATTGGTCTATAGTTGTTTATGTCTGCCGGATTACCTCCTTTATGAACTGGCGTTACTCTTGCTTTTTTAAGGATATCAGGGAAGGTATGACACTCAAGGGATTTGTTGAACAGCAGAGCTATAGGTGGCGCAAGGGCATGGGAGGCGCTCTTGTATACAATGGATGGGATTTCACTGATGTTCCCAGCTTTGGTTTTTAGTGAGTGTATGATGGACACAACATCTGTCGGGCTGACTGGTGAGAGGAGAAGAGAGTTTGGATAGCTGCCTGAGAGATATGTGTTGATATGTGTCTGAGTCTGTGGGATTTTACTTGCAAGGTTAGCACCAATCGATGAAAAGAAGCTATTAAATTCATTCGCCATTTCTAAGTCAGATGGCGGTGTAAGGCCATCCTTAGAGAGTGTTATCTGGTTGTGGGAATGTTGTTTAGTTCCCAGGATATTAGAGATGATATTCCATGTGCTTTTCATGTTGCCTTTTGCTTCTTTGAATCTAGTCTCATAATATGAAAGTTTTGCTTTTCTTATGATACTGGTAAGCACTGATGAGTACCTTTAAACTACTTCCTTTGAAACTAGGCCACTCCTAAATTTCTTTTCGTATTCATGTTTTTTGTTGATTGATTTAATTATGCCACTTGTGAGCCACGGGTTATTTTTTATAAATAAATAAATAAATATGTTTATTCAGGTAAGGTACATACATACAAGTGATGTTACATTAATGGATTGATATATAGATAGAGCTAGTACATACAATGCCTAAAGCCACTATTACGCAATGCGTTTCGGGCAAGAAAAACATTAATATCTAGAACTTAATACTAATTGAGCATAAAGAATAAAAAGTGTTGAGAACAAATACAAATAAACATAAAAAAAAGGGGGAACATGACTGAAAAAGCAGCACAAATACAATAGGTTGACAAACAGTGTTGATTAAAAAAAATAACAGACATGGGTTGACAATAGAGGAGTGAGGTAGGTTACAGGGAATTTATTAGGTAGTGTTTAGTTTTTATCTTAAACTGGTTGAGAGAGGAACAGTCTTTAACATGGTTGGGAAGATCATTCCACATTCTGGGTCCCTTGATTTGTAGAGCATTTCTAGTTTGATTAAGTCGTACTCTAGGAATATCAAAACTGTATTTATTTCTGGTGTGGTGCTCATGGGTTCTGTTACAACCTTCAATGAAGCTTTTGAGGTCAGGATTGGCATTACAGTTCAGCATTTTATATATGTATAATACACAAGAGAGAATGTGCAGTGACTTAATATCTAACATATTCAGAGATTTGAGTAAGGGTACCGAGTGATATCTCGGGCCAGAGTTAGATATTGTCCTAATAGCAGCTGTGTGTTGGGTAATTAGAGGACGTAAATGATTTTGGGTAGTAGAACCCCAAGCACAAATACCATAGTTGAGGTATGGATAGATGAGGGAGTAATAGAGAGTAACCAGGGCAGGGCGGGGTACATAATATCTGATCTTAGAAAGAATGCCAACAGTTTTTGAAACTTTTTTTGATATATTTAGAATGTGTCCCTGGAAATTCAGCTTGTGGTCGATGAGAACGCCAAGGAATTTGCCATCTAATTTGTTACAAATTTGGGTATTGTTTATTTTGAGATTTATCTGATTAGAGGATTTATTGCCAAACAGAATATAAAACGTTTTGTCAATGTTAAGGGTGAGTTTGTTGGCAGTTAGCCAAAGATGGACTTTCTCTAGCTCAGTATTTACTGTGGCATTTAGAGCAAGGGGGTCAGGACTGGAGTAAATGAAGGTTGTGTCGTCAGCAAATAGAATTGGTTTGAGGTGTTGGGAGGCATTTGGAAGGTCATTAATGTAGATGAGAAAGAGGAGAGGGCCAAGTATGCTGCCCTGAGGAACACCAATGTTGATGGGTAGGATGGGTATTTTCTTTTATCAGTTACTTGTTTGGTAAGGAGGGGACAGTGTGTGTTGTAGAGGCTTAGAGTTTTGGAGAGAAAGAGGTTAGTTGATGAGTCTATATCCTGTGAATTATTAAATTCAGATTCCCAGTTAATATTGTGAAGTGCATTAGAGAGATTGCCTAAAGCTGATTCACTATGTAGCCTGAATGAAAGTTTCTTGGTTTCTGGTGGTGATGTGTCAATGTTTGCTATGAGGAAAGTAGGATAGTGGTCAGTTGTTCTGTCATAAATTACCCCAGATGTAAGGGGAGCTGTTATGTTAGTCCATAGGTGATCCAGGGTAGTGGCAGATGTTTGAGTGACTCGGGTGGGCTTGGTGATTGTGGGGATTAGCATACAGGAGTGCATGCTGTTACGGAAATAGTCAACTTGAGGGTTGTTTTGAAGACCCAGGTCAATATTGAAATCACCTCCCAGAATGATGTGATTTTTGTTGAGATTGTTATTTATGATAAGATTCCTTACATTGTCAGAGAATAAAGCTATGTTGGTATTAGGAAATCTATAGATGGCACCGATAGTCAGGGAGGATTTAAGGGATTTACTGGAGAACTTGGCAAAGGTATATTCACAATAGTCATCTCTATCACTAATAACACTATTGCAAATGAAGGTATCTTTGTAATATATTGCTGTACCACCATCTTTTTTATTAGGCCTGCAGTTATGAATGGCTTTATAACCAGCTAAATTGTAGAGTTGGGTATAGTCATTACTTAGCCAAGTTTCTGCTAAAATGATGAATGATAATTTAGTACCCAGTGCTGTAAGTAGTGCATTTATATCATCAAAATGTTTACCAAGTGACCTAACATTTTGGTTGTAAACTGATAAGCAGGTGCTATTTAGGAGTTTGTTTTTTGCAAGATTTGCTGTGTAATACCTGCAATAATGATGATCAATGTGCTGATTTGTGTGGATATGGGACAGAAGATTTCGATCAGGATCAATATCAGTAAGCATATAGATAAGATAATGTCACGATACAATAAGATAAGCAATTACAGGAACAGATAAATACTAAATCTGCTGTAAAATAGAAAGTAATTATAGCAAAACACAACAATATAATAATATAACAATACAATAAGAGCTTACAAAGTATTGAGTCTGCTAAAGTTAGAGAATAATTATGGCAAAAACACAACAATAAATGCAAGTAAACAAAAGAATTGAAACAATTAGAGGTAGAATAAAGGTCACTAGATAGCCATGGAGGAAACACAAGTTTGGTGGAGAGAACAAAAAATCAGTAGAGACTGTCAATATGAATATATAAAAAATTTGACAAATGATAATTGTAAAGTAAAATAATCTTAAAGATAATAAATTTTATTTAGCTTAGTTTTTAACCTATAATTAGTATGAACTTAATTAAAAGAACAAAATGAGATCAATAATTGATTTCAATAAATGACATAAATCAATACAATTAAATTTAAAATTTAAATGGAATAGGGTAAGATTAGGGTTAAGATGTTTGTCCTGCACACCGCCCCCCATCCAGTGGGCAGCGGTGGATAGGTTACATTCACTTAGTTACTATCTACAGTTAGCAAACTGGGGATATTTGGCTAAAATTTCTGGTAGCAGATCGTTTCGAATGAAATATTTACACATCGCTGGAACATTGGTTATAGAATTGTCTCTAAATTCACGTATCTTTTCGCACTCCATCACATAGTGACGGAGGGTGTGCGAATAATTTTGTTGACACAGTTTACATTTGGTCAGGTCTACATCAGCAGATAATGAGAATTCCCAGAGATACTTGTAACCGAGTCTAAGCCGAGCAGTAGTAACATCTAGAAGTCTGCTGATTTTATTGGATGATCCATAGATGTGTGGCTCCTCTTGCATGATAGTATGATGAGGTTCATGATTTGTACCAAGAGAAACAACAACAGCACTTTCCTGCACCGTGGAAGGTTACACCCTTTCCAGTTTTAATCCCTCCCTTTCCACCCAAGAAGCAAATTAGAGATCAGCCCAAGCTTCGTCTTGAGGCAAAGCTCAAAGCCTTAAGCCATATTGATGCTCTGTCCACGGCGCATTCTCTCTCTCAAATTATATACACTGATGGTTCCCTACACCGCACCACGGGTGCAGCTGGAAGTGCAGTTGTCCTGACAATGGGCGATGGCCTATATACTTTGAGTGGGGAGTTCGTATAAACAACTGGGCCTCTACCCTTCAGACTGAACTATTTGCCTTGATCCTTGCACTGAAATGTGTACGTCTCCAAACTTGACACATTAATTGTAAGTGACTCCTTATCATCCTTAAATGCTCTTGTTATAATATAAATTGTGGGCTTTCTATGGGGGAACTGGTACTATTAAGGGGTAAAGGTAGTTAGAAGACAGAGTTATCAAATATGGGAGAGCTAAAAGGCCCGGCCCCCAAAATAAACTATCCACAGTAATAATAACTTGCTACTAGACCATATATGTCAGTCTATGGGTTGATCAATGCACTCCCACACAGGAAGAAGGGATACTCTGTTCTAATTTACTTATTTATTAATCCCTTAACAACCCCCTATATACATTCACACCAATAACAATAATAATAATTACTTTACCACACTACCTTACGTTAAAAGCCTTGGTCCACATAAGCAGGATACAAGGTTTTACACTGAACACAAGCTAGGGTAAAGCTCTACTATTGAATAACTTGAAGTTAGAGTCAGCTTAGGGTAGGGGACCACGTGGTTCCAATGGGACCCCCTTTAGAATAACTAGTAATATAAACTCTAAACACACCTACTACACACAAAATATACTACTCTACACATAGAACATATGAGTATGCCAGACATGGAATAATGTACTTATCTTAAACAAGACACAGAAATAAGGAAACGAAGAGGAAGGGTAGGAAGTTCCTGTCCACACCACGCCAGCTCAGAAAAAGATGGAGTCTCTCTCCATCCCCCCAGCTGGCTGCTGCCGGCAGACTGCTCAACTAATCGTACCGCAGCCCTATACCAAGTTTACTCAGGTTTACTTTACAAATGATTAGAAAGTATTAGTAAGCATAGTTGGTGCCTATGTTATTATTTAATAATCAACCCCCAGTTCAGTCTTTAAATGCTCTTTGAGAAACAAGAATAGCCTTACGTCTGGCAGGGAAGATACAAACAATGACGCATTAACCTACCTCACTCCTCTATTGTCAACCCATGTCTGTTATTTTCTTTTTTTTAATCAACACTGTTTGTCAACCTATTGTATTTGTGCTGCTTTTTCAGTCATGTTCCCCCTTTTTTTTATCTTTATTTGTATTTGTTCTCAACACTTTTTATTCTTTATGCTCAATTAGTATTAAGTTCTAGATATTAATGTTTTTCTTGCCCGAAACGCATTGCGTAATAGTGGCTTTAGGGGGCATATCATTCTAAATCGTTATAAATTAAAAGTTGTTTAATTTGCTTATAATTTTTTTTATGAAATGGTTATAGAAAGGGCTGCAACTGGTCCAAGTTTCACCATCACACCCTAAACAGAAAAGGAGAAAAAAAATACACAACGTATTATGCAACGAATGTTCAACATTCTCAAATAATCTCAGGGAACACATGTGTCAACTAAAATGTCTACTATGTGCTGTAGAAGCACAAACTCTTGTAATAATTGTAATATGTATGTGCAATATATTTATATTTAATTTTTTTTTTCTTTTTTTTTCTTTTTTTTTGGCCAATATTTTTTTCTCGTTTGTTATCAAGGGATTTGCATGAAACTTGCACACCTTGCTCAATGGATGCCTATCTGCAAGGGTGCCAATTATGAACGAAATCTGTAGACGTCAAGCTCAGCTACAGGTGGCCGAACTTGGATCTTTATTTTACTCTGGAAAGTAATTTACACCTTCAAATTACTTCAGAGCTTTCATTTATTAATCAATTTACATGCAAATTACACCTTATATGTAGCGTTTGTGCTTCTACAGAATCTAGTAGACATTTTAGTCCAAAGTCTATTTGTTGATTTTATAAAAATTTATAAATATCATATATTGCATATTTTTTTAGAAGGGTAACTTTGAAAAATTATATTATTGCACTAAACACTTTTTTGATAAAACTGATCACTAGAATCCTTTATTATGTGCTTAATTTAATATCTGAGTGTTATAGAAATGATTTTAGTTGACACATGTGTTCCCTGAAACTATTTGAAAATTCGTTGCATAATTCGTTGTTTATTTTTTTTCTCCTTTTCTGTTTAGGGTGTGATGATGAAACTTGGACCAGCTGCAGCCCTTTCTATAACCATTTCATAAAAAAATTTATAAGCAAATTGAACCACTTTTAATTTTACATTGAAAATGCCCCCTTTAGGCATTGTATGTACAGTACTAGCTCTATCTATATATCAATCCATTAATGTAACATCACTTGTATGTATATACCTTACCTGAATAAACATATTTATTTATATTTATTTATTTATTTAGAGTTGCGTTCAGCTATACTATAGGAAAGTTTAATAACTCAATTTTGACCTCTGGTTTCCACTGAAGAACCCAGGGTCGTAACAGCTCTCAACTCTTTAAGACATAACTGTAACATGCTCGTGTCCGAAGCTAGACACAAATACAACAAAATTATTAAGGATGGTAACAGAGTCCATTTCATGTGGTCTCCATCTCATGTTGGCCTCCGAATGCATGATAGAGCTGATAAGTTAGCCAAAGAATCTGCCTTTAAAGGAGCCGTTGAGTGTAACCTTGGATTGTCAATGAGCAATCTGAGAGCAGCAGTACACCTAGAACTTCCACAAGATCTTGTAGATCTGAGGCAAAGTGAAATTGACACCAGTAAACCATAATGCCACACGATTATACTTTTTGAAGAACACAGCTCTCCCACAGTGAATTTACTACTGAGCCTGTACACAGCTGACTAGCAAGAGCTTCATATTCACTTTTATTTATTTAATTATATATATATATATATATATATATATATATATATATATATATATATATATATATATATATATATATATATATATATATACATATATATATATATATATATATATATATATATATATATATATATATATATATATATATATATATATATTAGTATATTTTGGTAGCAGTCTTTCCTGTAGACATATATTATTAAATATGACCGAAAAAGTAAGATTAATAATTCTAACACGAATTTTCTCAATCTTTCGTACATTTCGCTTCACTGTTGGAGGTAAATCAAAAATCAATTCTCCAAAATTCATTTTTATTTCTAGTCTGACGCGACACGAGCGCGTTTCGTAAAACTTATTACATTTTCAAAGACTTTAGTTCACAAATACACAACTGAATAGAGCTTACGCATCTCCGATTTTATATCTACATTTGAGTGAGGTGGAAGGGGTGATGTGGCATTAACACAAGACAGAACATGATGTGGTATTAATAGGGTATTAATTTCATCAACACAAGACAGAACAAGAGTATTAATAGGGTATTAATTTCATCAACACAAGACAGAACACGAAACAATGGATATTGAATAGAAGTGTTTGTAGAAAGCCTATTGGTCCATATTTCTTGATGCTTCTATATTGGAGCGGAGTCTTGAGGTGGGTAGAATATAGTTGTGCAATAATTGGCTGTTGATTGCTGGTGTTGACTTCTTGATGTGTAGTGCCTCGCAAACATCAAGCCGCCTGCTATCGCTGTATCTATCGATGATTTCTGTGTTGTTTACTAGGATTTCTCTGGCGATGGTTTGGTTGTGGGAAGAGATTATATGTTCCTTAATGGAGCCCTGTTGCTTATGCATCGTTAAACGCCTAGAAAGAGATGTTGTTGTCTTGCCTATATACTGGGTTTTTGGAGCTTACAGTCCCCAAGAGGGCATTTGAAGGCATAGACGACGTTAGTCTCTTTTAAAGCGTTCTGTTTTGTGTCTGGAGAGTTTCTCATGAGTAGGCTGGCCGTTTTTCTGGTTTTATAGTAAATCGTCAGTTGTATCCTCTGATTTTTGTCTGTAGGGATAACGTTTCTATTAACAATATCTTTCAGGACCCTTTCCTCCATTTTATGAGCTGTGGAAAAGAAGTTCCTGTAAAATAGTCTAATAGGGGGTATAGGTGTTGTGTTAGTTGTCTCTTCAGAGGTTGCATGGCTTTTCACTTTCCTTCTTATGATGTCTTCGACGAACCCATTGGAGAAGCCGTTATTGACTAGGACCTGCCTTACCCTACAGAGTTCTTCGTCGACTTGCTTCCATTCTGAGCTGTGGCTGAGAGCACGGTCGACATATGCGTTAACAACACTCCTCTTGTACCTGTCTGGGCAGTCGCTGTTGGCATTTAGGCACATTCCTATGTTTGTTTCCTTAGTGTAGACTGCAGTGTGGAAACCTCCGCCTTTTTCCATGACTGTTACATCTAGAAAGGGCAGCTTCCCATCCTTTTCCATCTCGTAAGTGAAACGCAGCACGGAACTCTGCTCAAATGCCTCCTTCAGCTCCTGCAGATGTCTGACATCAGGTACCTGTGTAAAAATGTCGTCAACATACCTGCAGTATATGGCCGGTTTCAAGTTCATATCGACTAAGACTTTTTGCTCGATGGTACCCATGTAGAAGTTTGCAAACAGGACACCTAGGGGAGAACCCATGGCGACCCCATCTACTTGCTTATACATGTGCCCATCCGGGCTCAAGAAGGGTGCCTCTTTAGTACAAGCTTGGAGTAGTTTCCTCAGAATATTTTCTGGTATGTCAAGAGGAGTACAGGCTGGATCACGATACACTCTGTCGGCTATCATTCCGATTGTCTCGTCCACAGGTACGTTGGTAAACAGCGATTCTACGTCCAACGAGGCTCTTATCCCTGTGGCCCGTGTGCCCCGCAGTAAGTCAACAAATTCCTTTGGAGACTTCAGGCTGAAGGCGCAAGGAACATAAGGAGTCAGCAGGCCGTTGAGTCGCTTCGCCAGTCTGTACGTGGGTGTGGGTATCTGGCTAATGATTGGCCGAAGTGGGTTTCCAGGCTTGTGCGTCTTGACATTTCCATACGCATATCCAGGTTTATATTCCCCAATGATCTTTGGCAGGTGGAGTCATTGGGGAATATAAACCTGGATATGCGTATGGAAATGTCAAGACGCACAAGCCTGGAAACCCACTTCGGCCAATCATTAGCCAGATACCCACACCCACGTACAGACTGGCGAAGCGACTCAACGGCCTGCTGACTCCTTATGTTCCTTGCGCCTTCAGCCTGAAGTCTCCAAAGGAATTTGTTGACTTACTGCGGGGCACACGGGCCACAGGGATAAGAGCCTCGTTGGACGTAGAATCGCTGTTTACCAACGTACCTGTGGACGAGACAATCGGAATGATAGCCGACAGAGTGTATCGTGATCCAGCCTGTACTCCTCTTGACATACCAGAAAATATTCTGAGGAAACTACTCCAAGCTTGTACTAAAGAGGCACCCTTCTTGAGCCCGGATGGGCACATTTATAAGCAAGTAGATGGGGTCGCCATGGGTTCTCCCCTAGGTGTCCTGTTTGCAAACTTCTACATGGGTACCATCGAGCAAAAAGTCTTAGTCGACATGAACTTGAAACCGGCCATATACTGCAGGTATGTTGACGACATTTTTACACAGGTACCTGATGTCAGACATCTGCAGGAGCTGAAGGAGGCATTTGAGCAGAGTTCCGTGCTGCGTTTCACTTACGAGATGGAAAAGAATGGGAAGCTGCCCTTTCTAGATGTAACAGTCATGGAAAAGGGCGGAGGTTTCCACACTGCAGTCTACACTAAGGAAACAAACATAGGAATGTGCCTAAATGCCAACAGCGACTGCCCAGACAGGTACAAGAGGAGTGTTGTTAACGCATATGTCGACCGTGCTCTCAGCCACAGCTCAGAATGGAAGCAAGTCGACGAAGAACTCTGTAGGGTAAGGCAGGTCCTAGTCAATAACGGCTTCTCCAATGGGTTCGTCGAAGACATCATAAGAAGGAAAGTGAAAAGCCATGCAACCTCTGAAGAGACAACTAACACAACACCTATACCCCCTATTAGACTATTTTACAGGAACTTCTTTTCCACAGCTCATAAAACGGAGGAAAGGGTCCTGAAAGATATTGTTAATAGAAACGTTATCCCTACAGACAAAAATCAGAGGATACAACTGACGATTTACTATAAAACCAGAAAAACGGCCAGCCTACTCATGAGAAACTCTCCAGACACAAAACAGAACGCTTTAAAAGAGACTAACGTCGTCTATGCCTTCAAATGCCCTCTTGGGGACTGTAAGCTCCAAAAAACCCAGTATATAGGCAAGACAACAACATCTCTTTCTAGGCGTTTAACGATGCATAAGCAACAGGGCTCCATTAAGGAACATATAATCTCTTCCCACAACCAAACCATCGCCAGAGAAATCCTAGTAAACAACACAGAAATCATCGATAGATACAGCGATAGCAGGCGGCTTGACGTTTGCGAGGCACTACACATCAAGAAGTCAACACCAGCAATCAACAGCCAATTATTGCACAACTATATTCTACCCACCTCAAGACTCCGCTCCAATATAGAAGCATCAAGAAATATGGACCAATAGGCTTTCTACAAACACTTCTATTCAATACCCATTGTTTCTGTTCTGTCTTGTGTTGATACTTTTAATACCCTATTAATATCCCCTCCTGTTCTGTCTTGTGTTAATGCCACATCACCCTTCCCACCTCACTCAAATGTAGATATAATATCAGAGAGACGTAAGTTCTAATCAGTTGTGTATTTGTGAAGTCTTTGAAAATGTAATAAGTTTTACGAAACGCGCCCGTGTCGCGTCAGACTAGAAATAAAAATGAATTTTGGAGAAGTGATTTTTGATTTACCTCCAACAGTGAAGCGTAATGTACGAAAGATTGAGAAAATTCGTGTTAGAATTATTAATCTTACTTTTTCGGTCATATTTAATAATATATGTCTACAGGAAAGACTGCTACCAAAATATACTAATATATATATATATATATATATATATATATATATATATATATATATATATATATATATATATATATATATATATATATATATATATATATATATATATATATATATATATATGTATATATATATTTATATATATATATTTATATATATTTATTATTTATTTATTTATTTATATACAAGAAGGTACATTGGGTTTGTGAGAATACATAGCATAGTACAGTATTTACACTCTTGCAAAGCCACTAGTATACGCAGCGTTTCGGGCAGGTCCTTAATCTTACAGATAATTTTAAGTAGGTAAATTCTATCAGAATTAATAAAATAATAACAAATACATTGCAAGAAAAAAATGAGATGAGAGAGATTAGTAAGTATATTAAAGCACATTGGTATATTAAAGCTCTGATTGATTACATTGACAGCTTGATTCGTAATTTAAACATGATTAATAGACACCATACAGCAGATTGACAGCACATATGAGAAGACAGCAATGATCACAATGATAAAGATGTTCAGATTGGGTACATAATGACTGGGAGATTGGGTAGCAATAGATACAGTGCAATTTTAAAGCAAAAGGTAAAAAACTATGAAGATGAAATTAGGTACTTTTTAGTACTGTATTGTTTTTGAATGACGCAAAAGTTGGACAGCTTTTCAATTCAATAGGGAGTGAGTTCCATAGACTGGGTCCCTTTATTTGCATAGAGTGTTTACACAGATTAAGTTTGACTCTGGGGATATCAAAGAGATATTTATTTCTGGTGTGGTGATAATGGGTCCTATTACATCTGTCCAGGGAGAGTTTCAGAGCATGGTTTGCATTTAAGAACAGGGTTTTGTAAATGTAGTTGACACAAGAGAATTTGTGGAGTGAGATTATGTTTAACATGTTTAGGGAATTAAACAAGGGGGCTGAGTGTTGTCTGAAAGCAGAATTTGTTATTATTCTGATAGCAGATTTTTTCTGAGTGATGATGGACTTGAGGTGGTTTGTAGTGGTTGAACCCCATGCACAGATACCATAATTAAGATAAGGATAGATTAGTGCATAATATAGAGAGATGAGAGCAGAGTTAGGTACATAATATCTGATTTTGGAGAGTATACCAACTGTTTTAGAGACTTTCTTAGTTATGTGTTGTATGTGGGTACTGAAGTTGAGTATCTTGTCTAGAAATAGGCCGAGAAACTTTCCATCATTTTTATTGCTAATGTTTACATTGTCTATCTGAAGCTGAATTGCATTTGTAGATTTGCTTCCAAATAAGATGTAGTAGGTCTTTTCTATGTTAAGTGTTTGTTGGTTGACATCCATAAGTGGACTTTTTTTAGTTCATTATTAACAACATTATTTAGTGTATGTGGGTTGGGGTTAGAGTAGATGAGGGTAGTATCATCAGCAAACAAAATAGGTTTCAGAATGTTAGAGACATTAGGCAGATCATTGATGTATATAAGAAATAGGAGAGGTCCCAAAATGCTGCCCTGTGGCACTCCAACGGTTATTGGTAGAGTGGGAGAGGTTATATTATTGATGGCTACACATTTGTGTCTATCACTAAGATAGGATTGGATACAGTCCAGTGTATGGCCTCGGATTTCATAATGATGGAGTTTACGTAAGAGGTAATTGTGATTCACAGTATCAAAGGCCTTTCTCAGGTCAATGAAGAGTCCAATCGGAAACTCATTTTTGTCAAGGGCTGAGTAAATTATATGAAGGAGACTAATACTGCCAAACTAGCAGGGGCTAAGAATGTCGAATTTTACGAGGTAGGAGTAGAGCTGTTTGTAGATAATTTTTTCAAATATTTTTGATAGTATGGGTAGGTTTAATATTGGTCTATAATTGTTTATGTCTGCCGGATTACCTCCTTTATGAACTGGCGTTACTCTTGCTTTTTTATAGATATCAGGGAAGGTATGACACTCAAGGGATTTGTTGAACAGCAGAGCTATAGGTGGTGCAAGGGCGTGGGAGGCGCTCTTGTATACAATGGATGGTATTTCACTGATGTTCCCAGCTTTGGTTTTTATATAGTGAGTGTATGATGGACGCAACATCTGTCGGGCTGACTGGTGAAAGGAAAAGATAGTTTGGATAGCCGCCTGAGAGGTATGCGTTGATATGTGTCTGAGTCTGTGGGATTTTACTGGCAAGGTTAGCACCAACCGATGAAAAGAAGCTATTAAGCTTTAGTCATTAATGTTTTACCTGCCCGAAACGCTTTGCGTAATAGTGGCTTTAGGCATTGTATGTACTAGCTCTATCTATAAATCCATCAATCTTTGTAAAATCTCTTGTATTTATGTACCTTACCTAAATAAACATTTATTTATTTATTTATTTATTTATATTCCAGTCTTTAGCCTTAATTGTCTTGCAGCTGAACTACTTACCACCGAAGTCTTCCCTAGTGGCCAGTTGCCGCTATTTCCTATCTCCGTTAGGTGTTGATGCTCCAGCCGCTGATGTCCAGCTGCAGGTATCCCAACGGCGATGCTCCAGCCGCTGATGTCCAGCTGCAGGTATCCCAACGGCGATGCTCCAGCCGCTGATGTCCAGCTGCAGGTATCCCAACGGCGATGCTCCAGCCGCTGATGTTTCGGGGCACGATTTTGCAGTTCAACGTTCGGCAACGGTCGTTAAGTTAATCCATTATTTGCCCAATTTTGACTATTGCTGCTTGCGTTATACACGCTAAGTTAATGTGGGTTTAGGGTTAAGGTACTACCATCGCTGCATGCTTCTTTAACTTATAAAACTCTTGCTTATTGTATTTGAGTTCACTAAGCCAGCTAAGTACGCTAGTTGAGATCGCCTGAGGAGTCTGGCCCTAGCTTCGGTAAGGGGCGGACGTGTTGCATCGGCGCTCCAGCAGTTTGGTGTTGTTTGCCCGTTTCGGCTGGTTGGGGGCGGGTGTGTCTCTGCTCGCCTGTCCTGATGTGGCGTTACGATGGGGGTCCCTCTACCCCCAGTCGTCCGGGCTCAGTCTGTGGGACTAGAGTTCTCTGTGCGGGCTGGTTACCCGGAGATTGCCCTGGCTTGTGAAATGCTCTCTGTCCCTGTGTTTGCGATTTATGGGGTCGAGTTGGTAACGGCCCGTAGGGCAATTGTGAAGTTTGCAGAGGAGGTGGCGTATCGCGATTTTCTCCGGCGATACGAGGGGCGGACACTGCCCCTGCCGGATGGTGCGGGCACTGTCACCCTCTCGGATAGGAGTGGTGCACTTACTTACATCAGTGTGCATGGGGCTCCCTTGGAGTTTCCAGAGGCTCTGCTACGGCGGTATTTTGGCCGGTTTGGCGCAGTTGTTAGTGTGAGAGTGAACGTGGTGTCTTCTAGTCCTCTTAAGGGTGTGAGGTCTAACATTCGCACCCTGGGCATGAGACTCCGGGTGGATATTCCGTCCTCTGTGCGCCTTATGGGGTACAACGTTCGGGTGTTTTACGCCCGTCAGCCGCGAACGTGTTATCGTTGTGGTCTTTTGGGCCATCAGGCTGCTGACTGTTCTGCGCCTGCTGTTGCACCAGTGAATCTCTTCAATGAGGAGGATTTTCCGCCCCTTCCTGTGGGGGATGATTCGGTGGGTATGGACGTCTCTTCGACTGAGGAGGTGCCCTCTGTAGCAGCTGTTGCTCCGCCTGTTGCGCCCCCTGTTGTTGCCGCATCTCCTCCGGAGGTTGGGTCCTCGCCTAGTGCTCCAGCTGGTGTCCCTGAGCCTCTTCCACCTGCCGTTTGCTCAGACCCCTCGTCTTCCAGTTCTTCCTCTGCTGTGTCTGTCCCGGTCCCTGCGCCCTCGCCGTCTGTTCCGGCTGTGCTGGGAGCTGAGGTGGTTCCGGCATTCCCTCCTGTGCCTGGCCTGGTGCCCCGTGTGGCTGAGGAGGCTGCCGTGCTGCGGCGTGCGTCGGTTCGCTCGGTTGGTGCTGCGCGGGTCGCTGAGTCTGCCTCCGGGTCTGATGATGTGCGGCCCGAGCCTAAGCGTTCTCGGCGTTCTTCTGCGTGGGCTGATGTTGGCGAATTCGACGAGTGTCGTCCTTCCGTTGACGGTGGAGTGGCTCCGGATGTGGTGCACACTACGGTAGTGGCGGAGGTACACTTGCCTGAGGATGCCGGTGCCGGCGTTTCGGCCTCAACCTCTGGTCTGGTGTCCGAGGGTCCTGTTTCAGGTGCGTTGCCTGCGTCGGATGGCTCCGGTTCTTCGTGGGCAGTGGTTCCCCCTGCTGTAGTTGGTGGTGAGCGGGGTGGCCTGGTGGTGATGTTGAGAAAGGATGCTCGCTCTGGATGTTCTGTGGCCCCTTCCTCGTTACCCGTTTCCTCGGCAGCGGTCTTGCCGCCTCTTCCGTTTCCTGCGGTCCCTTCCGTGTCTCCTGCGGTATCCGTGGAAGTGCTATCGTCTCAGCGTCCGGCGCCTGCTCCAATGACGAAGGCGTGGCAGGCTCGGCGACCCTCGTCCGCTTCTCCGGTGTCATCTGCTTCCTCGAAGGGCGTGGTTGGCGCTCCCCAGCCTCGTTATGCGACTTGCGTCAGTGACCTTAGGCATTGGCCGATGCCGCCAGATATAGAAGTTCCTGAGTTTATGATACCCGCTCGAGCGCGGGGGGTCGAAAACCCTACTGACCTTGAAGATCTAGTCTGGGAAGCTTACAAGGCGAAATATCCTCATGATCTTTTCCCGGAGAAGTACATTTCTCTCGAGGTTCCTTGCAAGTGATTTCTGTGTATTTTGTGTTGCCTGGTTGTGGGGTGTGTATGTGAGTGGGTGGGGTGGGTATTGTTTCCCGGTTCCTGCGTGCTCTGGTTTGTATTGTGGGTTTTCTTGTATGGCTAGTGGGGGGTGTGCGGTTCCTGTGCGTTTGTGTGTTCGGGTGTGGATGTCGTGTGTGCTTGCTTGTCATATTGTGTGCCCTTCAGGCTGTTGGGGTGTGCTCTTTGTTATGTGTGCATTATGTGTTTGAGGTGTTAGCAGACTTGTTTTGTATGTTTCTCGCCTCTATGTTTCCCTTATGTTTGTATTACGCTGTGTTTATATTTGTGTTATGTTTGTATATGCATTTTTTGTTTTGAGGTCAGCCCTTCTGGCTGGTCTTCTCTTGATTTGTTCCTTTGTCATTGTTCATGTGTGTGCTTTGTACTTTTGTTCTCTGTTATATTTGTTCTGTTTTTATTGTACATTATACGCATGCTTGCATGTAAAAATAAAAAAAAAAAAGTACGCTAGTTGCTGTGTTACAGGCCTCATGCCTCTTCCTTCAGATTCCCTGGGTTAGCATTTACCACTAGCCTACAACAATTTATTTCTACAAGGGATACTTGTCATGTTGTATGTTTATTTTACTTTTGCTGTGTTTACAGTGCGTTTGTTTAACTTTTGCTCTGACATTAAGTTATTAAGTAGAGTCAGCTGGGATGTTCTAGTTGTAGTGTTACGGGCCCCTGTCTCCTGCTTTAAGATTTCCTGGGCCTGCATTTATGCTTAGTTTCCTCTGAAATTTATTACTGTATATTACGTTTAGCTCTTGCATGATTATGTTAATTACTACTGGTTACGTTATGTCGTTTATCATTTATGGCCTAAATGTTTACATTTAGCCTACCACAATTTAATTCTACAATTGATGCATTGCTCATGTTGCATGTCGTTTTACTTTGCGGTGGTTACAGTTGTCGTTTTATTTGCTTGCCATTTAAGTTATTAAGTAAGTCAGCGAGGAGGCGCTAGTTGCGGTGTTACGGCCCCTTGCCTCTTGCATTAAGATTTTCTGGCATTGCAATTATGTTCGTTTCCTCATGAATTTATTACCGTGTTTTACGCTTAGCTCTTGTTGCATAATTATGTTACTCACCACTGGTTACATTTACGTTGTTTACTCTGCTATTTGCCTCTATACTACTAAGTACAGTCAGCTAGGATGTACCGGTTGCGGAGTACGGGCCTCATGCTTCTTGCTTTAAGTTCATTCACGTCTGTTCAATTTACTCTCTGGGTTTACATTTATGGTTGTTTAACTTTTGCTTTGCTACATGCGGGCCTAGTTTTACTCAGCAGTTCATCCCGTCATAGTGTGGTCGGCGGGCAGGTGGGGGCCAATCATCCTAAGACCCATCTGCTGATGCTCCGGCTGGTGTAGTCCCTGCCGATGACCCTGCAGCTGATGGACCGTCGGATATGGTTCCCGCCGACGATCTAGCAGCCGAGGGCTCAGCTGGCGGTGTTTCAGCTGAGGATGCCCAGTCGCCCTCCTTATTTATATACGAATTCTTTTTTCCTTTTACATTTGTCGTTCTTTGTATTCCTTTCTAATTTATGATATATATATATATATTGTTTTGTTTCTCGGGGCCAGACCCAGCTGACGATGTTCCGGCTGGCGTGGTCCATGCCGATGATCCAGCAGCTGATGGCCCAGCTGGTAGTGTTACGGCCGGTGATCGAGGCCTAGCTGCTGATGTTCCGGCTGACGAGGTTCCAGCCGATGATCCAGCAGCTGAGGCTCCAGAAGGTAGTACCCAGCCGAGGATGTCCCAGCTGCTGAAGCTGATACCTAGCGGTGTCCAACTGAAGATGCTGCAGCTGAAATGGTCCAGCTGGCGAGCCTCCAGATGGCGTGTCCCAGCGGAGGATTTTCACGGGGAAGAAAGGAAGATCGCTTTTCCTCTCCATTCTTAATAATAATTTCTTTACAGTTCTGATTCGTTTTATTTGTGCATATGTGGTTTTGCAGTTCGATGCCCCCTTACCATCCTCTTACATTGGCCTGTTGGCGTTATTTAGTATTTACCCACTGCATAGCGATATGGGCATCGTTGCACTCTATTGCAGTCATTTGGGGCCACCTCCAGTCCACTGCCAGCTCTGTGTTTTATCATTGACTTATAATTGGTCTTATTATTAGTAGTTGCTGTGCTGGAGCTTACTAACTACTGAACGCCGACTTTCACTATTTCTCTTAGTTCCCGCTGAGTGGGCGTCTGATTGTTCCAGGAGTTAGGACTTATTGTATCTGGCAGTACCATTGCTAGGCTTCTAAGTTACTCCCCACTCTGTTATGCTTGGGACTTTATTCAAGTCTACCATTCCTGCCTTTTGCAACAGGTGCCGCATCCAGTTAATCCCACTCTTGCAGCCTAAGCTGCCACCAGTACGCATATGGTGTGGATCCACCACAACCGTGCCTTTGCCTTACACGTTACCACTGCATGCCAGCTTCTGCCCCCCTTACTGCCTTAATACTTCCAGATCCACGATAGAACGCACACGAGGAAAACCATGAATGATCGAGGACCACGTGGTGGGGCCCGAAAGGCGGACAGCTGATCTCGTGCCCACCGTGAGAGGTGTCCTGGGAGGACCTACATGCTTCTAAGCTGCCACCTTTCCTCCACATCCGCGGGGCTCGCCACAGCGACAACGACCGACACGGGGTCGACCTCGGGGAGTCGGTATCGGTGTGGACAGCGTTCACTTTCCCACACCGCCCTGGAGCCAGCCTTCCAGGACTGGTCTCTGTGAGGACGGGCTCCAGCGACGAAGATATACACGGAATCGACCTGTAGCGAGTAGATTATCCCAAAGCACCTCACCGTGCAGCCCGGGCAACGCCTCACCTCATTCATCTCCAAAGGTTGACAGGAATATTAACACTATATTTGGAGCGAGTATATTATTGGGATAATCTACTCGCTACAGACCAGTCATTTGCCATGGTGGACAGCACTCCCTACATGGGGTACACACTCTGCAGTATGTGCTCCTCCCAGGGTCAATGTCGGTGGGTTATCCCGTCTCTCTCCGCCCCATGGCTTGTCAAGATGGCGCTACGTCGGCCCACCAAGGAGGCTGTCTCAGTTAGCAGCATCTGCCTGTAGACCCGGAATGGTGCCTTTTTCAGTCAGTGGCACCCTGGCTGTTTTTTAACGGCCTCTCCGGGCATATGGGCACGGTTACGGCCACGGTAGCAAGCTGGCATGTTCCTACTTATAGCAGCCAGCTCCCGCTCTGCCACCTCCCCTCCACAACAGTGGGGCTCGCTACAGCGACAACGACCGACATGGGGTCGACCTTGTACATCCTACGTCAGGCGGGATGTTGTTGCTCTGCCACTTTGAGGTCGCCTTGCGGCCAGCGGGCCTTGCCCTTCGGGATGGGGAGGGGGGGGGCCGCCAACTGGCCTGCGGTGGGGGTGCAGCGCCAGTCCCCAAGTGTCCCGCTGTCCGCAGCTTATACTTTGCACAATCTAGGTGCTAGTAAGCCCTACCTTTAGTCAGGAAACCCTTCTCCTTATTCCTTGGCGGTGTAACAAACTAGGCTTGCTGTAAGAAGTATCCAGAATGGTTATCTACACATGGGAGAATGGGAAGCTGGACCCATGTGGTGACCTGGGGGAATTGACGGTGAAAATAACTGGCGCCTTTGTTCACAAGTTTCGTATAATGAATCATTCTATAGTATTCAGTAATTTAGAGAAATTAGCCTTCATTCATTTTGTATTAAAATTGTATTGTATAATATTCCTGGTTATAGTATCAAGAGTATCCTAATTATTAGGAGAAATTATTAGAAATTTGGACGTAATTTGAAATGAAATCGACTCACAAAAGTGACGTTCTGTTCCGTTTTCTATTTGAGTCGTCCGGCGTACGCGCAGAGGTTATAAGAGGACACTTTAAATTAACGTTTTTCATAACGTTTTGAAACTTTATGAGAATTTCCGGCCCACCTAACCTATCAGAGGACCCTTAACTTACTGTTGTTGAAAAAAAAAATCCCAAATTTACTTTCATTTTTTTTTCATTTTCAAATTACGTCCAAATTCGGCCATACGGGCAAACGGCCAAAAGCGACGTTCTTTTTAAGAGGACAGGTTGTGTAGTGAGTCCGGGTCGAGGGTGTACTAAAGGGTAGTTACAAGAGACATGGCACACCAGGAATCACCGGACATGTTTAACCCAGACAGTGACCAGTCAGTAGGGACCAGTGGGAGTGAAAGTGTAGAGGACAGCTCCTCTTCCGACACCACGGGGGACCGCTCAGGTAGCTCAGCTGACGTCACAGGTGGGGTCAGTGGGACTAAAGCGACGGGGTCACGGGTTCTGCATGGGAATGGGCAGTCGAGGGTATCTTCCCATTCCAGTACAGATACGATTATTGACATGAGTGGGGAGTCTCGCGAGGATTCGTCCCGGGAGTGGGGGGGGGGGGGAGCCGTCTTGGGTTCCCCCACATACATCATCGACGCCATACCAACAGGGCATACAGGGAGCTGGACAAGGGGCGTCAGTTAGTACGGTAGGACGTCCCACTTCATTCGGTAGAGAACATGACCAGCAACCTGTTCAACGGGAACAGGGATAACCACACCAACAGCAGGAACTACCTCACATAACACCAGTACCACAACACCTAGGTACACCTCATCCGTCACTACAACAACCCCAACCCCACCTCCCATACCAACCCCATCCTCAATTCCCATACCAACCCCATCCTCACTTTCTATACCAGCCCCAACCTCCATTCCTATACCAACCCTTCCCCCAACCCCAGGCCACCCCATACCCACTCCAACCATAGGCCATCCCATACCTATCCCAACCCCAAGTCACCCACACCATACCTCAACCCCAACCCCAACCTCAATCCACACCCCAACCCGAGGCCATCTAAGCCATATCCCTACCTTCTTCCCAACCCCAGGCCGCCCACACCATACCCCAACCCCAACCTCAATCCTTACCCCAACCCGAGGCCGCCCACACTATACCTCAACCTCAATCCACACCCCAACCCGAGGCCATTCAAGCCATACCCCTACCTTCTTCCCAACCCCAGGCCACCCACACCTTACCTCAACCCCAACCCCAACTTCAATCCAGTTCCCAACCCCAGGGCCCACCCACTGCCAGAAGCCCCGCGACATACAAACCGGGAATTGTGAGTCTGGGGCCGGATTCAGGAAGGTACTATTATAGACTCGTGGGTTGGTTGGTGTTGTCGTCGTCGATCCTTCTCTATGGACAACCCAACCCACAACTCGGCAGAGTGCTTATACTAGGAGATCACCCTTGGCGCTTCTGGCTCTTGGAGAGGGGCTCAACGTCACACGCTTAGGGGATGCGGCTCCAACACTTAGCCTCGTTGTCACGTGCACACACCCACTCGAGCCGCTGTGACTCCCCACTCTCTCCTTAGGTGATATGATCTCCTCGATCCCCCTTTGACTTATTAATATTACCTTCTACCCTGTCCACAGCAGTGGTTCTTGGTTCTTTCTCTCTTTCTCTCTCCTTCTTTACTACCTCCTGGGAAGCCTCACTAGGACAAGGGCAAACACCAGCAAATTGTGACACATTTACTGGACAAAGCACATACACAATACATACACACATATAATAATAATGAATCCTATACTCTATAATATTACAGTTAGGTTGCACTCCAACACCATCAGAACTCTATTATCAGCTTATCAAGTGGTATCCTATCTCCTGGTTCACCACCTGATACTATCAACCTCCTCAAATTGACCAAGCCTACGTACACTGTTGCACCATCAGCAAGATAACATATATATATAGAAAATCAGCATTTGAATGCAATAACATATACCAGTATAAATGTTCATTGATACTTCAGTATAAAAAAACTCCTTGACATAAGAATGCCAACAGTCACTCACCTCTCACTGCGTCTTGCACGCTAATGACAACCAAACACTATCAACTCCCTATAAGTAATCCACCAGAACTTCCCCTTCCACCTCTGGAAGTTCACTACCCTAATATCCTTAGGTTCTTCCGGGCTTCACTACCAGGATCCTCTGCAGCTCCTCCAGGCTGCTATCATGAAGTTTCCTTGAGCAACTACGGTGCTTCACCCTTCTGCTAGGGTCCTCCACAGCTCTCTTGGCTGCTACACCATGAAGTTTCCCCGAGCAACTATGGTGCTTCTCCACCTCTACAGAAGCAAGTGACACTCCTCTTCACTGCTGCTTCTCCTCACAGCTCGAGGTCCTCTGCTCCACTACCTTGGAGTCTTCAGCTACTTCATCTGCTGGCTTCGAAGTTCTCAGCAACTTCTTCCCCAAAGACAAACCTGCAACCCATCGACGTTCCAATAAAATGTTCCCCTTTAACACATAAACAAAAATAACCACACAATATGCTTGCCTCAAACCTCTATCTGTCCTCTACATACAGTGAGAGTGGACTCCCCCGTTTTGGGCGGGTCCATACTCCACCTCGCCTGGCGGCGGTCCTCACTCGCTGGGAGGGTCTTCCTCCATCCGGAGCCAGGCTCCCTCAGTCGTCCGCCAGCGCTCAGAGGGGGCGGACGTCGCTCCGTGTTCCTCCCTCTCCACTCTCTTATTTCAGGCTTTCTGCCTTATTAAAACATGTCTAACTTATAAATAAACATTGCTACTGTCGCTGGGCACACGACCAACTACAAGTGATCACTATGAACTGGCGTATATCGTGCTTACCACAGATTAATTGGTCGAGGGCGCTTTCCCTCTGACGGCGTCTGGTCAGGGCGCTCCCACGGCCCACAATAATGCCTCCGGGCGGCTTAATATTCACTAATTATCGTCCACGACTTGAGACCACACGTCCCCAGCTCGATCCCACAGCTGGCACGTCTGCACACTTCTCTTCTCTTAGAGATATATCACTAGGGGTTCCCTTCTGACGGGAGCTCAACGGAGCGCGGCTTCCCCCTGCGATGTCTGGCACTCAAGTGAGGTCAAGGTCCTCCAGAAGCGAGCCTCACGCCTCCAGCAAAATGTCCACATCTCCTAGCCCGTCATTTATCTATTTTCTTCTGCATTGCCCATAATCTCAAACTGTTACACATATCCAACCAACTATTTTACATATGCGTTATCACCTCAATACTTGCTAGACCTTCTAGTTAGGTCAGGCTTGCTGAATAACTCTCAAGGAGGGAGACTCGTTTCTCCTGTAGGCTGAGATCATAACACTCCCCTCCCCTTATTTTTGAGAGTTATTCCAGTGGCAAAGCTCGGGATAATACATCCGCCACCACGCTGTCTCGTTCTTCAACCGATTGGTTCGAACGGTTGATCTGCTTACGTACTCCCTTAAGAGTCTGCAATTAGTTCGTTGCTCTTTGCAACATCTGGCTCACAACTCGCCAGAAACATGATCTTCTCATAAACGATTTGACCTCTCTGACACCTCTTGGCTAGGCTGTCCACCTTGGACGCCTGCAATCCATTGGTCCACTCTACTTATTGTCTCCACCCTCCGTTTCCTCGTCTTCTTCTCTTCTCGTCCAGAGTCAGACATCTACTGTCTGTACCTCCTCTGTCGTCTTCATACTTCCATCTACTGCCATTATACTTTCGCCTCCTGTCGTCATACTTCACTCCCTCGTCTTCACCGACGATCCTCCCTTGCGTCTCCGCATTTATCCAAGATCTCATCCTGTCTGACTTCCATCGAGTCCTCGGCTTTCTTCTATCCCTCCATGCTTGCATCATCATCCTCTTCCTACACTTTTCACTTCTATACCACTCCATTTCTTCTCCTTCGACTCTTCTTCGTTCCCTAAAAGTTTCTTCGGGCACTATATTACATCCAACAGCACTCGACCATACATGTCGCTTTGCCTCTCCCAAAGTGCTCGTAAGCATCTCTCCACACATACTGTCTCTTCTCCTTTCATTTTCTCGGCTACTACTCTTCTTCAATATCTTTCCTTCACGTTTCCTGTGGAACATGTCAACTCCTGACATCTCAAACAACTTAACTCTACTATCCAGATGCCTCTGTGCTCGTGGACAATTTGATGCTCTACTCTCGTCCTCAGTCTGTCCACATCTTTCCTCATTCCTACTCAGCACAGTTGCATTCACCTTCCGACTCTTAATTTCAGCAGTCTGGGCTCTACTCAGGTCCGCTCCCTTCACAGTATTCTTCTTCGGCTGGGCCATCTTCACTTTTGACCTCACCGAGACTTCATTTTTCTGGGCTGGACCTTCATCAAACAGCCATGCTATATCTACATCAATATCTTCTACCGGTTTAATTGACACTGTCTCATCTTCTCCAGCGTCTTCCTTGTCGGCCACCTCTGTCTTCATCACTACCGAGACAGGGTACTCAATGGCTTGGCGGTCTCCTGACTCATCTCCTCGGATGTCAGTCAGGTTCACACTCTCAGGTGTCCCACCCATGCCGTGGCCTTCTGGGCTCTCCTCTGGCACAGTCTCCACTATGACTCTTGGCAACACCTTTGTCCCGCACAAGTCATTTCCCAGGATCACTTGGACTCCTGGAATAGGTATGTCGGGGCATACTCCCAACATCACCTCCGCCGACACATAATCCGACCTTAGCTGGACAGCACATACGGGCATGTCACTCTCAGACAATAACCCATATACTCTCATCTTACTCCTGCCAGCTAACCGTCGATCATTCCCAATCAGGCTTCTCGCAATCAAGCTCTGATTAGCTCCGGTATCTCTTAAGATACCAACTTCTACCTCAGGTTGGCCTCCTACACTGATCCAACCTTTGCTCATGAACGGCCTATACCTCTCGTTCACTAAGTTCATCTTCTGTGGTTTGTCTCGGAACACATTAGTATATTTACTTTGGGGGTCACACATGGCCAGGGTCACAACTCTCTTGCCCTGCCGACAATCTCGCATCACGTGACCCAATCCGTTACAATTGTAACATCTCATCTGGGAAAAGTCTCTCCTATATGTACCAGAGTAGCTCTGACTCTGCCCACTCACATGAGAGTTCCTCGGGCCAGACGTACTACTCGTACTCTGTGGAGCTTTACTGGACTCTTGATTTCCCGGATAACGATCAGTTTCTCGTTTTGCTCCTCCATCTTCACTTTCAGACGAAGTGCGCGACCTACTCTTCTGAGTTTTAGGGTACTTACTTTTATCTGCCCATTTATCAAAATTCTTCTCACCCCAGACTCCTCTGGGTCTTTCATAATTTCTTCCTCCCCAGACTCCACTGGATCTGCCATTGCTGCGTCTCACCTCATTCTGCACTCTGTTCTCCCTCAAGCTCTTGTATGCTTCAGTAATCATATCCGCCCTATCTGCGGCATCTTTCACCTCCTTTATCCCTGCTTCTTGGATCTTGAACTTTGTTTCGGGATGCATCATCTCCAAGAACTTCTCCATGACCATCAGTTGCTTCAGGTCAGCGTAAGATCCAACTCCAGCAGCCTCAATCCAGTTCTGGAATCGTCTTTCCAGATCTCTTGCTGTCTCAGCAAACGTACATGCTCCAACTTTGATCATTTCTCTGAAGCGCTTCCTATAAGCCTCTGAGGTTAACTGAAACGAGCGCAATATGCTGCTCTTTACTGTGGCGTAATCCTGGCACTCTTCCAGTGACAATTGGGTGTATGCCTCCCTGGCTGCACCGGTCAATCTTAACTGGACCAGCTGGGCCCATTCCTCCTGTGGCCACTCCTTGATACTGGCTACTTTCTCAAAATGCTCGAAGAAGCTCTCTGCCTCTTCGGGCACAAACAAGGGAATGTCCTTCTCCCTAACCCTAACATCTGGTGGGTGTGATACCTGGGTGGTGCTCTCTGGCAACCCACGTTCAATCCTTTGTTCAGCCAAGGTTCTATTCGCTTCTATCTGCATTTGTTTTGTTCTCTCTTTTTCTTTTTCGACCTGGGCTTTTTCTTTTTCGACCTGGGCTTTTTCTTTTTCGACCTGGGCTTTTTCTTTTTCTTGTTCCAACTCCAGTTCTCTTACTCTGGTTTTCTCTTTTTCTATTTCCAGTCTGGTTTTCTCTTTTTCCTTCTCGGCTTCATTCTTCATCTGGAGTTCCAATTTCATCTTTTCCAGCTGGAACTGTCTCTCCTCACGCTGTTGTTGGATCTGGAGCTCTAACTGGAATCTCTCCAAGCTCCTATTTCGGCTATTCCTACTACTGCGGCTACTCTTGCTGCTCCTACTCGATCCCTGGGATCTCACTTCATCCTGCCCATCATCCTCCTTTCCACTTTCAGCTCCTTTCTGGGCTCCTTGCTCTGCCGCTTCATTTTGGCTCTTAACTGCCTCAGGATCTCATCCTTCATCCCAGCTACTTTAGATGCTTTCAACCTGATGCCACATTTTTCTGCTATTTGTTTCAATTGATCCCTCGTGCAACCTTCCAAGTCCTCAGGCTTGCCTGACTCCACAAATGCTTGCACCTTATCCATCTTGTCCTGTGGGTCTTCCCAAGAGAGAGAGTATACACCTGCGGTCACACAGTTTATCTATTTCAGCAAGGGTTAACAAATCCACTCTTGGACAGGGTGTGGGTGTGTCAGTTCACTCTCCCGGACACAGGCCCCCAATTTATTATAGACTCGTGGGTTGGTTGGTGTTGTCGTCGTCGATCCTTCTCTATGGACAACCCAACCCACAACTCGGCAGAGTGCTTATACTAGGAGATCACCCTTGGCGCTTCTGGCTCTTGGAGAGGGGCTCAACGTCACACGCTTAGGGGATGCGGCTCCAACACTTAGCCTCGTTGTCACGTGCACACACCCACTCGAGCCGCTGTGACTCCCCACTCTCTCCTTAGGTGATATGATCTCCTCGATCCCCCTTTGACTTATTAATATTACCTTCTACCCTGTCCACAGCAGTGGTTCTTGGTTCTTTCTCTCTTTCTCTCTCCTTCTTTACTACCTCCTGGGAAGCCTCACTAGGACAAGGGCAAACACCAGCAAATTGTGACACATTTACTGGACAAAGCACATACACAATACATACACACATATAATAATAATGAATCCTATACTCTATAATATTACAGTTAGGTTGCACTCCAACACCATCAGAACTCTATTATCAGCTTATCAAGTGGTATCCTATCTCCTGGTTCACCACCTGATACTATCAACCTCCTCAAATTGACCAAGCCTACGTACACTGTTGCACCATCAGCAAGATAACATATATATATAGAAAATCAGCATTTGAATGCAATAACATATACCAGTATAAATGTTCATTGATACTTCAGTATAAAAAAACTCCTTGACATAAGAATGCCAACAGTCACTCACCTCTCACTGCGTCTTGCACGCTAATGACAACCAAACACTATCAACTCCCTATAAGTAATCCACCAGAACTTCCCCTTCCACCTCTGGAAGTTCACTACCCTAATATCCTTAGGTTCTTCCGGGCTTCACTACCAGGATCCTCTGCAGCTCCTCCAGGCTGCTATCATGAAGTTTCCTTGAGCAACTACGGTGCTTCACCCTTCTGCTAGGGTCCTCCACAGCTCTCTTGGCTGCTACACCATGAAGTTTCCCCGAGCAACTATGGTGCTTCTCCACCTCTACAGAAGCAAGTGACACTCCTCTTCACTGCTGCTTCTCCTCACAGCTCGAGGTCCTCTGCTCCACTACCTTGGAGTCTTCAGCTACTTCATCTGCTGGCTTCGAAGTTCTCAGCAACTTCTTCCCCAAAGACAAACCTGCAACCCATCGACGTTCCAATAAAATGTTCCCCTTTAACACATAAACAAAAATAACCACACAATATGCTTGCCTCAAACCTCTATCTGTCCTCTACATACAGTGAGAGTGGACTCCCCCGTTTTGGGCGGGTCCATACTCCACCTCGCCTGGCGGCGGTCCTCACTCGCTGGGAGGGTCTTCCTCCATCCGGAGCCAGGCTCCCTCAGTCGTCCGCCAGCGCTCAGAGGGGGCGGACGTCGCTCCGTGTTCCTCCCTCTCCACTCTCTTATTTCAGGCTTTCTGCCTTATTAAAACATGTCTAACTTATAAATAAACATTGCTACTGTCGCTGGGCACACGACCAACTACAAGTGATCACTATGAACTGGCGTATATCGTGCTTACCACAGATTAATTGGTCGAGGGCGCTTTCCCTCTGACGGCGTCTGGTCAGGGCGCTCCCACGGCCCACAATAATGCCTCCGGGCGGCTTAATATTCACTAATTATCGTCCACGACTTGAGACCACACGTCCCCAGCTCGATCCCACAGCTGGCACGTCTGCACACTTCTCTTCTCTTAGAGATATATCACTAGGGGTTCCCTTCTGACGGGAGCTCAACGGAGCGCGGCTTCCCCCTGCGATGTCTGGCACTCAAGTGAGGTCAAGGTCCTCCAGAAGCGAGCCTCACGCCTCCAGCAAAATGTCCACATCTCCTAGCCCGTCATTTATCTATTTTCTTCTGCATTGCCCATAATCTCAAACTGTTACACATATCCAACCAACTATTTTACATATGCGTTATCACCTCAATACTTGCTAGACCTTCTAGTTAGGTCAGGCTTGCTGAATAACTCTCAAGGAGGGAGACTCGTTTCTCCTGTAGGCTGAGATCATAACAGTACTTACAAAGGTTTTTCCGCTTAGCTAAGAACGTTTTCCCTCTTAGCACCTTCGTGGCGGCTACGTCCGTATTCAAGTAGGTACCCTAAGTGGAAAAACCTTCGTAAGTTCATTCCGGGATTTAAGTGTGGTTTCGACCACTCGTAGCTTTACGTAAACTGGATATAAGTCATTTTTTCTCTACTACATAACACTGGGATCGATTTATGATATTGGAACATGGCCAAAATATTATAGCTGGTGAATCTAGTGAAGAGGAGTCCTTCGTGTTAGTTATATATGCATTCTCTGCTTGAAACTTGAAGTAAATATGTGTTTGATGATAGTAGAATTAGTTTTATATTAGCAAGATATTATACCAGTTGTTATTAAGTAAATAAACACTGGTGAACATGAAATATGAGAGAAGGTGATGAGCCCTGCCTGATGGGATCATTTACTATCACCAAATGCCCCTGTTCACCTAGTAGTAAGAGTGTACCTTAGCTATACATACCCATTTCTAATTTATTTAGTTTGGTTTTATTTTGAAATTAAATCTGGGTGAGACCTAAAATAAAAATATGCTGCACAAATGATGTTAGGTAAGGAGAAGGGTAAAAATGTCACAAACTTTATTCATTGAATACTTAAAGCTATAATTATGACTATATAGATTATTAAAAAAGAGAGAGGGAAGTAGGGGTCCAAAACCTCTTCCTGTTATACAATTTGGGTGTGGAACAAGTAATTATCAAAAGAAGGCACCATGCCGGGAAGGCTATGTAGCAGTAACGCAGTGAGGTGAGGCAGCTGCTTATTTGAGAAATGCTTATTTTATTTACCTTATAAGCTGAGGCAACTTATTTTATTTGAGGAATGCTCAGCTGATTCCTCTACATTTAGCATGGAACAAATTTGTGTCCAAGACCTCTTCCTGTTACTCAATTTGGCTGTGTGTAACCAAACTAGAAGTGCTCTACAAATCAAGGGACCCAGAATGTGGAATGACCTCCCGAATCATGTCAAAGGCTGTACCTCTCTCAACCAGTTTAAGAGTTAAACCAAGTACTGCCTAATTAACTCCATGTAACCTAACTTACCTCCTAAATGTCAACCCATGTCTTGCTATTTGTTAAACAACGCTGTTCACCAACATGTGCAATTGCTGATTTATGCTATGTTAACCCCCCTTTTTGTATTTTTTATTCCTTCTTTCAACACAATTTATACCTAATCCCGATTACTATTAAGTTTTAGTCTGTGTTTTTCCCCCACACCTTGCCCGAAATGCTATGAGTATTAGTGGCTTTAGGTATTGTATGTACTAGCTCTGTCTATAAATCCAACATTATGTTTGTAAATCAACTGTATGTACTTTTCCTGAATAAAATGTATATATTATTTATTTTTTAATCAGTAAGTATTAAGAGTGCCCTCGAGGAGATACCAACTTTAATTTACAAAAAAGCCTCCAGATCTCTAGCCTCTGCTATTGCATTGCTCTTCAACAAGTCACTTGAACTCCAAACCTTTCCTGACATTCTAAAAAAAGCAAGAGTAACCCCTGTCCACAAATGTGGTGATCTCACAGATGTTAACAACTACAGACCTATATCAATCCTGCCTAACTTGTCAAAAATATTCGAAAAACTAATCTACAAGCAGCTTTACTCTTTTCTAGCCAAACACAATATACTTAGCTCTTGTCAATATGGCTTCAGACCCAAAAAAAGCACTAACGATGCACTTATTAGTATGATTAACTTAATTCACGCAGCTCTTGATAAAAAGGAGTTTCCTGTTGGGTTATTTGTGGACCTGCGTAAGGCTTTTGACACTGTCAACCATCAAAACCTTCTTCTTAAATTACATCATTATGGAGTCAGAGGACACTCCCTGCAATACCTGAAATCTTATCTTACTGATAGGCTCCAGTATGTTTCTGTGAATAATACAATTTCTCCCACCCTACCCATCAACATTGCTGTTCCTCAGGGCCGCATACTTGGCTTTCTCCTCTTTCTCATCTACATTAATGACCTTCCAAATGCCTCCCAACACCTCAAACCAATTCTATTTGCTGACGACACAACCTTCATTTACTCCAGTCCTGACCCCCTTGCTCTAAATGCCACAGTAAATACTGAGCTAGAGAAAGTCCATCTTTGGCTAACCGCCAACAAACTCACCCTTAACATTGACCAAACGTTTTATATTCTGTTTGGCAATAAATCCTCTAATCAAATAAATCTCAAAATAAACAATATCCAAATTTGTAACAAATTAGATGGCAAATTCCTTGGCGTTCTCATCGACCACAAGCTGAATTTCCAGGGTCACATTCTAAATATATAAAAAAAAGTTTCAAAAACTGTTGGCATTCTTTCTAAGATCAGATATTATGTACCCCGCCCTGCCCTGGTTACTCTCTATTACTCCCTCATCTATCCATACCTCAACTAGGGGCAGCATAATCAGGTGTGGTGCTCATGGGTTCTGTTACAACCTTCTATGAAGCTTTTGAGATCAGGATTGGCATTATAGTTTAGCGTTTTATATATGTATAATACACATGAGAGAATGTGCAGTGACTTAATGTCTAACATATTCAGAGAATTGAGTAGGGGTACCGAGTGATGTCTGGGGCCAGAGTTGGATATTTATTTATTTATTTATTTATTTATTTATGCATATACAAGAATGTACATAAGGAATGTGAGGATACAATTATGGTAATTACAGTCTTGTAAAGCCACTAGCACGCGCAGCGTTTCGGGCAGGTCCTTAATCTAAGAAAATTTTAAGGAGGTAAATACTTGCAAAATTTATAGACAAAAAAATGATAACAGATTACATGGAATGAAAAAAAAAAAAGATGAGAGAAAATTATAGGTACAGTATATTAAAGCACATAGGTAGCTATGATTGATTGCAATGACAGCTTAAAATGGTAGTTGACAACAAATTGGTAGGCACAATACAGCAGAAACAATATAAGATTGATTGCAATGACAGCTTGAATGGTAGTTGACAAAAATTGGTAGTCACAATACAGCATATGGCTAGCACATAAAAGAAGACAGCAATGAACACAATGATAAGGTTGTTTGATATTACATAAAAATTAGGAGATTGGGTACCACTAGGTACAGAGCAAATTTAAAGCTCAGTGTAGGAAACTAAATAGATGAAGTTAGGTACTTTTTGGTTTTGCTTTTAAATAAGGCAAAAGTTTTACAGTTTTTCAATTCACTAGGGAGTGAGTTCCATAGACTAGGTCCCTTAATTTGCATAGAGTGTTTACACAGATTAAGTTTGACCCTGGGGATATCAAAGAGATATTTATTTCTGGTGTGGTGATAATGGGTCCTATTACATCTGTCCAGGGAGAGTTTCAGAGCATGGTTTGCATTTAAGAACAGGGTTTTGTAAATGTAGTTGACACAAGAGAATGTGTGGAGGGAGTTAATATTTAGCAAGTTTAGAGATTTAAACAAGGGAGCTGAGTGTTGTCTGAAAGCAGAGTTAGTTATTATTCTGATAGCAGATTTTTGCTGTGTGATGATGGGCTTAAGGTGGTTTGCAGTGGTAGACCCCCATGCACAGATACCATAATTAAGATAGGGGTAGATTAGTGCATAATATAGTGAGAGGAGAGCAGAGTTAGGAACATAATATCTGATTTTGGAGAGTATACCAACTGTCTTAGAGACTTTCTTAGTTATGTGTTGAATGTGGGTGCTGAAGTTGAGTCTCTTGTCTAGGAATAGGCCAAGAATCTTGCCATCATTTTTATTACTGATGTTAATGTTGTCTATCTGTAGCTGAATTGCATTTGATGATTTGCTTCCAAATAAGATGTAGTAAGTCTTTTCGATGTTTAATGTTAGTTTGTTCGTTGACATCCATAAGTGGACTTTTTTTAATTCATTATTCACAACATTATTTAGTGTATGTGGGTTGAGGTTTGAGTAGATAAGGGTAGTATCGTCAGCAAACAATATAGGTTTGAGAATATTAGAGACATTAGGCAGATCGTTTATATATATAAGAAATAGAAGAGGTCCTAAGATGCTGCCCTGTGGCACTCCAACGGTAATTGGTAGAGTGGAAGAAGTTGTATCATTGATGGTTACATATTGGTGTCTGTCACTAAGATAGGATCGGATGTAGTCAAGGGCAAGGCCTCGGATTCCATAATGCTGGAGTTTAAATAAGAGGTAGTTGTGATTAACAGTATCAAAGGCTTTTCTTAGGTCAATGAAGAGTCCAATCGGAAACTCATTTTTGTCAAGGGCTGAGTAGATAATGTCAAGGAGACTAATGATTGCATCATTGGTACTCTTTTGGGACCGGAAGCCAAACTGGCAGGGGCTGAGTATGTCGAATTTTACGAGGTAGGAATAGAGCTGTTTGTAAATAATTTTTTCAAATATTTTTGATAGAATGGGTAGATTTGATATTGGTCTATAATTGTTTATGTCCGCCGGATTGCCTCCTTTATGGACTGGCGTTACTCTTGCTTTTTTGAGGATATCAGGGAAGGTGTGACACTCTATAGATTTGTTGAACAGTAGTGCTATGGGTGGGGCAAGGGCATGGGAGGCTCTCTTGTACACAATGGACGGAATTTCACTGGTGTTCCCTGCCTTGGTTTTTAGAGAGTGTATGATGGACACAACATCTGCCGGGCTGATTGGTGAAAGGAGAAGAGAGTTTGGATAGCTGCCTGAGAGATATGTGTTAATATGTGTCTGAGTCTGTGGGATTTTACTGGCAAGATTAGCACCAACCGATGAAAAGAAACTATTAAATTCATTTGCCATTTCTAAATCAGTTGACGGTATATCCCCATCCTTGTAGAGTTTTATTTGATTATGTGAGTGTTGTTTAGTTCCTAGGATACTAGAGATAGTTTTCCAAGTGTTTTTCATGTTGCCTTTTGCTTCATTGAATCTATTCACATAATATGCAAGTTTTGCCTTTCTTATGATACTGGTAAGCATTGATGAGTACCTTTTAGCTACTTCCTTTGAAACTAGGCCAATCCTAACTTTCTTTTCATATTCATGTTTCTTGTTGATTGAGTTGAGAATGCCATTTGTGAGCCATGGATTGTTTAATCTTTTGTCAGTTACTTGCTTTGTAAGAAGGGGACAATGAAGGTTGTAGAGGCTTAGAGTTTTGGAGAGGAAGAGGTTAGCTAATGAATTTATATCATGGGTATTATTGAATTCAGAATCCCAGTTAATATTGTGAAGTGCCTCTGTAAGATTGTCTAAAGCTGATTCACTGTGTAGCCTAAATGAAAATTTCTTGCTTTTTGGTGGTGTTATGTCCATGTTCGCTATGAGAAAGGTAGGATAGTGGTCAGTTGTTCTGTCGTAGATTATACCAGATACAAGGGGAGCTGTTATGTTTGTCCATATGTGGTCCAAGGTAGTGGCTGATGTTTGAGTGACTCGGGTAGGTTTGGTGATAGTGGGGATTAGCATACAGGAGTTCATGCTGTTAAGGAAATAGTCAACTTGAGAGCAGTTTTGTTGACCCAGGTCAATATTAAAGTCTCCTCCCAGAATGATGTGGTTTTTGTTGAGATTGTTGTTTATAATAAGATTCCTTAGGTTGTCTGAGAAAGAAGCTATGTTAGTATTGGGAAATCTATAGATGGCTCCAATAGTCAAAGAGGATTTAAGGGATTTAATTGTAAACTGAGCAAAAGTATATTCACAGTAGTCATCTCTGTCACTAATAACACTGTTGCAGATAAATGTATCTCGGTAATATATAGCTGTGCCACCACCTTTTTTATTAGGCCTACAGTTATGAATGGCTTTATAACCAGCTAAGTTGTAGAGTTGGGTATAGTCTTTATTTAGCCAAGTTTCTGTTAAAATAATGAACGATAGGTTAGTACCTAGTGCTGTGAGTAGTGCATTTAAATCGTCAAAATGTTTACCAAGTGATCTAACATTTTGGTTATAAACTGATAGATAGGTGCTATTTTGGAGTTTGTTTTTAGCCTGGTGTGCTGTGAAATACTTACAATAATGATGATCAATGTGCTGGTTGGTATAGATATGAGACAGAAGATTTTGATCAGGATCAATATCAGTGTGCATAGAGATGCAGAGGGATCACGATACAAGATACACGATAAAGCAAAACACAAGAATAAGAGCAGATACAATAAAATAGTAACAATTTAGAAGTAAAATAAAGATCCAATAGATAGCCAGGGAGGACACAGAAGTTACATAAAATAAAACACAAAAAATCAGTAGAGACTGACAATATAAATGTAAAATAAAAAATAATAAGAAAAATAATAATCATAAAAAAATGATCTTGAAGATAATTAGCTTAGTAATGGTTAATTAACAGGGTAATAAAAAGCCCTAGGTTTAGTGACAAGGGGATTAACTAAGAACAAATAATTAAGAGTATAAACAGGCAAAGATGACAAACAAAAAATAAAGTAAAAATTAAAATAAAAATAAAAATAAACACCTTTGGAAAGGAAAGGCAGAGCTTCAGTACACTTTGGTTGTATGTGAGACTACAAATTATGTTCTGGTTATTCAGCTGATATCCCACAGTCATCCAGGAAAGAAGTGAGGTGTGCTTCAGTGGTTATGACATAAGTTTTTCCAGAGTCAGTCTTCCTAGCTATTATTTTACCATCGCGCACAAAACAATGTTTAATAGCAGTGGATCTATTGCGAATTCCACGTAGTTTAAATAAGAGATTTTGTCTGAATCTGGTAAGACATTCGTTCACATAAACCTTGGCTTTCCTAGCGACTGCAGCAGTGATAAGGTCTGACTTGCGGGAGCAGCTATCCAACTTCACGCGTATCCTTCTGTTGTTTGCACCAGATGATTTGGTACCCACTCTATAAGCTGACTTAATGTCTCTTGCTTCGATTGAATAATTCAACTTAGTACGCAATTCCTGGATCACGATGGCAGTACAGTCTTCTCTGTCAGTTTCATGGGGAAAATCCTGTGATGAGATGATGACAGAATCAAGGAGCTTAAGTTGGTCTGATTCGTCTTGAAACTATATTGTTCTAATAGCAGCTTTGTGTTGGGTAATTAGAGGACGTAAGTGATTTTGGGTAGTAGAACTCCAAGCACAAATACCATAGTTGAGATATGGATAGATAAGGGAGTAATAGAGAGTCACCAGGGCAGGGCGTGGTACATAATATCTGATCTTAGAAAGAATGCCCACAGTTTTTGAAACTTTTTTTGATATATTTAGAATGTGTCCCTGGAAATTCAGCTTGTGGTCAATGAGAATGCCAAGGAATTTGCCATCTAATTTGTTACAAATTTGGGTATTGTTTATTTTGAGTTTTATTTGACTAGAGGATTTATTGCCAAACCGAATATAGAAAGTTTTGTCAATGTTAAGGGTGAGTTTGTTGGCAGTTAGCCAAAGATGGACTTTATTTAGCTCAGTATTTACTGTGGCATTTAGAGCAAGAGGGTCAGGACTGGAGTAAATGAAGGTTGTGTCGTCATTAAATAGAATTGGTTTGAGGTGTTGGGAGGCATTTGGAAGGTCATTAATGTAGATGAGAAAGAGGAGAGGGCCAAGTATGATGCCCTCTAGTTTAATCAAACTAGAAATGCTCTACAAATCAAGGGGCCCAGAATGTGGAATCACCTTCCCAACCATGTTAAAGACTGTACCTCTCTCAACCAGTTTAAGATAAAAACTAAACACTACCTAATAAATTCCCTGTAACCTACCTCACTCTATTGTCAACCCATGTCTGTTATTTTCCTTTTTTTAATCAACACTTTGTCAACCTATTGTATTTGTGCTGCTTTTTCAGTCATGTTCCCCCTTTTTTATCTTTATTTGTATTTGTTCTCAACACTTTTTATTCTTTATGCTCAATTAGTATTAAGTTCTAGATATTAATGTTTTTCTTGCCCGAAACGCATTGCGTAATAGTGGCTTTAGGCATTGTATGTACTAGCTCTATCTATATATCAATCCATTAATGTAACATCACTTGTATGTATGTATATACCTTACCTGAATAAACATATTTATTTATTTTATTTATTTAAAAGAAGGCACCAAGCTGGGAAGGCTATGTAGCACCATTGTGTGTAACAATAAACCAATTTTTTTTTAACAAATAATGCACCTGTATGGTAAAACAAATCCTGTCAGCTGTAAAAATATTGATGCAGTTATTTAAATGAAAAATATAATGAAAGAAATATTACTGGTTTATTTTTATCCTATCTTTTTGTACTGTACAGTATATCCAAGGAAGTGAAAAATTGAGACATCATGTACAATTTAATGAATGATTAGCATGGATTAGCAGTTCAAAAGAAATATGACTATTACATATCAACATGAGATCTTAATGATCCATAGTCAACATGATTTAATAAGGATAATACAGTACTGTATTTGTAATAATACAAACTATAATTTAAAATCTTTATTACTGATGTTTTTTATAAGAAGATTAGGTATACACAGCAATGTACTACTACCCTATTCTATATGGAATATTACACAGTGTAGATAAAAAACTAGCTATAAGTTTATCTAATACTCCCATCTCACAGGATGGTTAGACATACTATACATGGACTCAATTTAGAAAATACCAGCCTCAATACAAAAAACAAATCAACTCTGACTAAACAACTCTAAGCAATTTTCACAAGAGGTAAGCACTGAATCATGGAAACATTATATTATAATTACTCTTACCAGTTTCTACAAGACTCCTCTCAAACAATGTGCTGCCAATCTGCTGTATGGTGTCTATTAATCTTGTTTAAATTACTAATCAAGCTGTCAATGTAATCAATCAGAGCTTTAATATAACAATGTGCTTTATTATACTCACTTATCTCTCTCATCTCATTTTTCTCTTGTAATGTATCTTTCATTTATCAATTCTGATTGAAATTACCTACTTAAAATTATCTGCTAGATTAAGGACTTGCCCGAAACGCTGCGCGTACTAGTGGCTTTGCAAGAATGTAAATACTGTACTATCCAATGTATTCTCACAAACCCAATGTACCTTCTTGTATATATATAAATAAATAAATAAATAAATGTATTTTTAAACATGTTTAGGTATACACAGCAATGTACTGCTGCTTCCCTATTCTGTATAAAGGACCACACAGTGTAGATCAAAAACTAGCTACAAGCTCATCCAACATCCTCACCTCACAGGATGGCCAGTCATACATGAAATTAGGAGAGAACAAAATACTTAATGCTGATCTATTAGCCTCCACTGGCAAAATCTGGGTGCAGCACAAGAATATCTTCCAATATTCCTGAGTGTATGAAGTAATTACAGTGCTCAAAATACCACATACCATTTGGTATGAAGTCACTGATAACAGGACAATCACAGATATAGTGTTGGAGAGTATGTTCTCTCAAGTAGGACTGAAAACAGATGTTTTTTTCCACCAAGAGGGCTATAAACCCATGGAACCGCCTACCCGCTGAAGCCGTAAATGCCAAATTCCAGCTAAAAAATATCATTAAGACAATTGGCGGGCCCTTTAACAAGCCGCCGGCTTTCTGTCCTCTTCGAGGTCACTAGATAGTTAATGGCCCTTGGGTAAATTCAGTAAATATATACAATAATTGTCAGCGCATCTTCCGAGCAACAAGAACAGCTACACAGTATCTCTTAGAATTACGTAGGTAAACAACAAATGTAACATATTTGTTTACTACAATGTCGGTGCTGGCTGTAGAAGTTGAAAAAACATTGTTTTACTTCGAAATATACTAATTTTATAAGAAAATTCGACGTAAATAGGAGGCAGTAGAGCTCCGATAAGCCAGCGCTAAATCTTCAATATGAAGAATGTTGCTGCTCTCTGATTGGCCAAACGAAACACAGTAGTGACCTCTATCGGCAAGTAGGTGAACCAACAAATTTCTTCCTAAGTGGACCTTACTGAATCGCACCTAAGCATCTTCTTAGGGCGCACTTGGGAACCTTCGTAGCAAACCCACTTACGAAGAAATACACAGAGCTTCCTGAATCTAGGTCCAGATTCCCAAGTTGACTCTGCCGACACTCAGAAGGTACGGAGTTGCCGCTTAATAAGGTGGAACGCAACCGCCGAGTGGAAGACTGGCTTTGTCAGATTAGTACGATGCTGGAGGCTGTCCCAGAGGATAGTTTGAAAATTACTCTCGCTATGGGGGCTTGCGTGGACGTAGCCGGTCCACTGGCGAGAGTGACTGAGTTTCAGCACCTGACGACTTGGCCTCAGTTTGTCCAAGCGATTAGGGACAGATTTAAAGAAAAGGTGTCAGAAGATGAGGCTCATATTTACCTGCAGTCACTTAGGAAGGATGACCGCAGCACTATCAAAGATTTCGAGACGTTATTAAAGAGTAGAGTTGACGATCTCACTACGGAACTGGGGGTTAAATTCGAGTCAGGCAGAACGCTTCGCCAAACAATTGTTCTGCAAAACGTTACCTTCTGCTATGGGGCCATTTTTAGTTACAGAGGGAGCGTTGGTGAGTTATAAGGAACTAGTCCAACAGGCCACCACATTCTTAGACAGACAGATGCGCACGGGGACGCCGGGCACTCAGTTGTCACCATACGTAGAGGCATTAAGTAAAGGTGAGGGAGCCAAGCCGAGTAACTGAGCACGGGTTTGTCAAGCGGGAAGCAGTCCTCAGCTGCACGTTCGAGCCACCCTGCGCGGGGTACCAACAGAGACCCGCGGAGGTGTTACTCCTGCGGGAAGCGCGGTCATATACAGAGGGACTGAACAGTCGCTAGTACGAAAGCATGAAAGACGGCACCTAGTGATGGTAGGCCTACTTTTGAGGTGAAAGTGGAAGGTGTGAGATTGACAGCTTTTGTTGATACAGGAAGCCAGGCAACTGTAATTAAAAAGTCAGCCTTCAGCAATTTTAAGTATGCACGTCTTAAACGTTGCACAAAGACGTTAACAGCAGTCAATGGGGAAAAGATTGAGGTCGTAGGTCAAGGTACAGTTAATTTTGAGATTGATGGGGAATTGCAGCCTCACACATGTACGATCGTAGAGAACCTTGATTTTCCGGGTCACATCTTAATGGGAACTGATTTTCTGTCGCGATTAGATTATTCCTTGTCTGCTGAAAAAGGGGCTAGGAACTGCAGGTTGCAGTTGGGATAGACTTCCTACCCAGTGGAGATGATCGACCATCCCCCAGTTGTAGATTAAATTACGAGGAAGCAAAAATATAATGCGCACTATCCAAAATTGATTTTTAAGTCTCTTCCAGACACAATTAAGAGGTCTTGTGCATTGCATGCATTGACCAAACAGAGTTGCCCACCACATTCTGTTAAATTTATTAAAGTAGCCGTGGGACGTCACATACAACCGGATCCACCCTTCAGGTGGCTGGGAGATGTGATAGCTTATTAATTCCTCATCACTTAATTGTAGTGCTCGATAAAGGTGCACTCATTCCAGTTGTCAATCTTTCACACAAGACGTTTCGCTTCAGGGCAGGTGATAGGGTATCTCAGGGAACCATGGTGGAGGACACAGAAATCTTTCACCATGAGTCAGCTGAGACGCCAACCGTCACTGCACAATGTAGTGCATTGAACATGATAGATACGAAAACTCCATCCAACGTACAGTATGAGACGAGAAATGTTGCACGGAATGTGGAAGAAGTAGAAAAATTAATTTCAGCACTTGATTTGCAACATGTTACACTGGCGGATAGGAAGGCACTGAGAGGAGTTTTGCGAAAATTCCCGAAATTATTTGCGACAGAGGATGACCAGATTGGTCTCCTTGATAAGATTGAGCACCCCATTCCAACTCGTGATCATTTGCCTGTGTACACGAGACAGTGGAGGTTGCCGGAACAGGCAAAGAACGTTATCAGGGAGGAGTGCCAGAAAATGTTGATACAGGGCGTAATAGAGCCTAGTACGTCACCGTGGCTCTCTCCTGTTGTGCTAGTTCGGAAACCGGACGGTAGTTATCGTTTCTGTGTTAACTACCGGAAAGTGAAATAAATAACTAATAACATCAGTCTATCCTTTGCCCCGAATACAGGAGATAATAGATCAATTTGGTGCGGCTAAGTATTTCTCAACTCTTGACGCGAAATCGGCGTATTGGCCGATTCCGGTGGCAGAACAGGATAGGGAAAAAACAGCATTCTCGGATGGTAGGCACACTTATCAATTCCGTAGGATGCCGTTTGGTTTGAAGACAGCGCCTTCGTCGTTTCAGAGGGGCCATCAACTTCATCCTTAGTCCGGTACTGGGTAGGCATTCTTTAGCGTACCTGGATGATGTTGTGATATATTCCAGGACGTTTGAGGAACACCTACGGGGCTTGACTGAGACTTTGACGTTGTTAGATCAGGCAGGGATCAAGCTTAACGTTCAGAAAAGTACCCTGGCGGCTCAGAAATTCATATTTCTGGGGTTCCAGGTGTGCCCAGACGGTATCCAACCTGACCCAGATTCTTTCCGCGTCATTGCTGACATGCCTACTCCAAGGACAGCAAAGGACGTGCGTAGGTTTTTGCGGGCGGCCGGATATTTTCGTCGTCATATTAAAGGTTTCGCTGGCATTTCAGCACCCCAGACTGATCTGACAAAGAAAAATGCGAAGTTTGTGTGGAAATCTGAGCATGACGAGGCCTATCGCAAACTGAAAGACCAACTAATCACGACACCGGTATTGGCTATTCCTGATTTTGAGAAAGAGTGGGAGGTGCACACTGACGCCAGTGGTATTGCTATTGGCGGGTGCTTAATTCAGCGAGATGCGGATAATTTACCCCATCCAGTAGTCTATTTCAGTAGGAAGGTCAAAGGACCTGAAGTTCGTTATTCAGCTACGGATCGGGAGGCACTGGCAGTAGTAGAATCAGTTAGGTATTTCGAGCCTTACCTATTTCAGCGGCACTTTGTAATTTACACAGACCATAGAGCGTTAACACACACATTTAAAAAGCGAACAAAATGCCCACGAATGTCACGCTGGTCTCACGAACGGTCTCATGTACAAGCCTGGTCCAGCACATGTTGTGCCAGATACGTTAAGTAGAAACATAGCATCAGTTAAAGTTAATGAAAATATTGAAACCATTCCATCAGATAAAATGAGAGAATACCAGATGAGCGAGCCTAGATGGAAAGAAATTATTGAGTATTTAGAGGGAGGAAAATACCCGAAAAAGAAAAAGAATTTACCTATTCATGATTTTGAAATGAAACAGGGCGTCCTGTATTATGTTAATAGCCAGAATGATAGGGCAGTATTTCAACTAGTTATTCCGGACGCGTTGCGGTCATCAGCGTTAAAGCTTGCGCATGCATCGAAAATTGCAGGGCATCCGGGGGGTCTTTAAAACCCACTTAAAGGCAAAGCCTCTATATTATTTTCCAGGATTACTTTCTGAAGTAATCAATTTCGTGAAGTCGTGCCCTCGTTGCCAGAGGAGGAGAGGCACCCTTAAGGTACAAGCCCCACTTCAGGAATTTCCTGAAATTTGTGAGCCTTTAGATCGTGTGGGGGCCGATTTGATTGATTTACATCACAGTCATTCAGGTAACAGATACGTGTTGGTGCTAGTTAACCATTTGTCTAGGTACACTACACTAGTTGCATTACCTCAGAAGAATTCTCGTACGGTTGTAGATGCGTTCTTGCGTAGGTTCGTTACTGTATTCGGACCTCCTAAAGTTTTAGTCTCTGACCGGGGTCAAGAATTCAATGGAAATATATTTAGAGAAGTTTGTAAGATTTTAGAGACAACTTTGGCTTTTACAACAGCCTACCACCCACAAGCAAACGGAATGACGGAACGGACTAATCGTTCAGTCAAGGATATGCTTGCAATCCTTGCTGAACATGACGCCAACTCTTGGGATGAACACCTACCCTATGTTCAATTAGCCTTGAATACTGCCATCCACCAATCAATTAACACCCAACCCCTTCATTTGTTTAATGGTAATTCATGCAATTTCCCCTCGGGTCTGCTTAACAGACATAATGTTGCATACGGGGAGGACTATCCTTCAGAGGTCCTTGGAAAAATGAGAAATGTATGGAATATTGCAGCTGAAGCGTCCAAGAAGGCACGGAATCGGTATGCCCACTTTTATGACAAGAAAGTGCGCCCCCTAAAGTTGAAGGAAGGAAGCCTCGTATGGAGAGTGAATGAGGCTGCGCCCGCCAATCAGAGTAGGAAACTTGCTCCGAGGTGGCGAGGACAATATAGAGTAGTTAAAAGGGCGGGGCCGGTTAATCTTGTTATAAAAGGAGTATTCGAGGACCAGGTGGAAAGGACAATTCATGTAAATAAATTGAAACATTATCATGCTAGAGAGGAATTAGAACTGCCTTCAGCGGGTCTAGTTCCTGACTCAGCCGTGCTGACTCATGGCTTCACCGACGAGTCAGGGGATGAGGTGGACCCTCTGTCATCGCTCATCAGTAGTCAGGTGCAGTCTCGCCACCATATAGTGACGAGATCTCGCGCTGCACAGTAAAGTAACTTCCTTGGTTAGTATAATTTAGTATTCATTAGATTTTTCCTGTAGAGGCAATAAGATGAACTATCTCTATACTTAACTCAGGTAGCATCTTTTACCGTGCTCTGGGGTTCCACCTCCACCAAACCCAGAGTATATCTATGCTTCCGCTGTGTTGTGTCTGTTCCCAGGTCTGATTGGTACACCGACCCAGTTGTTCCAGCCACACGTGAACCCTTGTCTGTAAAGACAGAGGGGAAAGGCACATTACAAAAAGCCCTCCCACCACCAGACCCAGTAACCCATACATTTATTTATTTATTTATTTATTTATTTATTTATTTATTTATTTATTTATTTATTTATTTATTTATGCATATACAAGAATGTACATAAGGAATGTGAGGATACAAATATGGTAATTACAGTCTTGTAAAGCCACTAGCACGCGCAGCGTTTCGGGCAGGTCCTTAATCTAAGAAAATTTTAAGGAGGTAAATACTTGCAAAATTTATAGACAAAAAAATGATAACAGATTACATGGAATGAAAAAAAAGAAGATGAGAGAAAATTATAGGTACAGTATATTAAAGCATATAGGTAGCTATGATTGATTGCAATGACAGCTTAAAATGGTAGTTGACAACAAATTGGTAGGCACAATACAGCAGAAACAATATAAGATTGATTGCAATGACAGCTTGAATGGTAGTTGACAAAAATTGGTAGTCACAATACAGCATATGGCTAGCACATAAAAGAAGACAGCAATGAACACAATGATAAGGTTGTTTGATATTACATAAAAATTAGGAGATTGGGTAACACTAGGTACAGAGCAAATTTAAAGCTCAGTGTAGGAAACTAAATAGATGAAGTTAGGTACTTTCTGGCTTTGCTTTTAAATAAGGCAAAAGTTTTACAGTTTTTCAATTCACTAGGGAGTGAGTTCCATAGACTAGGTCCCTTAATTTGCATAGAGTGTTTACACAGATTAAGTTTGACCCTGGGGATATCAAAGAGATATTTATTTCTGGTGTGGTGATAATGGGTCCTATTACATCTGTCCAGGGAGAGTTTCAGAGCATGGTTTGCATTTAAGAACAGGGTTTTGTAAATGTAGTTGACACAAGAGAATGTGTGGAGGGAGTTAATATTTAGCAAGTTTAGGGATTTAAACAAGGGAGCTGAGTGTTGTCTGAAAGCAGAGTTAGTTATTATTCTGATAGCAGATTTTTGCTGTGTGATGATGGGCTTAAGGTGGTTTGCAGTGGTAGACCCCCATGCACAGATACCATAATTAAGATAGGGGTAGATTAGTGCATAATATAGTGAGAGGAGAGCAGAGTTAGGAACATAATATCTGATTTTGGAGAGTATACCAACTGTCTTAGAGACTTTCTTAGTTATGTGTTGAATGTGGGTGCTGAAGTTGAGTCTCTTGTCTAGGAATAGGCCAAGAATCTTGCCATCATTTTTATTACTGATGTTAATGTTGTCTATCTGTAGCTGAATTGCATTTGATGATTTGCTTCCAAATAAGATGTAGTAAGTCTTTTCGATGTTTAATGTTAGTTTGTTCGTTGACATCCATAAGTGGACTTTTTTTAATTCATTATTCACAACATTATTTAGTGTATGTGGGTTGAGGTTTGAGTAGATAAGGGTAGTATCGTCAGCAAACAATATAGGTTTGAGAATATTAGAGACATTAGGCAGATCGTTTATATATATATGAAATAGAAGAGGTCCTAAGATACTGCCCTGTGGCACTCCAACGGTAATTGGTAGAGTGGAAGAAGTTGTATCACTGATGGTTACATATTGGTGTCTGTCACTAAGATAGGATCGGATGTAGTCAAGGGCAAGGCCTCGGATTCCATAATGCTGGAGTTTAAGTAAGAGGTAGTTGTGATTAACAGTATCAAAGGCTTTTCTTAGGTCAATGAAGAGTCCAATCGGAAACTCGTTTTTGTCAAGGGCTGAGTAGATAATGTCAAGGAGACTAATGATTGCATCATTGGTGCTCTTTTGGGACCGGAAGCCAAACTGGCAGGGGCTGAGTATGTCGAATTTTACGAGGTAGGAATAGAGCTGTTTGTAAATAATTTTTCAAATATTTTTGATAGAATGGGTAGATTTGATATTGGTCTATAATTGTTTATGTCCGCCGGATTGCCTCCTTTATGTCTGGCGTTACATCAGTTACTTTGGGGATGAGTGACTATCCAAGAGTCACCCGGCCGACGCCTCACGTCACTAAACGAGGTTGTTAGGGCCAGCGAGCTGTCCACATTTAGCAGTCACCGGAAGTGCCATGCAACGCCGGGGTAGCTGTCTCGAGATCTCCACTACCCACCTGCTGCGTCATCAAGACTGCAGCCATTCCAGCAGTGTTGAAGGAGAGGTCAAGAAATGGAAAGCACCTAGCAGTACTCAAGAATTTCGCCGGAAGATTAATGATTACGTCATCTGAAGCAACAAGAAAGCGGAACTAAGGCGGTCACAGGTGGAAGGCACGGTTTCCCTACAGAGTACCGGGACTCGCCAATAGAAGGTCGCAAAATTGTCTCCTTTGGCCTAAAGTCGGTGGTACGAGGGTATACACAGTTGATGTTTACGGCCTAGTAACCTGGTGACATCAAGAAACGCCTGAGATGACGTGAGCAATGATGGAAGACGAGATTCACCTGTTCTGCAAACAAGCAACCCGCCTCTACGACCTTCTGACACCACTCCTGTTACGAGACACTGTTGGTACATCCAGTCCTGCTCTGCTGTGGTCATCTGCGCCGTCGAGTTTAACATCAAGACTGCCGTGTGAACTGTGATTGATATGAAGGCGTGTGGACTGTCGGGAGCAAGATCAATGACCGAAGTAGCAGTATTCTACAGCTGTCACTTGGCACTCTGCTCTACTACACTCTGTCGTCATTCAAGAGTACCGGATGGGAGTACAAGAGGACCAGGTATCGACGTCCACGCATGGAAGAAGCAAGATCGACAGTGTCATCGTCAACGACTACATTCAGCATCCACCAGCATCGATTTTTTTTCTCGATTACTCAATATGAACAATTGATACAAACAACAAGGTTGGCTCTGAACATCTGTGTAAAGACTATCTGGACACTTGTTTAAATGTTGAAAAACAGATTTAGAATCACAATACTTTATATATGTTGAAAAACAGATTTAAAATAATTATTCTGGTATATTAATATGAAAATTTCACTCTATAAAATGGTCAGTGATTAAAATCGAAGCCCCTGTGTAATTGTCTAAGCCCTGAACAAACGGTTATGGAAAATTATGTTGTGTGTTTTTCAGAATGTTTGAACACAGGAGAGGCAGACCAATGTAAACATTGACACTCTTACAATGAGTGCGAACACTTGGCTGTACAGTCAGCTGAAACCTGTGATATAGTTATAGGAGAAATTTATATATATATATATTTTAGATACATGTAATAAACATTAGGTGTGTTCCTTAACATGTCAAGGTTGACATTGATTGGGGAGTGGATAGTACACGGATGTGAACTTGGTAGAGTTCAGTAGTACGCTCCCGGATGACTGAAAGTTCAGTCTGAAGATATAACTTTATGTTTTATGGTGGAGCACGGTGTGGCCGGCTCTAGAGGACACATGAACTTGGCTAGTGAAGAGCCAAGAGATTTTAATAGCTAGTCTTTGCTGTTAGAGTAGGGACATGTTATTTAGCTATGTCAGTAAGAGTAGGATGTATGTTTCCTGATGTTGGAGGATTGCTGTCAGTTGACAGCAGAAAATTTATGAATTTGAACATGTTTATTATGATGTTGTTGGACAATCTGATGATTGTCAAATTTTTCTTAGTTAGGTTAGCTTTTGTTTGTGGCATGAGTTGAGTTTATTGTGGGTTTGGATACTAAACCTCATTATTTTTAAGCAAATTAACAAGGTTTACTAAGTTGCTTGTGCGGGGGGGGGGGGGTTGTAACAAACTAGGCTTGTTGTAAGAATTATCCAGAATGGTTATCTACACATGGGAGAATGGGAAGCTGGACCCATGTGGTGACCTGGGGGAATTGACGGTGAAAATAACTGGCGCCTTTGTTCACAAGTTTCGTATAATGAATCATTCTATAGTATTCAGTAATTTAGAGAAATTAGCCTTCATTCATTTTGTATTAAAATTGTATTGTATAATATTCCTGGTTATAGTATCAAGAGTATCCTAATTATTAGGAGAATGAGTTAATTCACCATCATTGACGTCACGAGCCAGGACTATGCTGTAGCGCGGAGTAATCTCGTCGACCTGGCGGTCACAGGTCAACAGTTTCCACATTCAGTAATTCTCAAAGGTCAAATAGCCATTTTGTGATCGGGAATAGCTCTTCCTTAAGATGCTTGTGTAATTTAACTTCAGTTAAAATAATTCAACCAATCTGGATCATTCAGTGCAACAGAGGTTAGTTGTTAAACTTAAGCGTTGCTAAGTAACTTGGTAAACTAAGCGGAACAATACCCTGCTCTGGGCTCCTGGAGAGAGGAGCATCAGAGGGAGGACAGTGTGGGATCAGGAGCGACTCGGGCAGGTGGCCCTCCATCATTGGCCCCAAGACAGCACCAACAGCTAGCTGGTCGCCCAAGGTAGAGTTGCTTTACGAGTGGTTATAGGGAGTAGGTCAACTCATTGCCTCAAATGTAAGGTCAGGGAGTGTTAATTGACAGGGAGTGCCAGTGATTTAGATTTTGTTTAGTTTTGAATAAATTAATTAGCTAGTAATTTGCATTTTTATTATTTTCCATTTCATTGTTTCCATTCTCATGTCCTTGTCACGTGGTCCCCACGAGGCCGAGTTGAGTTGGGCGCCGATTCTAACACCGAATCAGAATTATCATTCCCGTTGATTTTATTCCACACTCCAGATCCAAGGTTATATGGTACTAGTGGGGATCAAGCCCCAAAGTTATAGATTGCCATGATCGACCCAGGCCTCGATCATTGCTCAGTGTTGTTGGTCTGATGGTGGCAGCGTAAAGGCGACCGTACGGTTTTGCTAGAAGTCTGTCACGTCATACGGGTTGTAGAATCTCAAGTCGGTCAATCGTCTTAAGACCACGTGGCGTGGGGTCGGCTCAAGCGAAAGTTTTGGGGTCCCTTGGTAGAGAGAACAAAGTTAAAATACGGGCAGAGAGAGTAAGGGGGAGAAGAGACCACAAGAACCCCCTCCCCGTATTACAATGGAGCACAGTGGTGGTTTCAACAATTTTGTATGAAATTGTTGAAAGGCTCACGCGTCTAGCCATTCGGACACGTGCGTAGATGCTAGGGAGGACAGCCGCGGGCCAGGATTACAGTGCGCCTCACAACAGTGCGATTGAGTGGGGATTGGCGAATCTTGGGGTCATGAGGGCTGATACGATTAAGGTTTAGTTAGTAAGATTAGGCTGTTAAGATTATTGAGTAGGAGACCACTCCGAGTTGATTGGACTGGGTACCTTACTCGACCCATTGCAATTGATTCAGAGGTGTTGGGAGCCGCCATACTCTCAACAGCAGTTCCTTAATTGTGTCCTGTCTGTTGCTAGGTAGTAAACTACCTAGCAACGATTCAACGACTAAGTGATCGCACACTTAGTGGAAGTTGAGTAGTCTCTAGTCTTAATTGTTGCTGAAAGCTGTGTGTCGCTCTGTTAGACCCTAAATGGTCGAGACCCCTAGGCTAGGCGCGGTACGGCGAGCCGGTAGGAGCGATTATAGGATTACATCGAATGTATCTTTGAATTAAGTATAATTAAATTTATAAAGTAATTCCGTTTATTTGCGTTGTTTTAGAGATTAAAAATTTTTGTTTCCCCTAAATTCAATCCCCGGTTAAAAAAGATTCCCAAGTGATTAGCATTTTCTTGCATATTAGGCTAAGTGCGTACATTAAACTTTGCTATGCCCTATTGTATTAGTCTAAGTCAGTGGCGTTGTTTGTAGAGCGTAGTTAATCCTCTGGACTTAGGGCTATATGTCGGACACTATAGTTAGTGAAGGAGTTTGTTAAAGGATAGTAATTTTCGTTGTAAATGGTTGATAGAGCTCGTGGAAATATATCTAAGTATTTTGGGATAAGTTTTCGGCTAAGTCAACATCGGAAAGTCGTTAACTGTAATTAATTGGTATTCGTGGGTCACGTATATGATCTGGGCGTCATTAGGATTCCCCAGTCGATGCGAGTGATATTATTTTAGTTTTTACCAGTAAGACGGTAGAATTGTGTTTTAGACGTAGAATTCTGTTTTCAGTAGAAACGTAGGTGGAAAATTTTTCTAAGTCCAGCTTGGGCTAGAATCGTACATTTTTGGCGAAAATTCGAATTTTCATGTTTCATGTATATTCTAGGGTCAGTATTACTCTCTAGTGCCCGCAAGGGACGTAATTCTGTTCTTAAGCATTAAACAGTGATAATTACATTTTGGCCGAATTTAGTTACTTTTCGAAAAAAACCGTGTTGTACTTTTGTCAGAGTTCACTTGAGGTGGAAACCTCGAATTTTGACGAAAATTCGAATTAATGAGTGTTGAAACCGCCCGAGATGTCAGTATTGTTCTGTATACAGCGTCAGTATTAAATAACAGCGTATTTTTATCTGAACGAAAAACCCATTTTTGCGAATTAAGGGAGTTTTGCGATATTTGGGGTGATAGATTTTTTTTCGGGTGCAGGAAAATTGGCAGAGTCCAGCATTGAGTAAAAAACGCAGTTTTCGGTGAAAATTCAAATTTTGGCCAGCAAAATATATGTCCTGGGTGTCTATATTAATCGCTAGAGCGGTTAATTAACGTAAAACTAGTTATTTCCTTCAGAATAGAAATTGTGATTTTTCAGCGTTTAAGCGAAAAAGCGCGGGGCTTAGTTTTTTTCAGCGCAGCTGGTCCCGCTCCATCAGTCATCATTGGCCACGCTGTTCACATCAAGTGCGTCTAGTGTTCAAGTACAGTAAATATTCTTTATTTAATCCATCACGAGTGCTGCGCGTTAGGTGCTTTATCATTTTAATTGTTTTATATAAATTAGATTCTTTAACTTTTTAACGAAAAGGACTTTGTTTTCAGTAATAGGACTGCGGGTTATTTCACGGTCAGACACGAGTGCGGGGCAGACACTCATTCATTGGATTCACATCAGCGATTCTCTCGATTAATCGTTGTATTTCCTATTTTGGGAATTTTGTTGGGTTTCACTTGGAAAGAGTTGTGATTTTTTTTTATTTGTGTAAGATCACGGTTGTAGTGAGTCCGGGTCGAGGGTGTACTAAAGGGTAGTTACAAGAGACATGGCACACCAGGAATCACCGGACATGTTTAACCCAGACAGTGACCAGTCAGTAGGGACCAGTGGGAGTGAAAGTGTAGAGGACAGCTCCTCTTCCGACACCACGGGGGACCGCTCAGGTAGCTCAGCTGACGTCACAGGTGGGGTCAGTGGGACTGAAGCGACGGGGTCACGGGTTCTGCATGGGAATGGGCAGTCGAGGGTATCTTCCCATTCCAGTACAGATACGATTATTGACATGAGTGGGGAGTCTCGCGAGGATTCGTCCCAAGAGTGGGGGGAGCCGTCTTGGGTTCCCCCACATACAACATCGACGCCATACCAACAGGGCACACAGGGAGCTGGACAGGGGGCGTCAGTTAGTACGGTAGGACGTCCCACTTCATTCGGTAGAGAACATGACCAGCAACCTGTTCAACGGGAACAGGGACAGCCACACCAACAGCAGGAACTACCTCACATAACACCAATACCACAACCCCTAGGTACACCTCATCCGTCACTACAACAACCCCAACCCCACCTCCCATACCAACCCCATCCTCAATTCCCATACCAACCCCATCCTCACTTTCTATACCAGCCCCAACCTCCATTCCTATACCAACCCTTCCCCCAACCCCAGGCCACCCCATACCCATTCCAACCCTAGGCCATCCCATACCTATCCCAACCCCAGGTCACCCACACCATACCTCAACCCCAACCCCAACCTCAATCCACACCCCAACCCGAGGCCATCTAAGCCATATCCCTACCTTCTTCCCAACCCCAGGCCGCCCACACCATACCCCAACCCCAACCTCAATCCTTACCCCAACCCGAGGCAGCCCACACCATACCTCAACCTCAATCCACACCCCAACCCGAGGCCATTCAAGCCATACCCCTACCTTCTTCCCAACCCCAGGCCACCCACACCTTACCTCAACCCCAACCCCAACTTCAATCCAGTTCCCAACCCCAGGGCCCACCCACTGCCAGAAGCCCCGCGTCATACAAACCGGGAATTGTGAGTCTGGGGCCGGATTCAGGAAGGTACTTACAAAGGTTTTTCCGCTTAGCTAAGAACGTTTTCCCTCTTAGCACCTTCGTGGCGGCTACGTCCGTATTCAAGTAGGTACCCTAAGTGGAAAAACCTTCGTAAGTTCATTCCGGGATTTAAGTGTGGTTTCGACCACTCGTAGCTTTACGTAAACTGGATATAAGTCATTTTTTCTCTACTACATAACACTGGGATCGATTTATGATATTGGAACATGACCAAAATATTATAGCTGGTGAATCTAGTGAAGAGGAGTCCTTCGTGTTAGTTATATATGCATTCTCTGCTTGAAACTTGAAGTAAATATGTGTTTGATGATAGTAGAATTAGTTTTATATTAGCAAGATATTATACCAGTAGTTATTAAGTAAATAAACACTGGTGAACATGAAATATGAGAGAAGGTGATGAGCCCTGCCTGATGGGATCATTTACTATCACCAAATGCCCCTGTTCACCTAGTAGTAAGAGTGTACCTTAGCTATACATACCCATTTCTAATTTATTTAGTTTGGTTTTATTTTGAAATTAAATCTGGGTGAGACATAAAATAAAAATATGCTGCACAAATGATGTTAGGTAAGGAGAAGGGTAAAAATGTCACAAACTTTATTCATTGAATACTTAAAGCTATAATTATGACTATATAGATTATTAAAAAAGAGAGAGGGAAGTAGGGGTCCAAAACCTCTTCCTGTTATACAATTTGGGTGTGGAACAAGTAATTATCAAAAGAAGGCACCATGCCGGGAAGGCTATGTAGCAGTAAGGCAGTGAGGTGAGGCAGCTACTTATTTGAGAAATGCTTATTTTATTTACCTTATAAGCTGAGGCAACTTATTTTATTTGAGGAATGCTCAGCTGATTCCTCTACATTTAGCATGGAACAAATTTGTGTCCAAGACCTCTTCCTGTTACTCAATTTGGCTGTGTGTAACCAAACTAGAAGCGCTCTACAAATCAAGGGACCCAGAATGTGGAATGACCTCCCGAATCATGTCAAAGGCTGTACCTCTCTCAACCAGTTTAAGAGTTAAACCAAGTACTGCCTAATTAACTCCATGTAACCTAACTTACCTCCTAAATGTCAACCCATGTCTTGCTATTTTTTAAACAACGCTGTTCACCAACATGTGCAATTGCTGAGTTATGCTATGCTAACCCCCCTTTTTGTATTTTTTATTCCTTCTTTCAACACAATTTATACCTAATCCCGATTACTATTAAGTTTTAGTCTGTGTTTTTCCCCCACACCTTGCCCGAAATGCTATGAGTATTAGTGGCTTTAGGTATTGTATGTACTAGCTCTGTCTATAAATCCAACATTATGTTTGTAAATCAACTGTATGTACTTTTCCTGAATAAAATGTATATATTATTTATTTTTTAATCAGTAAGTATTAAGAGTGCCCTCGAGGAGATACCAACATTAATTTACAAAAAAGCCTCCAGATCTCTAGCCCCTGCTATTGCATTGCTCTTCAACAAGTCACTTGAACTCCAAACCTTTCCTGACATTCTAAAAAAAGCAAGAGTAACCCCTGTCCACAAATGTGGTGATCTCACAGATGTTAACAACTACAGACCTATATCAATCCTGCCTAACTTGTCAAAAATATTCGAAAAACTAATCTACAAGCAGCTTTACTCTTATCTAGCCAAACACAATATACTTAGCTTTTGTCAATATGGCTTCAGACCCAAAAAAAGCACTAACGATGCACTTATTAGTATGATTAACTTAATTCACGCAGCTCTTGATAAAAAGAGCTTTCCTGTTGGGTTATTTGTGGACCTGCGTAAGGCTTTTGACACTGTCAACCATCAAAACCTTCTTCTTAAATTACATCATTATGGAGTCAGAGGACACTCCCTGCAATACCTCAAATCTTATCTTACTGATAGGCTCCAGTATGTTTCTGTGAATAATACAATTTCTCCCACCCTACCCATCAACATTGGTGTTCCTCAGGGCAGCATACTTGGCCCTCTCCTCTTTCTCATCTACATTAATGACCTTCCAAATGCCTCCCAACACCTCAAACCAATTCTATTTGCTGACGACACAACCTTCATTTACTCCAGTCCTGACCCCTTTGCTCTAAATGCCTCAGTAAATACTGAGCTAGAGAAAGTCCATCTTTGGCTAACTGCCAACAAACTCACCCTTAACATTGACAAAACGTTTTATATTCTGTTTGGCAATAAATCCTCTAATCAGATAAATCTCAAAATAAACAATACCCAAATTTGTAACAAATTAGATGGCAAATTCCTTGGCGTTCTCATCGACCACAAGCTGAATTTCCAGGGTCACATTCTAAATATATCAAAAAAAGTTTCAAAAACTGTTGGCATTCTTTCTAAGATCAGATATTATCTACCCCGCCCTGCCCTGGTTACTCTCTATTACTCCCTCATCTATCCATACCTCAACTATGGTATTTGTGCTTGGGGTTCTACTACCCAAAATCATTTACGTCCTCTTATTACCCAACACAAAGATGCTATTAGGACAATATCCAACTCTGGTCCCAGACATCACTCGGTACCCTTGCTCAAATCTCTGAATATGTTAGATATTAAGTCACTGTACATTCTCTCTTGTGTATTATACATATATAAAACTCTGAACTGTAATGCCAATCCTGACCTCAAAAGCTTCATTGAAGGTTGTAACAGAACCCATGAGCACCACACCAGAAATAAATACAGTTTTGATATTCCTAGAGTACGACTTAATCAAACTAGAAATGCTCTACAAATCAAGGGACCCAGAATGTGGAATGACCTTCCCAACCATGTTAAAGACTGTACCTCTCTCAACCAGTTTAAGATAAAAACTAAACACTACCTAATAAATTCCCTGTAACCTACCTCACTTCTCTATTGTCAACCCATGTCTGTAATTTTTTTTTGTTTAATCAACACTGTTTGTCAACCTATTGTATTTGTGCTGCTTTTTCAGTCATGTTCCCCCTTTTTTTTATCTTTATTTGTATTTGTTCTCAACACTTTTTATTCTTTATGCTCAATTAGTATTAAGTTCTAGATATTAATGTTTTTCTTGCCCGAAACGCATTGCGTAATAGTGGCTTTAGGCATTGTATGTACTAGCTCCATCTATATATCAATCCATTAATGTAACATCACTTGTATGTATGTATATACCTTACCTGAATAAACATATTTATTTATTTTATTTATTTAAAAGAAGGCACCAAGCTGGGAAGGCTATGTAGCACCATTGTGTGTAACAATAAACCAATTTTTTTTTTAACAAATAATGCACCTGTATGGTAAAACAAATCCTGTCAGCTGTAAAAATATTGATGCAGTTATTTAAATGAAAAATATAATGAAAGAAATATTACTGGTTTATTTTTATCCTATCTTTTTGTACTGTACAGTATATCCAAGGAAGTGAAAAATTGAGACATAATGTGCAATTTAATGAATGATTAGCATGGATTAGCAGTTCAAAATAAATATGACTATTATATATCAACATGAGATCTTAATGATCCATAGTCAACATGATTTAATAAGGATAATACAGTACTGAATTTGTAATAATACAAACTATAATTTAAAATCTTTATTACTGATGTTTTTTATAAGAAGATTAGGTATACACAGCAATGTACTACTACCCTATTCTATATGGAATATTACACAGTGTAGATAAAAAACTAGCTATAAGTTTATCTAATACTCCCATCTCACAGGATGGTTAGACATACTATACATGGACTCAATTTAGAAAATACCAGCCTCAATACAAAAAACAAATCAACTCTGACTAAACAACTCTAAGCAATTTTCACAAGAGGTAAGCACTGAATCATGGAAACATTATATTATAATTACTCTTCCCAGTTTCTACAAGACTCCTCTCAAACAATGTGCTGTCAATCTGCTGTATGGTGTCTATTAATCTTGTTTAAATTACTAATCAAGCTGTCAATGTAATCAATCAGGGCTTTAATATAACAATGTGCTTTAATATACTCACTTATCTCTCTCATCTCATTTTTCTCTTGTAATGTATCTTTCATTTATCAATTCTGATTGAAATTACCTACTTAAAATTATCTGCTAGATTAAGGACTTGCCCGAAACGCTGCGCGTACTAGTGGCTTTGCAAGAATGTAAATACTGTACTATCCAATGTATTCTCACAAACCCAATGTACCTTCTTGTATATATATATATAAATAAATAAATAATTAAATGTATTTTTAAACATGTTTAGGTATACACAGCAATGTGCTGCTTCCCTATTCTGTATAAAGGACCACACAGTGTAGATCAAAAACCAGCTACAAGCTCATCCAACATCCTCACCTCACAGGATGGCCAGTCATACATGGAATTAGGAGAGAACAAAATACTTAATGCTGATCTATTAGCCTCCACTGGCAAAATCTGGGTGCAGCACAAGAATATCTTCCAATATTCCTGAGTGTATGAAGTAATTACAAAAATACCACATACCATTTGGTATGAAGTCACTGATAACAGGACAATCACAGATATAGTGTTGGAGAGTATGTTCTCTCAAGTAGGACTGAAAACAGATGTTTTTTTCCACCAAGAGGGCTATAAACCCATGGAACCGCCTACCCGCTGAAGCCGTAAATGCCAAATTCCAGCTAAAAAATATCATTAAGACAATTGGCGGGCCCTTTAACAAGCCGCCGGCTTTCTGTCCTCTTCGAGGTCACTAGATAGTTAATGGCCCTTGGGTAAATTCAGTAAATATATACAATAATTGTCAGCGCATCTTCCGAGCAACAAGAACAGCTACACAGTATCTCTTAGAATTACGTAGGTAAACAACAAATGTAACATATTTGTTTACTACAATGTCGGTGCTGGCTGTAGAAGTTGAAAAAACATTGTTTTACTTCGAAATATACTAATTTTATAAGAAAATTCGACGTAAATAGGAGGCAGTAGAGCTCCGATAAGCCAGCGCTAAATCTTCAATATGAAGAATGTTGCTGCTCTCTGATTGGCCAAACGAAACACAGTAGTGACCTCTATCGGCACGCAGGTGAACCAACAAATTTCTTCCTAAGTATACCTTATTGAATCGCACCTAAGCATCTTCTTAGGGCGCACTTAGGAACCTTCGTAGCAAACCCACTTACGAAGAAATACACAGAGCTTCCTGAATCTAGGTCCAGATTCCCAAGTTGACTCTGCCGACACTCAGAGGTACGGAGTTGCCGCTTAATAAGGTGGAACGCAACCGCCGAGTGGAAGACTGGCTTTGTCAGATTAGTACGATGCTGGAGGCTGTCCCAGAGGATAGTTTGAAAATTACTCTCGCTATGGGGGCTTGCGTGGACATAGCCGGTCCACTGGCGAGAGTGACTGAGTTTCAGCACCTGACGACTTGGCCTCAGTTTGTCCAAGCGATTAGGGACAGATTTAAAGAAAAGGTGTCAGAAGATGAGGCTCATATTTACCTGCAGTCACTTAGGAAGGATGACCGCAGCACTATCAAAGATTTCGAGACGTTAATAAAGAGTAGAGTTGACGATCTCACTACGGAACTGGGGTTAAATTCGAGTCAGGCAGAACGCTTCGCCAAACAATTGTTCTGCAAAACGTTACCTTCTGCTATGGGGCCATTTTTAGTTACAGAGGGAGCGTTGGTGAGTTATAAGGAACTAGTCCAACAGGCCACCACATTCTTAGACAGACAGATGCGCACGGGGACGCCGGGCACTCAGTTGTCACCATACATAGAGGCATTAAGTAAAGGTGAGGGAGCCAAGCCGAGTAACTGAGCACGGGTTTGTCAAGCGGGAAGCAGTCCTCAGCTGCACGTTCGAGCCACCCTGCGCGGGGTACCAACAGAGACCCGCGGAGGTGTTACTCCTGCGGGAAGTGCGGTCATATACAGAGGGACTGAACAGTCGCTAGTAAGAAAGAATGAAAGACGGCACCTAGTGATGGTAGGCCTACTTTTGAGGTGAAAGTGGAAGGTGTAAGATTGACAGCTTTTGTTGATACAGGAAGCCAGGCAACTGTAATTAAAAAGTCAGCCTTCAGCAATTTTAAGTATGCACGTCTTAAACGTTGCACAAAGACGTTAACAGCGGTCAATGGGGAAAAGATTGAGGTCGTAGGTCAAGGTACAGTTAATTTTGAGATCGATGGGGAATTGCAGCCTCACACATGTACGATCGTAGAGAACCTTGATTTTCCGGGTCACATCTTAATGGGGACTGATTTTCTGTCGCGATTTGATTATTCCTTGTCTGCTCAAAAAGGGGATAGGAACTGCAGGTTGCAGTTGGGACAGACTTCCTATCCAGTGGAGATGATCGACCATCCCCCAGTTGTGGCTTCAATTAAGAGGAAGCAGAAATATAATGCGCACTATCCAAAAATGATTTTTAAGTCTCTTCCAGACACATTTAAGAGGTCATGCGCATTGCATGCATTGACCAAGCAGAGTTGCCCACCACATTCTGTTAAATTTATTAAAGTAGCCGTGGGACGTCACATACAACCAGGTACCACCTTTCAGGTGGCTGGGAGATGTGATAGCTTATTAATTCCACATCATTTAATTGTAGTGCTCGATAAAGGTGCACTCATTCCAGTTGTCAATCTTTCACACAAAACGTTTCGCTTCAGGGCAGGTGATAGGGTATCTCAGGGAACCATGGTGGAGGACCCAGAAATCTTTCACCATGAGTCAGCTGAGACGCCAATCGTCACTGCACAATGTAGTGCATTGAACATGATAGATACGAAAACTCCATCTAACGTACAGTATGAGACGAGAAATGTTGCACGGAATGTGGAAGAAGTAGAAAAATTAATTTCAGCACTTGATTTGCAACATGTTACACTGGCGGATCGGAAGGCACTGAGAGGAGTTTTGCGAAAATTCCCGAAATTATTTGCGACAGAGGATGACCAGATTGGTCTCCTTGATAAGATTGAGCACACCATTCCAACTGGTGATCATTTGCCTGTGTACACGAGACAGTGGAGGTTGCGGGAACAGGCAAAGAACGTTATGAGGGAGGAGTGCCAGAAAATGTTGAGACAGGGCGTAATAGAGCCTAGTACGTCACCGTGGCTCTCTCCTGTTGTGCTAGTTCGAAAACCGGACGGTAGTTATCGTTTCTGTGTTGACTACCGGAAGGTGAACGAATTAACTAAGGGTGATGTGTATCCGTTGCCCCGAATACAGGAGATAATAGATCAATTTGGTGCGGCTGAGTATTTCTCAACTCGACGCAAAATCGGCGTATTGGGCGATTCCAGTGGCAGAACAGGATAGGGAAAAAACAGCATTCTCGGATGGTAGGCACACTTATCAATTCCGTAGGATGCCGTTTGGTTTGAAGACAGCGCCCTCGTCGTTTCAGAGGGCCATCAACTTTATCCTTAGTCCAGTACTGGGTAGGCATTCTTTTCCGTACATGGATGACGTTGTGATATATTCCAGGACGTTTGAGGAACACCTACGGGACTTGACTGTGACTTTGAAGTTGTTAGATCAGGCAGGTTTCAGGCTTAATGTTCAGAAGTGCACCCTGGCGGCTCAGAAATTCAAATTTCTGGGGTTCCAGGTGTGCCCAGACGGTATCCGACCTGACCCAGGTTCGTGCCGCGCCATTGCTAACATGCCTACTCCAAGGACAGCAAAGGACGTGCGTCGGTTTTTGGGGGCGGCCGGATATTTTCGTTGTCATATTGACAACGAGAGGATGAAGGTTATTGAAGGTTGGGAAGGTAACATATTGAAGGTTTCACTGGCATTTCAGCACCCCTGACTGATCTGACAAAGAAAAATGCGAAGTTTGTGTGGAAATCTGAGCATGACGAGGCCTATCGCAAACCGAAAGACCAACTAATCACGACACCGGTATTGGCTATTCCTGATTTTGAGAAAGAGTGGGAGGTGCACACTGACGCCAGCGGTATTGCCACGGGTGCTTAATTCAGCGAGATGCGGATAATTTACCCCATCCAGTAGCCTATTTCAGTAGGAATAAATAAATAAATAAATAAATAAATAAATAAATATATAAATAAATAAATAAATAAATAAATAAATAAATAAATAAATAAATAAATAAATAAATAAATAAATAAATAAATAAATAAATAAATAAATAAATAAATAAATAAATATATAAATAAATGTTTATTTAGGTAAGGTACATACATAAAGAGATTTTACAAAGTTTGTTGGGATAATAGATAGAGCTAGTACATACAATGCCTAAAGCCACTATTACGCAAAGCGTTTCGGGCAGGAAAAACATTAATGACTAAAGCTTAATACTAATGGGTAAAAAGAATAAAATGTGTTGAGAACAAATAAAAATAGAGGGAAAAGAGGGGGGAACATGGCTGAAAAAGCAGCACAAATACAATTTCAAATTATTACAGAAAATGACATTCAAACAGCGTTGTTTTGAAAAAAAAAAAAACATACATGGGTTGACAACAGAGGGGTAAGGTAGGTTACAGGGAATTTATTAGGTAGTGCTTCGTTTTTATCTTAAACTGGTTGAGAGAGGTACAGTCTTTAACATGGTTGGAAAGATCATTCCACATTCTGGGTCCCTTGATTTGAAGAGCATTTCTAGTTTGATTAAGTCGTACTCTAGGAATATCAAAACTGTATTTATTTCTGGTGTGGTGCTCATGGGTTCTGTTACAACCTTCAATGAATTTTTTGAGGTCAGGATTGGCATTACAGTTCAGCGTTTTATATATGTATAATACACATGAGAGAATATGCAATGACTTAATATCTAACATATTCAGAGATTTGAGTAGGGGTACCGAGTGATGTCTGGGGCCAGAGTTGGATATTGTCCTAATAGCAGCTTTGTGTTGAGTAATTAGAGGACGTAAATGATTTTGGGTAGTAGAACCCCAAGCACAAATACCATAGTTGAGATATGGATAGATGAGGGAGTAATAGAGAGTCACCAGGGCAGGGCGGGGTACATAATATCTGATCTTAGAAATAATGCCAACAGTTTTTGAAACTTTTTTGATATATGTGTCCCTGGAAATTCAGCTTGTGGTCGATGAGAACGCCAAGGAATTTGCCATTTAATTTGTTACAAATTTGGGTATTGTTTATTTTGAGATTTATTTGATTAGAGGATTTATTGCCAAACAGAATATAAAACGTTTTGTCAATGTTAAGGGTGAGTTTGTTGGCAGTTAGCCAAAGATGGACTTTCTCTAGCTCAGTATTTACTGTGGCATTTAGAGCAAGGGGGTCAGGACTGGAGTAAATGAAGGTTGTGTCGTCAGCAAATAGAATTGGTTTGAGGTGTTGGGAGGCATTTGGAAGGTCATTAATGTAGATGAGAAAGAGGAGAGGGCCAAGTATGCTGCCCTGAGGAACGCCAATGTTGATGGGTAGGGTGGGAGAAATTGTATTATTCACAGAAACATACTGGAGCCTGTCAGTAAGATAAGATTTGAGGTATTGCAGGGAGTGTCCTCTGACTCCATAATGATGTAATTTAAGAAGAAGGTTTTGGTGGTTGACAGTGTCAAAAGCCTTACGCAAGTCCACAAATAACCCAACAGGGAACTCCTTTTTATCAAGAGCTGCATGAATCAAGTTAATCATACTAATAAGTGCATCGTTAGTGCTTTTTTTGGGTCTGAAGCCATATTGACAAGAGCTAAGTATATTGTGTTTGGCTAGAAAAGAGTAAAGCTGCTTGTAGATTAGTTTTTCGAATATTTTTGACAAGTTAGGCAGGATTGATATAGGTCTGTAGTTGTTAACATCTGTGAGATCACCACATTTGTGGACAGGGGTTACTCTTGCTTTTTTTAGAATGTCTGGAAAGGTTTGGAGTTCAAGTGACTTGTTGAAGAGCAATGCAATAGCAGGGGCTAAAGATCTGGAGGTTTTTTTGTAAATTAAAGTTGGTATCTCCTCGAGGGCACTAGACTTGGTTTTAAGGGAAAGGATTATCTCATTGACATCAGTGGAATTAGTAGGCTTTAGGTACAGAGACTGTGGATAGTTACCTGTAAGATAGTCCTTAACATCAGTACTGGAAGATGGAATATCATTTGCAAGGGATGACCCAATGGAAGAGAAGAACCTATTGAACTCAATAGCAGAATCAGAGGCTGAAAGCTGACCAACGTTATTGGACAGGAGTGTTGGTTTGTTATTTAAAATCTTCTTTGATCCCAATATTTGTGAAATTGTGCTCCAAGTTTTTTTAATGTTGCTCTTTATTTGGGTAAATTTATCTTCATAGTATTTAGTTTTGGCTCGTCTAATTATTTTAGATAGCAGTAACGAGTAATTCTTTGAGAATTCTTTGGAGACGGTTCCTAGCCTATACTTCTTCTCAATGTCGTATTTTTTGTTAATGGATTTAAGTATTCCCTTTGTAAGCCAAGGATTGTTAAGCCTTTTGTTTGTGACTTGTTTTGTAAGCATAGGACAGTGGGTGTTATAAAGGCTAAGAGTTGTTTGTAGAAAAGATTGCACTGCTAGGTTGATGTCCCCTATGTTACCTAACTCGGACTCCCAGTTGACATTATCAGCAGCAGTTATAAAATTGTTTATAGCAGTTTCATTGTGCAGCCGAAAGCTTAACTCCCTTGACTCATGAGGTGGTTTGATAATGTTAGTTAAGAGAAATGTGGGGTAATGGTCTGTAGTGCTATCGGTGATTATACCTGAAGTAAGCGAAGAGGTTATGTTGGTCCAGATGTGATCTAAAGTCGTAGCAGTACTATCAGTGATTCTAGTTGGTCTAGTGATTAAGGGTATGAGGAAGCAGGAATTCATACAGTTGAGGAAGCTAACAGCAGTTGGGTGTTCAGGCTCGCAGAGGTCAATATTAAAGTCCCCTACGATAATTAGATGGTTTTTGTTCAGTCTGTTATCTAGTATTAGATTTCTAAGGTTTGAATTGAATTCGGATACATCAGTGTTAGGAATTCTATAGACTGCACCCACAGACAGGACAGACTCGGCACCCTTGACTCTGAAATTGGCGAAGATATACTCCCCACAGCAGTCTCTAGTTCTAATTATTTTTAAGCATGTTAGTTCTTGGTGGTAGTAAAGAGCAGTACCACCACCTCTCTGCATTTGACGACAGTTGTGAATTGCCGAGTAGTTAGGCATGTTAAAGAGTTGAGTATTATCCTCTTTCAACCACGTTTCAGTAAGTATAATAAAAGAGAATTTGTTGTCAATAGTTTCAATCAAGGCACTAACATCATCGAAGTGATTACCTAGGGATCTAACGTTCAAGTTGATTACAGAGATATTGTGACTATCTGTTAATACATTGTTTACATCATGTGCTGTAAAATATCTGCAATTTTGATCATTAAAGTGATGATTGTCATTGATAGTGGATAAGAGGTTTAGTTCTGGGTCTATACTTGTCTGCATAAAAAGGCTGTTTGCAGGAAAACAAGGCAAGAATGGCAAATTACAAAATAGAAAACAAAGAAAAAAGTAGAATAAAAATTCTAAAGTAATATAAACTTAATGGTAATTTTAAGTAAAAAGAAAAAAAAAACTTAATGGGAACTAGGAATGTAAAAAATGAACTAGAATAATTAAATAAATAAATATGTTTATTCAGGTAAGGTACATACATACAAGTGATGTTACATTAATGGATTGATATATAGATAGAGCTAGTACATACAATGCCTAAAGCCACTATTACGCAATGCGTTTTGGGCAAGAAAAACATTAATATCTAGAACTTAATACTAATTGAGCATAAAGAATAAAAAGTGCTGAGAACAAATACAAATAAAGATAAAAAAAAAAGGGGGGGAACATGACTGAAAAAGCAGCACAAATACAATAGGTTGACAAACAGTGTTGATTAAAAAAAAAAAAATTACAGACATGGGTTGACAATAGAGGAGTGAGGTAGGTTACAGGGAATTTATTAGGTAGTGTTTAGTTTTTATCTTAAACTGGTTGAGAGAGGTACAGTCTTTAACATGGTTGGGAAGGTCATTCCACATTCTGGGTCCCTTGATTTGTAGAGCATTTCTAGTTTGATTGCTGCTGATAATGTCAACTGGGAGTCCGAGTTAGGTAACATAGGGGACATCAACCTAGCAGTGCAATCTTTTCTTCAAACAACTCTTAGCCTTTATAACACCCACTGTCCTATGCTTACAAAACAAGTCACAAGCAAAAGACTTAACAATCCTCTGCTTACAAAGGGAATACTTAAATCCATTAACAAAAAACACGACCTTGAGAAGAAGTATAGGCTAGGAACAGACTCCAAAGAATTCTCAAAGAATTACTCGTTATTGCTATCTAAAATAATTAGACGAGCCAAAACTAAATACTATGAAGATAAATTTACCCAAATAAAGAGCAACATTAAAAAAACTTGGAGCACAATTTCACAAATATTGGGATCAAAGAAGATTTTAAATAACAAACCAACACTCCTTTCCAATAACGCTGGTCAGCTTTCAGCCTCTGATTCTGCTATTGAGTTCAATAGGTTCTTCTCTTCCATTGGGTCATCCCTTGCAAATGATATTCCATCTTCCTGTACTGATGTTAAGGACTATCTTACAGGTAACTATCCACAGTCTCTGTACCTAAAGCCTACTAGTTCCACTGATGTCAATGAAATAATCCTTTCCCTTAAAACCAAGTCTAGTGCCCTCGAGGAAATACCAACTTTAATTTACAAAAAAGCCTCCAGACCTCTAGCCCCTGCTATTGCATTGCTCTTCAACAAGTCACTTGAACTCCAAACCTTTCCTGACATTCTAAAAAAAGCAAGAGTAACCCCTGTCCACAAATGTGGTGATCTCACAGATGTTAACAACTACAGACCTATATCAATCCTGTCTAACTTGTCAAAAATATTCGAAAAGCTAATCTACAAGCAGCTTTACTCTTTTCTAGCCAAACACAATATACTTAGCTTTTGTCAATATGGCTTCAGACCCCCCAAAAAAAGCACTAACGATGCACTTATTAGTATGATTAACTTAATTCACGCAGCTCTTGATAAAAAGGAGTTTCCTGTTGGGTTATTTGTGGACCTGCGTAAGGCTTTTGACACTGTCAACCATCAAAACCTTCTTCTTAAATTACATCATTATGGAGTCAGAGGACACTCCCTGCAATACCTCAAATCTTATCTTACTGACAGGCTCCAGTATGTTTCTGTGAATAATACAATTTCTCCCACCCTACCCATCAACATTGGTGTTCCTCAGGGCAGCATACTTGGCTCTCTCCTCTTTCTCATCTACATTAATGACCTTCCAAATGCCTCCCAACACCTCAAACCTATTCTATTTGCTGACGACACAACCTTCATTTACTGCAGTCCTGACCCCCTTGCTCTAAATGCCACAGTAAATACTGAGCTAGAGAAAGTCCATCTTTGGCTAACTGCCAACAAACTCACCCTTAACATTGACAAAACGTTTTATATTCTGTTTGGCAATAAATCCTCTAATCAGATAAATCTCAAAATAAACAATACCCAAATTTGTAACAAATTAGATGGCAAATTCCTTGGCGTTCTCATCGACCACAAGCTGAATTTCCAGGGTCACCTTCTAAATATGTCAAAAAAAGTTTCAAAAACTGTGGGCATTCTTTCTAAGATCAGATATTATGTACCCCGCCCTGCCCTGGTTACTCTCTATTACTCCCTCATCTATCCATACCTCAACTATGGTATTTGTGCTTGGGTTTCTACTACCCAAAATCATTTACGTCCTCTTATTACCCAACACAAAGCTGCTATTAGGACAATATCCAACTCTGGCCCCAGACATTACTCGGTACCCTTACTCAAATCTCTGAATATGTTAGATATTAAGTCACTGCACATTCTCTCTTGTGTATTATACATATATAAAACGCTGAACTGTAATGCCAATCCTGACCTCAAAAGCTTCATTGAAGGTTGTAACAGAACCCATGAGCACCACACCAGAAATAAATACAGTTTTGATATTCCTAGAGTACGACTTAATCAAACTAGAAATGCTCTACAAATCAAGGGACCCAGAATGTGGAATGACCTTCCCAACCATGTTAAAGACTGTACCTCTCTCAACCAGTTTAAGATAAAAACTAAACACTACCTAATAAATTCAATAACAATAGATGACCAAAAAAGTAAAAAAGCAATTATGAAATCTATAAATTGAAAAGCTTGCTTACTATACTATTATAAGTACACTATAGTTGAATACTAAAGTTACACTAAAACAAACTGAGGTAGTTTAAATAGAGATACACTCAGGAACACTGGATAATGAAGTTAATACTAGAGGACACAGGCAAAGTCAGTGTATTATGGAACATGGGAGTAAAAAGAAAAAAGACAATAATAAAGATGACAATATTATTATTATTTTTTTTTTAACTAAAGTTAAAACCTTTTGAAAGGAGAGGCAGAGCTAAAGTACACAAAGGTTGTTAAATGAGATTATAATTTGAATTCAGGCTATACAGCAGTTATCCCACAGTCATTGAGGAAAGAATTGAGGTGAGCTTCAGTGGTTATTGAATAGGTTTTTCCAGTGTCAGTCCTCCTAGCTATAATTTTACCATCTCGCACAAAACAGTGTTTAATTGCAGGGGAATTTTTGCAGAAGCCACGCAGTTTAAAAAAGAGATTTTGCTTGAACCTTGTCAGACATTCATTCACATAAACAGTGGATTTACTAGCGACTGCAGATGAGATAAGATCAGACTTGCGGGAGCAGCTATCTAGTTTTAAACGAATTCTCCTGTTATTAGTACCAGATGATTTGGTACCCACTCTATAAGCTGCTTTGATGTCATTTTTTTGGATCGAATACCTTAACTTATCCTGCAATACTTTGATCACGATGGCAGCACAGTCTTCACCATCAGTTTCTTGGGGAAAATCACGTGAAGAGATAATTACAGACTCAAGTAGTTTATGTTGGTCTGTCTCGTCTTGGGTAACTGTGTTGTTGTTGTAGGTTGTTCAGATGGTTCTCAAACTGTTGCAATATTTCTTCCTGTTTTTTAGTGGTTTCATCTGGATTAAAGTTAGTAACTGTGTTCTTGAGAATGTTTAATTCTTGTTCGAGGTTGACGACTTTGGTAGATAGATCTTGATTGTTCTTGAGTAAATCTCCAACTTCATTCTGCAAAAATAATAATGAGCCTTGCAGGTTCATTATTAAGGCCGACTGCTCTTTGATTACTTTCATTTGATCTTCATGTACTTGAGTTAATAACTTGAGCCAAGGGTTATCAGCAAGGCGCTTGAAGTCAGAACAAGGGGCAGCAGCTCGTTTAAGTTGGTCCATATGGCTACCTAATAGTTGCATGGCCCGAGTCGGAGACGGCGCTGCGCCCAGCTGAGATTGAAATAAGTTGAGATTGTTTGTTATTGTTGACGGGGGGGGGGGGGAGAAAGTCGGTACCCCCCACGGCGGCCACCGAGGGGGAGATAGCTGAACTAATCATGTTGCTAGCCTGGCTAGTAGGGTTATTCTTGTTTGGTGTGCTTTCTTCCTTAAGGGTCTTACCGGTCTGACTTTGCATGATAGCAGGATAAATGTAGGCAGGAACAAATAGGGAAGACTCGTTGATAGGCAGCAGTGAACGTCGGGTACAGCTTCCTAGCTCCAGGGAGCAACACTAGTGAGGTCGAAATGAGAGAATTACGGGTTGGTCTTGTTGGTTTTTTCAATCATATTTGGGTCACTGTGTACTTAGCTGCCTTCGGGTGATGCTACATCATTTGTTGGTAGCCGAGAGCTCAAGGATCAGCTGATAAAAGAGGAGGGAGGGCAGGGCCGACAGGTGTTGTAGACAGTATAGAGAATGTATCGGGAGGCACTGGCAGTAGCAGAATCAGTTAGGTATTTCGACCCTTGCCTATTTCAGCGGCACTTTGTAATTTACACAGACCATAGAGCGTTAACACACACATTTAAAAAGCGAACAAAATGCCCACGAATGTCACGCTGGTCTCACGAACATTCGGCCCACTCATTCCAGATTTTGTACAAGCCTGGTCCAGCACATGTGCCAGATACGCTAAGTAGAAACATAGCGGCAGTTCAAGTTAATGAAAATATTAAAACCATTCCATCAGATAAAATGAGAGAATACCAGATGAGCGAGCCTAGATGGAAATAAATTATTGAGTATTTAGAGAGAGGAAAATACCCGAAAAAGAAAAAGAATTTACCTATTCATGATTTTGAAATGAAACAGGGCGTCCTGTATTATGTTAATAGCCAGAATGATAGGGCAGTATTTCAACTAGTTATTCCGGACGCGTTGCGGTCATCAGCGTTAAAGCTTGCGCATGTTTAAAAAATTGCAGGGCATCCGGGGGTCTTTAAAACCCACTTAAAGCAAAGTCTCTATTTTATTTCCCAGGATTACTTTCTGAAGTAATCAATTTCGTGAAGTATAGTATTTCGTATAGACCAATATCAAATCTACCCATACTATCAAAAATATTCGAAAAGATTATCTACAAACAGCTCTACTCCTACCTCGTAAAATTTGACATTCTTAGCCCCTGTCAGTTTGGCTTCCGCTCCTTAAAGAGTACCGACGATGCAATTATTAGTCTCCTGGATATAATTTACTCAGCCCTTGACAAAAATGAGTTTCCGATTGGACTCTTCATTGACCTGAGAAAGGCCTTTGATACTGTTAATCACAATTACCTCTTACGTAAACTCCATCATTATGGAATTCGAGGCCATATATTGGACTATATCCAATCCTATTTAAGTGATAGACACCAATGTGTAGCCATCAATAATATAACCTCTCCCACTCTACCAATAACCGTTGGGGTGCCACAGGGCAGCATTTTGGGACCTCTCCTATTTCTTATTTGCATCAATGATCTGCCTAACGTCTCTAACATTCTTAAACCTATTTTGTTTGCTGATGATATTACCCTCATCTACTCTAACCCCAACCCACATACACTAAATAATGTTGTTAATAATGAACTAAAAAAAGTCCACTTATGGATGTCAACCAACAAACTAACACTTTATTTAGTTTATTTATTTATTTATATATATACAAGAAGGTACATTGGGTTTGTGAGAATACATTGGATAGTACAGTATTTACATTCTTGTAAAGCCACTAGCACGCGCAGCGTTTAGGGCAGGTCCTTAATCTAGCAGATAATTTTAAGTAGGTAATTTCTATAAGAATTGATAAATGATAAAGATACATTGCAAGGGAAAAATGAAATGAGAGAGCTTAGTAAGTATATTAAAGCACATTGTTATATTAAAGCTCTGATTGATTACATTGACAGCTTGATTAGTAATTTAAAACAAGATTAATAGACATCATACAGCATATTGACAGCACATATAAGACAGCAATGATCACAATGGTAAAGATGTTCAGATTGGGTACATAGAGATTGGGAGACTGGGTAGCAAAAGATACAGATAAACAAGATTTATAAACACCATTCAGCAGATTGGCAGCACATATAAGAAGACAGCAATGATCACAATGGTAAAGATGTTCAAATTGGGAACATAAAGGTTGGGAGATTGGGTAGCAATAGATACAGTGCAATTTTAAGGCAAAAAGTGAAAAACTATGAAGATGAAATTAGGTACTTTTTAGTATTGATTTTGAATGATGTAAAAGTTGGACAGCTTTTCAATTCAGTAGGGAGTGAGTTCCATAAACTGGGTCCCTTTATTTGCATAGAGTGTTTACACAGATTAAGTTTAACTCTGGGGATATCAAAGAGATATTTATTTCTGGTGTGGTGATAATGGGTCCTATTACATCTGTCCAGGAAGAGTTTCAGACAAGGATTTGCATTTAAGAACAGGGTTTTGTAAATGTAGTTGACACAAGAGAATTTGTGGAGTGAGATTATGTTTAGCATGTTTAGGGAGTTAAACAAGGGGGCTGTGTGTTGTCTGAAAGCAGAATTTGATATTATTCTGATAGCAGATTTTTGCTGGGTGATGATGGACTTGAGGTGGTTTGCAGTGGTTGAACCCCATGCACAGATACCATAGTTGAGATAGGGATAGATTAGTGCATAATATAGAGAGATGAGAGCAGAGTTAGGTACATAATATCTGATTTTGGAGAGTATACCAACTGTTTTAGAGACTTTCTTTGTTATGTGTTGTATGTGGGTACTGAAGTTACTTCAGTACCCACAACTTCGGCTTTTACAACAGCCTACCACCTACAAGCAAACGGAATGACGGAACGGACTAATCGTTCAGTCAAGGATATGCTTGCAATCCTTGCTGAACATGACGCCAACTCTTGGGATGAACACATACCCTATGTTCAATTAGCCTTGAATACTGCCATCCACCAATCAATTAACACCCAACCCCTTCATTTGTTTACTGGTAATTCATGCAATTTCCCCTCGGGTCTGCTTAACAGACATAATGTTGCATACGGGGAGGACTATCCTTCAGAGGTCCTTGGAAAAATGAAAAACGCTTGGAATATTGCAGCTGAAGCGTCCAAGAAGGCACGGAATCGGTATGCTCATTTTTATGACAAGAAAGTGCGCCCCCTTGAGTTGAAGGAAGGAAGCCTCGTATTGAGAGTAAATGAGGCTGCGCCCGCCAATCAGAGCAGGTGTTATGGCCCTATTGGGTCGCAACGGGGTGCTTTCTCTGATGTTATTAGAGTTTGGGTATCCAGCCCCAAGCTAGTAGTGGCTTTCAAGAGGTGTGTTCCATAACTCAAGTAAATTAAAGGGGAAGGGATAAAACTGCACTAAATTAAATATATAATTACACCACCACCATAAATAAATATATAAACAGTCACAAGCGGGGTTGCTATTACTACACTTCTTATTTACAATAACTTGTCTTCCTCCGAAGACACGGGATGCTCCACGGTGCTCAACGATGCTTAGCCCTTCGTCCTCTTCTCGTGGCCTCACGATGAATCCTTAGATTCTCTAGACGAGTCTACCCCGGCCACAGGCCAGCCAAATCACAGTCCCACTGGGTGCACTGTCGTGGAGGCCTTCAACCACAAATCCAGCCTGTAGCTGGCAGGTTCCAATCAGCTACGCTGCGTAGGCCACTCCACGACCGATACTAGGGTTGCGAGCCCTAGGCAGGAGCCTCGTGTGATTCCACAGATCACTCTCCTTACCACAACACCCCAGTGGCTAGTCTTCTCCACCAGTCAGCCCCGGGTACGACAATCCCTGGTTCTGCCACCTCACAGGCAGGCTAACACAACAGTGTTCATCCGGGGGGTGACTCACAGCTTCTGCAGCAAACACGTGGAGATACTACGGCTGCCTTGGGTAGACTGCTCATCGTCCAATCCAGCAGTCCCAGGTCGACTCTGTAATCAGACACGTCATCAGTACTGGTTACACTCTAGGGCACCTCACTTACAGGCTTAGACACAAACGTCCACCTATCCACTCCATAGATGGCGTTGCTGTCTAAGCGCCACCTCACCAGAGGTCAGCAGCGGCTACGTTACGAGCTGAATAGGATGGGAAACCAGCCCCTGTGGCCAGTATATCCTGTCCTCACTAGATGGCGTCGTCCATTCGGAGGGGTTTCGGGAGCAGACCCACAGATGGCGTTGTCGTCACCGCTCCGTGCTACGACGCTGGGCTCGGGTCCATAACAGCAGGAAACTAGCTCTGAGGTGGCGAGGGCCATATAGAGTAATTAAAAGGGCGGGGCCGGTTAATCTTGTTATAAAAGGAGTATTCGAGGACCAGGTGGAAAGGACAATTCATGTAAATAAATTGAAACATTATCATGCTAGAGAGGAATTAGAACTGCCTTCAGCGGGTCTAGTTCCTGACTCAGCAGTACTGACTCATGGCTTCAACGACGAGTCAGGGGATGAGGAGGACCCTCTGTCATCGCTCATCAGTAGTCAGGTTCAGTCTCGCCACCCTATGGTGACGAGATCTCGCGCCGTACAGTAAAGTAACTTCCTTGGTTAGTATAATTTAGTATTCATTAGATTTTCCTGTAGAGGCAATGAGGTGAACTATCTCTATACTTAACTCGGGTAGCAGCTTTTACCGTGCTCTGGGGTTCCACCACCACCAAACCCAGAGTATATCTATGCTTCCGCTGTGTTGTGTCTGTCTGTTCCCAGGTCTGATTGGTACACCGACCCAGTTGGTCCAGCCACACTTGAACCCTTGTCTGTAAAGACCGAGGAGGGAGGCACGTTACACAAAGCCCTCCCCCCACCAGACCCAGTAACCCATACATCAGTTACTTTGGGGATGAGTGACTGTCCAAGAGTCACCCGGCCGACGCCTCACGTCACTAACGAGGTTGTCAGGGCCAGCGAGCTGTCCACATTTAGCAGTTACCGGAGGTGCCATGCAACGCCGGGGTAGCTGTCTCGAAATCACCACTACCCACCTGCTGCATCATCAAGATTGCAGCCATTCCAGCAGTGTTGGAGGAGAGGTCAAGAAATGGAAAGCACGTAGCAGTACTCAAGAATTTCGCCGGAAGATTAATGATTACGTCATCTGAAGCAACAAGAAAGCGGAACTAAGGCGGTCACAGGTGGAAGGTACGGTTTCCCTACAGAGTTCCGGGACTCGCCAATAGAAGGGCGCAAAATTGCCTCCTTTGGCCTAAAGTCGGCGGTACGAGGGTATACACAGTTGGTGTTTACGGCCTAGTAACCTGGTGACATCAAGAAACGTCTGAGATGACGTGAGCAATGATGGAAGACGAGATTCGCCTGTTCTGCAAACAAGCAACCCGCCTCTACGACCTTCTGACACCACTCCTGTTACGAGACACTGTTGGTACTTCCAGTCCTGCTCTGCTGTGGTCATCTGCGCCGTCAAGTTTAACATCAAGACTGCCGTGTGAACTGTGATTGATATGAAGGCGTGTGGACTGTCGGGAGCAAGATCAATGGCCGAAGTAGCAGTATTCTACAGCTGTCACTTGGCACTCCGCTCTACTACACTCTGTCGTCATTCAAGACTAACGGATGGGAGTACAAGAGGACCAGGTATTGATGTCTACACATGGGGTGAAGCAAGATCGGCACCGTCATCGTCAAGCGACTACATTCAGCGTCCAGCAGCATCGATTTTTTTTCTCAATTACTCAATATGAACAATTGATACAAGAAACAAAGTTGGCTCTGAACATCTGTGTAAAGAATATCTTGACACTTTTGTTTAAATGTTGAAAAACATATTTAGAATCGCAATACCCTATAAATGTTGAAAAACAGATTTAAAATAATTATTCTGGTATAATGATATAGGGAAATTTCACTATAAATTGGTCAGTAATCAAAATCGAAGCCCTTGTGTAATTGTTTACGCCCAGAACAAACAGTTATGGAAAATTATGTTGTGTGCTATTTTTTCAGAATGTTTGAACACAGGAGAGGCGGACCAATAGAAACATTAACACTTCTAGTGAGTGAGGCCACTTGGCTGTACAGTCAGCTGAAACCTGTGATAGAGTATAGAATGTTTTTTTTTATATATTTTTTAGATACATGTAATAAACGTTAGGTGTGTTCCTTAGCATGTCAAGGTTGACATTGATTGGGCAGTGGATAGTATACGGATGTGAACTTGATAGTTCAGTAGTATGCTCCCGGATGACTGAAAGTTCAGTCTGAAGATATAACTTTTATGTTTTATGTTTGAGCACGGTGTGGCCGGCTCTAGAGGACACATGAACTTGGCTAGTGAAGAGCCAAGAGATTTTAATAGCTAGTCTTTGATGTTAGCGTAGGGACATGTTATTTAGCTATGTCAGTAAGGGTAGGATGCATGTTTTCTGATGTTGGAGGATTGCTGTCAGTTGACAGCTGAGAATTTTATGAATTTGATCATGTTTATTATGATGATGTTACAATTTAATGATTGTCAAATTTTTCTTAGTTAGGTTAGCGTTTGTTTGTGGTATGAGTTTAGTTGTAGGTTTGGATACTAAACCTCGTTATTTTTATCAAATTAACAAGGTTTACTAAGTGCTTGTGTGGGGGGGGGGGGTTGTAACAAACTATGTTTGTTGTAAGAATTATCCAGAAGGTTCCAGAAGTCTCGTGTAGGGACCTGACCTCAACAACGCGCATTCCACTGGGGATTAGCAAGTCTGAGTCACAAAATGGCTGGCGTCTTTGTTCATAGTTTCGTATAATGAATCATTCTATAGTATTCACTCAGTATTTTAGAGAAATTAGCCTTCATTCATTTTGTATTAAAATTGTATTGTATAATATTCCTGGTTATAGTATCAAGAGTATTCTAATTATTAGGATTTTGAGTTAAGTCACCATCAGTGACGTCACGAGCCAGAACTAGGCTATAAGGCGGAGTGACCTGGCTTTCACAGGTCAACAGTTTCCACATTCAGTAATTCTCAAAGGTCAAATAGCCATTTTGTGATCGGGAATAGCTCTTCCTTAAGATGCTTGTGTAATTAACTTCAGTTAAAATAATTCAACCAATCTGGATCATTCAGTGCAACAGAGGTTAGCTGTTAAAACTTAAGTTTTAACAACTAGTTTACTAGCCTTGCTAGTAACTTGGTAAAACTTAGACTATGCGGAAGGATACAATGCTCTGGTCTGGGGAAGACCAGACGAGCAGAATCAGTGTGGTTTGAGTAGCAGCTCAGGCAGGTGGCCTTCCATCATCGGGCCCCAAAACCAGCACCAACATCTGAGCTGGTCAACATAGAGGTATAGTTGCTATGAGTTCTTATAGGGATAGTCAATTCATTGGCAGTCAGGGAGTGTTCAAGTCAGGGAGTGCCATTTCTTAGATTTTGTTTCAGTTTTGAATAAATTAATTAGTTATTAATTTGCATTTTCATTATTGTCCATGTGTGTGTTATATTTATGTGAATTTGTCCTTGTCACGTGGTCCCCACGAGGCCGAGTTGAATTGGGCGCCGATTCTAACATCGAATCAGGATTATCATTCCGTTGATTTTAATTAATTCCACACATAAGATCCAAAGTCATATGTTACTAGTGGGGATCAAGCCCCAAAGTTATTGATTAGCATGATCGATCAAGACCTTGATCATTGCTCAGTGTTGCAGGTCTGGTGGTGGCAGCGTAAAGGCGACCCTAGCGTTTTGCTAGAAGCCTATGTCACGTCTATTTTTTGCGGTTGGAAGAAAACGCTCACCGAGTGGGGGACTTATTTTATTTTTATAATAATAATAATAATTAATTATTACATAAAATAATTAATTAATAAAAATCATAAATGAATATAATTGATAATCCCTAAATGAAGAAGCATAAGCTAATTATAACAAATACATAGATAATTAAAGAGGATAATTAATTATGGTGACTAATAATGATTAGTGAATAACCATAAATTATTATACAGAAATAATATTAATGGGTAATTCCAATTCTTGGTATTCTTGGCTTATCACTTTGGGGGTTCCGTCGGAGCACCCCCAATCCCGTGAGGGCCAGCGGCGCGGAACCCCCACCCCTGAAGGGCGAGCGGAAGCTGACTGCTATAAGTAGGAACATGACTTCTTGCTACCGTGGTCGTAAGCATGCCCATATGCCCGGAGAGGCCATTAAAAAACAATCAGGTTTTCCTGACTGAAATAGGTACCATTCCGGGTCTACTAGGCAGATGCTGCTAACTGATGCAGCTCGCTTGGTGGGCCGACGGAGCACCATCTTGATGAGCCGTGGAGCAGAGAGGCGGGATGGCCCACCGACTGTGCCCTGGGAGGAGTACATACTGCCGGGATTGTACTCAATGCAGGGAGCGCTTTCCACCATGGCAAATGACTGGTCGATCCCGTGTATATCTTCGTCGTAGTAGCCCGCCCTCACAGAGACCAGTCCTGGAAGGCTGGCCCCAGGGCGGGTGTGGGAATGTGAACGCTGTCCACACCGAGGCCGACTCCCCAGGGTCGACCCCGTGTCAGTCATTGTCGCTGTGGTGAGCCCCGCGGGTGTGGAGTGGAGGTGTCAGCTTAGACGCGTGTAGGTCGCCTCCCAGGATACCTCGCACGGTGGGCATGAGAGCCGTGGTCCGCCTTTCGGGCCCCACCGCACGTTCCTCGATCATCACAGGTTTTCCTCGTCCCCGTTCTATCGTGGATCTGGAAGTATTAAAGCAGTAAGGGTGGGCAGGAGCTGGTGTGCAGAGGGAACGTGAAAGGCAAAGGCACAGTTGCGTGGGACCCGCATCATAAGTGTACTGCTGGCAACTTAGGCTGCGAGAGTGGGGATAACTGGATGCGACACCTGTTGTGTAAGGCAGGAATGGGTAGAATTGAATGAAGTCCCAAGCATAACTGAGTGGGGAGTAACCGAGTAGCCTAGTGATGGTGCTGCCAGATACAATAAGTGCTAACTCCTGGAACAATCGGACGCCTCCTCAGTGGGAAACTAAGAGAAGTAGTGAATGCCAGTGTCAAGTAGTTAGTAGGCACTGGCACGGCAATTATTAATAATAAATTATATATAATAATATTTATATAAATATTTTTATATAAATTATAAATTATCAAAATAAAATTAATAAAATTAATAATAATATATAAAATAAATATAATACAAATAAAATATAATAAAATTTATAATAAATAAAAAATTATTATAATATATATTTTTATAAATATAAATTACATTAAATAATATAAATTATAAGTCAATGTTAAAACACAGTGCAGACAGTGGACTGCAGGTGGCCCCGAAGACTGCAAAGAGTGCAGCGAAGTCCATATCACTATGCAGCGGTAGATACTAAGGAACGCCAACAGGGCAAGGTAAGAGGGTGTTAAGTGGCATCGAACTGCGGAACCACTTACGCTCAACAAGACGAATTAGAACTGTAACGAAATTATTATTAAGAATGGAGAGAAAATGCGTTCTTCCCTTCTTCTCTCGTGAAAATCCTCGGCTGGGACATGCCATCTGTAGCCTCTGCAGCTGGACCATTGCAGCTGCGGCATCTTCGGTTGGACACCGCTAGATGTCAACTTCAGCAGCTGGGACATCGTCGGCTGGATACCTCCTTCTGGAGCCTCAGCTGCTGGGTCATCGGCTGGAAACTCTTCAGCCGGGACATTCGGAGCTGGGCTAGACCCCCCAGGGGCATGCTCATCTGGAACACCACCAGCTGTGCCATCAGCTGCTGGATCATCGGCTGGGACTTCAGCAGCTGGGCTTGGCCCCCAGGGGGCATGCTCAGCTGGCACACCACCAGCTGGCCCATCAGCTGGGCCTTGTTCAGCGGCTATAACGCTACCAGCTGGGCCCTCAGCTGCTGGATCATCGGCATGGACTACGTCAGCCGGCACATCAGCAGCTGGGTCTGGCTCGAGAAACAAACAAACAATATATAATACATAATTAGAAAGGAATATAAAGAATGACAAAATGTAAAGAACAGAAATCGTATATAAATAAAGAGGGTGACTGTGCATGCTCGACTGCAACACCACCAGCTGAGCCTTCGGCTGCTATTATTAGCTACGAATAATTAATTAACAATACTCATAATAATAATGGTTGATTATACGGGCATGCTCAGCTGGACCTTCAGCTGCTGGGTCACCAGCAGCATATAAATAATAAGTAATCAACTGCAAACAATTAATTAACAATAATCATACTGACTGATTAATTACAAGGGCATGCTCAGCTGGAAGACTGCCAGCTGAGCCTGTGGCTGCTGGATCATCGGCTGGGACCACATCAGCCGGAACATCAGCAGCTGTGCTTGGCCCCCAGGGGCATGCTCAGCTGGAACACCGCCAGCTGTGCCATCAGCTGCTGGATCATCGGCTGGGACCACATCAGCCAGAACATCAGTGGCTGGGCGTGGCCCCCGGGGGGCACGCTCAGTTAGCACACCACCAGCTGGCCCATCAGCTGGGGTTTGCCCGCGGGCGGGCAAATCAAATGAGTAGCGAAATTATAATAACCAGTATGGTTAATTTAATATGAGGGTAATAATAAACAGGGAAGAGTGAATAGACATAACCAGACATAATTACTGAATAATAATTGAGACATCCTGTGTGTGTACCCCGATATTGCATTGGGTATAACTGGCACTAGGTTCCGTCAGCAATGTGCCATGACACATTCTCCCTATTTGCATCCATTGCAGCACTGGCGCACTGCTCAGTTAGGTTGTACGGCATCGAGTAATGTGGTACATCCATTGTTCTTTATCCCATAATTAATAAGCACAGGGGGAGAACGAATATAATAAAGAATAATAATAAAGAATAATAACACTAAAGGATAACAATAATAAAGAATAATTGACAGGATTTGGCTAAATCGAATCTTCGGGTCTGAAGTAATTCTTGATCTCACTATAAATAATATGAGCATAAAGAAATCTGTTCTTTTCTTAAGCAAAGATTCTTATTAACTGGAGCATCAGCTGCTGGATCTTCGGCTGGGACCTCGTCAGCCGGAACTTCAACAGCTGGGTTTATAATAATTATAATAAAGATGAAAGAACTTCCCAATTGTTTCCGCCTCCACCGGGAGTCGAACCCGGCCCTTAGGACTATGACTCCCAAGGTCTGTCCATTCAGCTGCGAGGCCCAGCAATAATAATGAAATAACAATAAAGAATAACAATAATGAGGAATAATTGATAGGATACATCTGGATCGACTCTTCGGAACTGAAGTAATTCATGTTCTTATTAAAGCATAATATAGACATAGAGAAATCTTATTCGATTCTTAATTAAAGATTCTTAGTAACTGAAGCCTCAGCTGCTGGACCAACGGCTGGCAGCTGGGTTAATAATAATTATAATAGAGAGTAATAATAATCATAGTGAGACAATAATAAAGGAATAATTGATAGGATTGTTCCGAATCGATTCTTCGGAACCGAAGTAAGTCTTGATCATATTAAAGTAGGATATAAGCATAAAGAAATCTTCTTTCTCAAAGTAGAGAATCTTAGTAACTGAAATGTCGGCCAGATGGGTGACACCACCAGTGTGGCGCCTCTCGCCCCCGGGCGCCCACTAGGGCAAGGGGGCGGAGCAGAGCCCCCAAGGCCACGCCTAGGGCAAGCTAGCCACTGATCCAGCAGCGCTGTGCGTACCAGTGGCTTTACAAGAATGTTATTACTAAGCTAAGTATCCTCACAATCCCAAAGTACCTTCTTGTATATGTATAAATCTCCGTGGTGTAGTGGTAAGACACTCGCCTGGCGTTCCGCGAGCGCTATGTCATGGGTTCGTATCCTGGCCGGGGAGGATTTACTGGGCGCAATTCCTTAACTGTAGCCTCTGTTTAACGCAACAGTAAAATGTGTACTTGGATGAAAAAACGATTCTTCGCGGCAGGGGATCGTATTCCAGGGACCATAGGATTAAGGACCTGCCCAAAACGCTACGCGTACTAGTGGCTGTACAAGAATGTAACAACTCTTGTATATATCTCAAAAAAAAAATGAATAATGAAAAATAAACAGCCTGGCCACGCGGCAACACCACCAGGTGTGGCACCGCCCGCTCTCATGCAAGGGAGACCCACTCGTGCATGGCACGACACGCACACCCGGCACGGCACTGAGGGCGGGAAGGGCATGCTCATCTGTAACACCGCCGACAAGGGCTTCGGCTGCTGGATCATCGTCGGGAACCACATCCGCTGGAACATCAGCAGCCAGGACGGGACCTAGGGGGAGCCCTGCACGTGCACCCCACATGGCCCCCAGACCCGGTCGCCGCCTGCAGAAGGCCCACAGGGGCGTGAGAGAACCAGGGCCCCTGGGGACAAACCCACCGGAGTGAGAAGGCCACAGAGTGCCTGATTACGTGGGACGACACCCCAGCGTTTTTGCAGCACCGGCCTGTGGGCGAGAGCCCGGCACGCCCACACCCCATGGCCCTCGGCCCGGGCGAGAGGCGAGGCAAGGCCCCTAGGGCAGCCCTCAAAGGCGTGCGAGCCGAAAGGAGCCGACCACGTCGGTCCCCGGGCGCGGACACAAGGCCACGTCGGACAAGCCGTGCTCACCTCCAGGCCCCGAGGGACGCCCGTAGGGCAAGTAAACCAGGAGGACTGGCCCCATGGGCCACGCCACCAGGCTTGGACGCCGCCAGCCCACCGGGCGTTAAGGAGCCAGTACGTGCACGCCTAGTGGCCCAGGCGCCCACTAGGGCCACAGGCGAAGTAGTGACCCCAGGGACAACGCCTAGCCTGGCCGCCTGGGCGACACCACCAGTAGTGGCGCCGTCCGCCCTCGCGCAGCAAGAAGACCCACACGTGCATGGCACGAAACTCACGCCTACACCACGCGGCCCTCAGCCCGGGCGCGAGGCGAGCCAAGGCCCCCAGGGCAGCCCCCAGAGGGAAGAAAGCCGTAAGGAGCCTGATGGCCACGTGGCCCACGCCGTACCCTGGGCACGGGCACCAGGGCACGCCGTGCACCTCCGGGCCCCTAGGGGCGCCCCCTAGGGCAAGGAACCCAGTAGGGCTGACCGCATGGGCCACGCCACCAGGCGTGGACGACCCCGGCCCACGTGCGTAGAGGAGCCCGCACGTGCACGCTACATGGCCCAGGCGCCCACTAGGGTGAGGGCGGCACGACACGCACGCCCGGGCACAGCGCTGGAGGCGTGAAGGGACAGCCCGCACGGCTAGCTCCCTAGAGAGGGCAGGTAAACCTGAGAGGCAGCTGGCTACTGCGTCGCAACACGCACGACAAGGGGCACGGCGCTGGGCACACGCCGATCACTGGGGACGTCCCCAACTTACAAGGGCGCCCCCCACGCAGAGCGTGGTGGGGAAACACAGGCAGGACTGTACCTTTGGGTAATTGCGATGTGCAGGCTGCTCTGAAATGCCATGGGCTAACAACGACTTCACTCAAACAGGAGTCCCGTGACTTGTAGGCGACGGTGGAAGGCTTCTGTGGTACTGGGCATCGTGGTTCACGTGTAGCAGGATGGCGGCGGAGCGTTTTGTAGTGTGTCGTCTGGGGAGGAGGCGTCAAGAGGTCGCCGAGTCCCCGGGTGCGCTTTTAAGTACCCCGCTTGATGTGCGCGCAACTTTAGTCTGTTAGACACAAACTTATGGTATTACATTTTCTTCCCCACAGAAACATCACCGCTAGCTTGGGCAGCAGTGTCTATTTGTCACAATATTACCTGTTAAAAATTCACTAAAATTACAATATGTACAGTTTCACACACTATTTGCACAGTAACACACTGTATTACACGCTCAGTACTTGGGAAGTGAGTAATAATCAACGAAGTAAGTAATGGAGACTTAATATGCCATAACTCACAGTGAACCTCAACAGTAATCAACCAAAATTAACCAATTTTCGCCTGCCTTTCTACGACCCTGCTGCCAAGCGTTCCCTATACGCCCATCCCCACTATAATTCACCAAGTATCTACCTTTATAAACACTACCAAGAATTTATTCGCCGAAAACATGCCTAAATATAACAACAAGCAAGGTAGGGGTGCCTCTCGCTCTGGATCCATTACTCCTAGAGATCTGAATCAAACACTGGCAACGCTGCAATCCTCGCCGATGTTGGTAAACACAGCATCCGCTCCCCCCCTTCAACTCACCTCGAATCTCTAGCTGTAGAATTCATTCAATCTATGGCTCCCTGTCTAAACTTCAAACCTCTCAGAAGTAACCCATGGCTTCAGAAACTGCACAACCTTGTGAAAATGCAATCTGAAGCTATTTCGGCCCTCCAAGCCACAGTCACCCGACAACAACATACCATAGACCGCCTCCTTGAATCGTCGACGAACAACAACCAAGAAATTCTCAACTTACAAACTGTTGCAAATGGTGCAATGGATCAAATACGTAAGATTCAGGCCGAGGAAACCCTCTCAGCTCAAAGTGACCTTTCAAAAGCTGGAAAAACAGATCAATCTCCTTCAGATTCACCAAGCGGCTTCCGAAGATGACCAAGAGCAACAACAACTTCATGACTCCCTGATAATTAGCTCTACTGATCTACCTGATGAACAACAAGGTGAGAATTGTTGTAACATAGCCCACACCCTAATTAATTCAAAGATCAGAGTCAATGTTGAAATCAAATCAGCTATCAGGATAGATAAAAACAGTCCCCGTAACAGTAGGAGAATGCTCATCAAACTTGCAAATCCCTCTGCAAAGTTTGACCTCATACAATCAGCTGCTAAGCAAAAAACCAACCTCTATATAAATGAGTGTCTTACAAAGCAGCGTGGATCCCTCCTCTTCAGGCTGCGTCAAATTCGCAAACAAAACCCTGGTGTTATCAAGCAGTGCTACACTAGGAATGGAACGATTTTTGCGAAGAAGGAAAGTACAGGAAAAAGATATGAAATAAAATGTGACCAACAACTCCTGGCCTTCTTAAGTGATTGTGGTATATCTGAAAACCTGAACCCGACCAATGCCAGTACTTAAAATAACTCTTTCAGTGCCTGAGCCTAACCTAACTTAATCTAACTTTGTCTAAGGTGCTGTCTCTGCCTTACCATTTACCTAATGTTCTCTCATTCATATAATTTCCTAAATAATCCATCAAGTCTCCATGCACTTATGCAAGCATCTACCTCAGTTTCATTGTAAAATTTTACTCTTAAATCTAATCTTACCCTATTCCATTTACATTTTAAATTTAATTGTATTGATCTATGTCATTTATTGAAATCAATTATTGATCTCATTTTTGTTCTTTTAATTAAGTTCATACTAATTATAGGTTAAAACTAAGCTAAATAAAATTTATTATCTTTAAGATTATTTTACTTTACAATTATCATTTGTCAATTTTTTTTTTTATATATTCATCTTGACAGTCTCTACTGATTTTTTGTTCTCTCCACCAAACTTGTGTATCCTCCATGGCTATCTTGTGACTTTTATTCTACCTCTAATTGTTTCAATTCTTTTGTTTACTTGCATTTATTGTTGTGGCTTGCCATAATTATTCTCTAATTTAGCAGACTCAATACTTTGTAAGTTCTTATTGTATTGTTATATTATTATATTGTTGTGTTTTGCTATAATTACTTTCTATTTTACAGCAGATTTAGTTTTCATCTGTTCCTGTAATTGCTTATCTTATTGTATCGTGACATTATCTTATCTATATGCTTACTGATATTGATCCTGATCGAAATCTTCTGTCCCATATCCACACAAATCAGCACATTGATCATCATTATTGCAGGTATTACACAGCAAATCTTGCAAAAAATAAACTCCTAAATAGCACCTGCTTATCAGTTTACAACCAAAATGTTAGGTCACTTGGTAAATATTTTGATGATATAAATGCACTACTCACAGCACTAGGTACTAAATTATCTTTCATCATTTTAACAGAAACTTGGCAAAGTAATGACTATACCCAACTCTACAATTTAGCTGGTTATAAAGCCATTCATAACTGCAGGCCTAATAAAAAAGGTGGCGGTACAGCAATATATTACAAAGATACCTTCACTTGCAATAGTGTCATTAGTGATAGAGACGACTATTGTGAATATACCTTTGCCAAGTTCTCCAGTAAATCCCTTAAATCCTCCCTGATAATCGGTGCCATCTATAGATTTCCTAATACCAATATAGCTTTATTCTCCGACAATGTAAGGAATCTTATCATAAATAACAATCTCAACAAAAATCACATCATTCTGGGAGGTGATTTCAATATTGACCTGGGTCTTCAAAACAACCCTCAAGTTAACTATTTCCGTAACAGCATGCACTCCTGTATGCTAATCCCCACAATCACCAAGCACACCCGAGTCACTCAAACATCTGCCACTACCCTGGATCACCTATGGACTAATATAATAGCTCCCCTTACATCTGGGGTAATTTATGACAGAACAACTGACCACTATCCTACTTTCCTCATAGCAATCATTGACACAGCACCACCAGAAACCAAAAAACTTTCATTCAGGCTACATAGTGAATCAGCTTTAGGCAATCTCTCTAATGCACTTCACAATATTAACTGGGAATCTGAATTTAATAATTCACTGGATATAAACTCATCAACTAACCTCTTTCTCTCCAAAACTCTAAGCCTCTACAACACTCACTGTCCCCTCCTTACGAAACAAGTAACTGATAAAAGAAAAAATAACCCGTGGCTCACAAGTGGCATAATTAAATCAATCAACAAAAAACATGAATACGAAAAGAAATTTAGGATTGGCCTAGTTTCAATGGAAGTAGTTAAAAGGTACTCATCAGTGCTTACCAGTATCATAAGAAAAGCAAAACTTTCGTATTATGAGACTAGATTCAAAGAAGCAAAAGGCAACATGAAAAGCACATGGAATACCATCTCTAACATCCTGGGAACTAAACAACACTCCCACAACCAGATAACACTCTCTAAGGATGGCCTTACACCGTCATCTGACTTAGAAATGGCGAATGAATTTAATAGCTTCTTTTCTTCGATTGGTGCTAACCTTGCAAGTAAAATCCCACAGACTCAGACACATATCAACACATATCTCTCAGGCAGCTATCCAAACTCTCTTCTCCTCTCACCAGTCAGCCCGTCAGATGTTGTGTCCATCATACACTCACTAAAAACCAAAGCTGGGAACATCAGTGAAATCCCATCCATTGTATACAAGAGCGCCTCCCATGCCCTTGCACCACCTATAGCTCTGCTGTTCAACAAATCCCTTGAGAGTCATACCTTCCCTGATATCCTTAAAAACGCAGGAGTAACGCCAGTTCATAAAGGAGCTAATCCGTCAGACATAAACAACTACAGACCAATATCGAACCTACCCATACTATCAAAAATATTTGAAAAAATTATCTACAAACAGCTCTACTCCTATCTCGTAAAATTCGACATTCTTAGCCCCTGTCAGTTTGGCTTCCGCTCTCAAAAGAGTACCAACGATGCAATTATTAGTCTCCTTGATATAATTTACTCAGCCCTTGACAAAAGTGAGTTTCCAATTGGACTCTTCATTGACCTGAGAAAGGCCTTTGATACTGTTAATCACTAATGATTACCTCTTATGTAAACTCCATCATTATGGAATCCGAGGCCATGCACTGGACTTTATCCAATCCTATCTTAGTGATAGACACCAATGTGTAGCCATCAATAATATAATCTCTCCCATTCTACCAATAACCGTTGGAGTGCCACAGGGCAGCATCTTGGGACCCCTACTATTTCTTATATACATTAATGATCTGCCTAATGTCTCTAACATTCTGAAACCTATTTTGTTTGCTGATGATACTACCCTCATTTACTCCAACCCCAACCCACATACACTAAATGATGTTGTTAATAATGAACTAAAAAAAGTCCACTTATGGATGTCAACCAACAAACTAACACTTAACATAGAAAAGACCTACTACATCCTATTTGGAAGCAAATCTACAAATGCAATTCAGCTTCAGATTGACAATGTAAACATTAGCAATAAAAATGATGGAAAGTTTCTTGGCATATTCCTAGACAAGAGACTCAACTTCAGTACCCACATACAACACATAACTAAGAAAGTCTCTAAAACAGTTGGTATACTCTCCAAAATCAGATATTATGTTCCTAACTCTGCTCTCATCTCTCTATATTATGCACTAATCTATCCCTATCTCAACTATGGTATCTGTGCATGGGGTTCAACCACTGCAAACCACCTCAAGTCCATCATCACCCAGCAAAAATCAGCTATCAGAATAATATCAAATTCTGCTTTCAGACAACACACAGCCCCCTTGTTTAACTCCCTAAACATGCTAAACATAATCTCACTCCACAAATTCTCTTGTGACAACTACATTTACAAAACCCTGTTCTTATATGCAAATCCTTGTCTGAAACTCTTCCTGGACATATGTAATAGGACCCATTATCACCACACCAGAAATAAATATCTCTTCGATATCCCCAGAGTTAAACTTAATCTGTGTAAACACTCTATGCAAATAAAGGGACCCAGTTTATGGAACTCACTCCCTACTGAATTGAAAAGCTGTCCAACTTTTACATCATTCAAAATCAATACTAAAAAGTACCTAATTTCATCTTCATAGTTTTTCACTTTTTGCCTTAAAATTGCACTGTATCTATTACTACCCAATTTCCCAACCTTTATGTTCCCAATTTGAACATCTTATTATTTATTTATTTATGCATATACAAGAATGTACATAAGGAATGTGAGGATACAAATATGGTAATTACAGTCTTGTAAAGTCACTAGCACGCGCAGCGTTTCGGGCAGGTCCTTAATCTAAGAAAATTTTAAGGAGGTAAATACTTGCAAAAATTATAGACAAAAAAATGATAACAGATTACATGAAATGAAAAAAAAGAAGATGATAGAAAATTGTAGGTACAGTATATTAAAGCACATAGGTAGCTAAGATTGATTGCAATGACAGCTTGAATGGTAGTTGACAAAAAAATTTGTAGGCACAATACAGCAGAAACAATATAAGATTGATTGCAATGACAGCTTGAATGGTAGTTGACAAAAATTGGTGGTCACAATACAGCATATGGCTAGCACATAAAAGAAGACAGCAATGAACACAATGATAAGGTTGTTTGATATTACATAAAAATAAGGAGATTGGGTAACACTAGGTACAGAGCATTTTTAAAGCTCAGTGTAGGAAACTAAGAAGATGAAGTTAGGTACTTTTTGGTTTTGCTTTTAAATAAGGCAAAAGTTTTACAGTTTTTCAATTCACTAGGGAGTGAGTTCCATAGACTAGGTCCCTTAATTTGCATAGAGTGTTTACACAGATTAAGTTTGACCCTGGGGATATCAAAGATATATTTATTTCTGGTGTGGTGATAATGGGTCCTATTACATCTGTCCAGGGAGAGTTTCAGAGCATGGTTTGCATTTAAGAACAGGGTTTTGTAAATGTAGTTGACACAAGAGAATGTGTGGAGGGAGTTAATATTTAGCAAGTTTAGGGATTTAAACAAGGGAGCTGAGTGTTGTCTGAAAGCAGAGTTAGTTATTATTCTGATAGCAGATTTTTGCTGTGTGATGATGGGCTTAAGGTGGTTTGCAGTGGTAGACCCCCATGCACAGATACCTCTTTACCTCTTGTGATCCTCTTTACCATTGTGATCATTGCTGTTTTCTTATATGTGCTGCCAATCTGTTGTATGGTGTTTTTAAATCTTGTTTATCTGTATCTATTGCTACCCAGTCTCCCAATCTTTATGTACCCAATCTGAACATCTTTACCATTGTGATCATTGCTGTCTTATATGTGCTGTCAATCTGCTGTATGGTGTCTATTAATCTTGTGTAAATTACTAATCAAGCTGTCAATGTAATCAATCAGAGCTTTAATATAACAATGTACTTTAATATACTTACTTATCTCTCTCATCTCATTTTTCTCTTGTAATGTATCTTTCATTTATCAATTCTGATTGAAATTACCTACTTAAAATTATCTGCTAGATTAAGGACCTGCCCGAAACGCTGCGCGTACTAGTGGCTTTACAAGAATGTAAATACTGTACTACCCAATGTATTCTCACAAACCCAATGTACCTTCTTGTATATATATAAATAAATAAATAAATAAATAAATAAATAAATAAATAAATAAATAAATAAATAAGTAGCCCATGGTACACAGCGCGACTTCGCTCTCAGTGTACCAGGTACAGATAAATTTTCGCTTCCTGTTTCTTCATTCTGTGTGCTTGCAAATAACGCACTCACGTACACCCTTGGCTTTAGTATTTGTAGGTTGTATATAGCCAAGCTTGTAAAGCATAGGGTAGTATTGAAAAGATTATAGGAAAAGATCAATTTGTAAGGTAGTCTTGAAAAGATCACTTTGTCTGGTCCCACACAGGAAGAGATTCAGCTTACCTCAAGAATGTCCGTCAGTCAGAAAGAGATTCAGCTACCCTCAAAGAGTGTCCGTCAGTTAGGAAGAGATTCAGGTATTCTTGAAAATATCTATGGAAAACACCACCATGGAGATTCGTAGACTCGCTGCCTAGTTAGCTGGCCGCACACGGATTTCTTCCCGGAAAACCTCACGATTCTGAGCACCCATCAGTTCCATTCATCACGGTTTTGTGAGGAAGAATATATCAGTACTCCAAGACCCAGGCAATATCTTGTTTTGAAGGAAACAATTCCGATTTCGTCTACAATTGATGGAGAAACAACGTTGTTGATTACGTGCTGTCCAGCTGACTGGTATTCTGGAAAACCCAGTACGCAGGCGACCCAAACTCTCGTACCGCACTTTTTTTTCTTTTTTTTTTGAGGACCGTATCACTGACCAGGTCACTTAAGAGTCCTACCCTGAAGGGTGAGGCGATATCCCACAGGCATTGCCACAAGGGAGCACCTTAGAAGGTGTACTGAGCCTGACAGGGAAAGGTAGACCAAACAGCTCATTTAGGTGTTAGGTATCCCTGATTCCACCTGGGGGAATCATTCTACGACCTCTGTTGGAGGGGAATGAATTTCTCCAGGCCTAGGAGTGTCTCAGGCATTAGGTAGGGCAGTGATTCGGTTCTCATTACGTGGAGAGAGTCATGGGGAAGGCTAAGAGTAAGAGGAAATGGAGGCAGCTTTCAGACGAGGAGGGACGGTGGACCGATGTGCAGCAGGCACCGATGAAAACTGCTATCGAGGCTTCACCACTTGCTTCTACCAGCAAGACAGCAAACGTAATGGACCTATAGAGGACAGCATCAGTCTCACACCAGCCAGTGTCAGACAATGCTTCTCTGTCCACAACACAGCCACAGGACGACAGTATTAGACAGGAGAGGACAGCACCAGTCACACACCAGCCAGTGTCAGACAAAAAAAAAATGTACCTCTCTCCACAGCCCAGCCACAGGACAACAGTATGAGACAGGAGAAGACACCACCAGTCTAACACCAGACATCGCCAGACTCTGCACATCTTCCAAAATTCAAGATAATGCAGACAGACCACTTTCCTACAGCATATGGAGTAGTAACGGCAATGGAAAAAGAACAACCAGAGCTCAAACTTTCCATTACAGTCAACCTGAAAGGAGAAATAATAATGACACCACAAAACAAACAGACTGCAAATTACTTAGAAAAGTAAGAGTCCTGCAAGGGAAACCTGTATGCTTGGAAAAGCTGGACCCTTCCGAAAGACGCACACGAGTCGTGCTTTTGGGATACCCAATCGATTTTCCCCTGGATCCAGTACTAGAACACAAGCAAATCCTGAATGCGGAACGATGCCGCACGAAAGTAGACAAGGCAGTGACATGTCAGGGTCTGGTGACCATCACGGGGCATGTGCCAGAAACATTCAGTCTTGGAAATTAGGGGAACATACCGACAGAGACCATACGTCCCAGAACCCCTGCGCTGCTTCAGGTGTCAGAAATACGGCCACCATCAATCATGCTGCACCGGACAGGAGATATGCGGAGTGTGCAGCCTGAGACATCCAACCAAAGACTGTATAGACAAGCACAAGGCAAACCAGGCCACAACAGCCAAATGTCCAAATTGTGGAGGCAAACATCATGCCTGGAGCACAACCTGCTCTGCACGGAAAGAAAAAGTGCAGACAGCTCAGGTCAGGATAAACACACAGACCAGCACCACATACACCAACACCAACATCTGGAACACTCGTGCACAGCCACAACAAACACCCACTCTCACAGAGCAAAATTTCCCGAATCTATTAATTCCAAATCAGAAAATACACAAAAGTGCTGCAGAAATACAGCAAATGCAAAAGAGCAAAAAACAATTACTTTCGGAATCAACGCAACAGATATACAGTTTTACCAAGGTCCAGCTGAAAAACATAATAATAATAATAATAATAATAATAATAATAATTTTTATTTAGGTAAGGTACATACATAAAGAGATTTTACAAAGTTTGTTGGCTTTATAGATAGAGCTAGTACATACAATGCTTAAAGCCACTATTATGCAAAGCGTTTCGGACAGGAAAAACATTAATGACTAAAGCTTAAAACTAATGGGTAAAAAGAATAAGATGTGTTGAGTACAAATAAAAATAGAGGTAAAAGAGGGGGGAACATTGTTGAAAAAGCAGCACAAATACAATTACAAATTATTACAGAAAATTACATTCAAACAGCGTTGATTTGAACAACAAAAGAAACAAAAAACATACATGGGTTGACAACAGAGGGGTAAGGTGGGTTACAGGGAATTTATTAGGTATAGCTTCGTTTTTAACTTAAACTGGTTGAGAGAGGTACAGTCTTTAACATGGTTGGGAAGGTCATTCCACATTCTGGGCCCCTTGATTTGTAGAGCATTTCTAGTTTGATTAAGACGTACTCTAGGAATATCAAAACTGTATTTATTTCTGGTGTGGTGCTCATGGGTTCTGTTACAACCTTCTATGAAGCTTTTGAGATCAGGACTGGCATTATAGTTTAGCGTTTTATATATGTATAATACACATGAGAGAATGTGCAGTGACTTAATGTCTAACATATTCAGAGATTTGAGTAGGGGTACCGAGTGATCGTGAAGTGAAGATCATGGCAGAGACCATTACCAATTGCCTACAGATGACGCAGAATGTCTCACAGCAACAGACCCAAGAAATTACTTGTGTGATAATGGACAAGATCGTGCAGCAGACCACAGTTACACAAGAAATAGACAGTCTGAGACAAGACGGAGCACAAGAGGACAAACAACGCAACATGGACATACAGACTACCAACAACAGTCGAGTAGTCAAGACACCAGAACATCAACATTTACAAAAGCAACTGCAAGAAGCAGTGACCACCAAAGATCAACAGAATCTTACAACACAAGAGATAGACAACAACAGCCAATGCAGTCTGATATGCAACAATACCAACAAAGACGTATTGAACGGCAGAGATGCACAGGTTCCAACAACACAAAAGAAACAGCCACGAGCAATCAATGCAGTCCGACATGCAGCAATACCAACACCAAAGCGATGGACCACAGTTATGCACAGATTCCAACAATGCCGGGGATGACCACGAACTGTCAACGCAGTCCGATTTGCAGCGACACGACTTGCGAGGTGGAGAATATAGAGATCAATTCCGAAGAAGAGTTCTACTAGAACAGGCAACACCAACCAAAACCGTCGTCTGGCTAATACGAATACTGCAGTGTTCAAGGTCTTGGAAATAAAAACCACACCATTCAGCAGACTGCAATCAGCACGAAAGCAGATATAATCGTTTTGGAAGAAACTCTTTCCCAGCCACGAAATCCTTCAGATTAGCTGGATATCAGCACTATGTTATATCGTATGAGCAGGGGAGACAAAGAGGGTTAATGACCCCTAGTCAGGAACACCATACCCAGCAAGACAATAGACCCAGTTTCATGTGGGGATGGAGTAGAGGTATTAGCAGTAACAGTGAATATGGCTAATATTGAGCTCCTCATATACAACGTTTACAAGCCCCCCCCTAGACGTAAACTAGAAGCAGAGGCAGTGCTTGCCTTGGCTACACAGAAAAATGTAATTATTGCTGGGGATTTTAATGCTCATCATCAAGAGTTAGGTGCGACTGAGCCAGCCAATGCAGATGGGCGAAATTTAGCTGCAGCTCTGCGAGAAGTACCTGAAATTACATTTCTCAACACTGGGGAACCCACTCACATTCTAGGAGGTTCCCTTGATCTTATATTAATCTCAACAGCACTCAAGCATCAGGCGAAGTGGGAAGTAGACCCGGTGATCACCAGTGACTACTATGCTACTGTCACAACACTAAACATAGAACGACCTCCTACACCACCTGCACAACCTAGGTGGAATTTAAGAAAGGCCAATTGGAATATATACCAAGAAGAACTTGAAAAACGGTATGCAACATACACGCCACCTGAGGATTTGAACATACACGAGACCAATCTGCAGGAAGCCATTGCAGCTGCTGCAAACAAAGCTATTCCAATCATTATCACAGGAACCACAAAACGAAAGAACTATTGGTTCTATAGTAATGAAGTTAAAGAACAGAACCAGTAATAAATAGTAATCAGTAATAAAAAGTAAGTAATCAGTAATAAAGTAATCAGTAATCAGTAATAAAAGTAAATCAGTAAAAGTAATCAGTAAAATAAAAAGTAAAAATCAGTAAAATAAAAGTAATCAGTAAAAGCAAAGTAATCAGCAATAAAAATGATGGCAAGTTTCTTGGCCTATTCCTAGACAAGAGACTCAACTTCAGCACCCACATTCAACACATAACTAAGAAAGTCTCTAAGACAGTTGGTATACTCTCCAAAATCAGATATTATGTTCCTAACTCTGCTCTCCTCTCACTATATTATGCACTAATCTACCCCTATCTTAATTATGGTATCTGTGCATGGGGGTCTACCACTGCAAACCACCTTAAGCCCATCATCACACAGCAAAAATCTGCTATCAGAATAATAACTAACTCTGCTTTCAGACAACACTCAGCTCCCTTGTTTAAATCTCTAAACTTGCTAAATATTAACTCCCTCCACACATTCTCTTGTGTCAACTACATTTACAAAACCCTGTTCTTAAATGCAAACCATGCTCTGAAACTCTCCCTGGACAGATGTAATAGGACCCATTATCACCACACCAGAAATAAATATCTCTTTGATATCCCCAGGGTCAAACTTAATCTGTGTAAACACTCTATGCAAATTAAGGGACCTAGTCTATGGAACTCACTCCCTAGTGAATTGAAAAACTGTAAAACTTTTGCCTTATTTAAAAGCAAAACCAAAAAGTACCTAACTTCATCTATTTAGTTTCCTACACTGAGCTTTAAATTTGCTCTGTACCTAGTGTTACCCAATCTCATAATTTTTATGTAATATCAAACAACCTTATCATTGTGTTCATTGCTGTCTTCTTTTATGTGCTAGCCATATGCTGTATTGTGACTACCAATTTTTGTCAACTACCATTCAAGCTGTCATTGCAATCAATCTTATATTGTTTCTGCTGTATTGTGCCTACCAATTTGTTGTCAACTACCATTTTAAGCTGTCATTGCAATCAATCATAGCTACCTATGTGCTTTAATATACTGTACCTATAATTTTCTCTCATCTTTTTTTTTTCATTCCATGTAATCTGTTATCATTTTTTTGTCTATAAATTTTGCAAGTATTTACCTCCTTAAACCTATAAGTTAAATACCTATACCTATAAGTTAATACCTATACCTATAAGTTAAACAATCCTTGTAAATATTTATATACCTATATCCTATACCTATTTATTTTATATTTTTCCTATTATTATTTATATCCTATACCTATAAGTTAATACCTATACCTGTAAGTTAAACAATCCTTGTAAATATTTATTGTATGTATGTACCTTACCTAAATAAAATTGTATTGTATTGTATTGTATTGTATTAAAATTTTCTTAGATTAAGGACCTGCCCGAAACGCTGCGCGTGCTAGTGGCTTTACAAGACTGTAATTACCATAATTGTATCCTCACATTCCTTATGTACATTCTTGTATATGCATAAATAAATAAATAAATAAATAAACCACAGAGTCAACATCTTCAGAAAACATCTAAAGAGAAACCCCACACCAGAAGGAAGAAATCTGCTAAGAGCGGTGATATCTGAAGCAAGATGAGTTTCTAGAGAAGTAAAGGAGGCAAGATGGTTTGAGTGGTGTAAAACTCTAAATGAACATAGTAGTCTTGGCAAGATATGGGGTCAGATTAAAATTATATCAGGTCGACCAGCCCGACTACAGGCAACCATTGCAGCAGGCTGAGAGACTTGATCTCCAATTTGCAGAAAGAACAGCTTCATATCAGCTTCCTGCAATGGTCCGAAGGCAGCAAGAACAATTAAAACAAGAGAGGTTGATAGTCATTCATGAGAGCATAGCTATAAATGACGAATGTGACTGTCCCTTCACCAAACAAGAACTAATCAGAGCCAAAAATGGTGGTAAGGACACTGCACCAGGTGCTGATAACATTACATACTCAATGATCGCACATGCAGGTCCTGCTGGAGAACAAGGAATATTGGACGTCATCAATGCATCTTGGCAGCCAGGCAAACTACCGACCTCTTGGAAGAAAGCAGACATCATACCGATTCCTAAGTCGAAAGAACCTGGCAATTACAGACCCATTTCATTAACATCATGCATTAGTAAAACTGCAGAACGGATGGTCTTAAATAGGCTACTGTGGAAGACTGGAAACCTTCATAAACACATATTTGGCTTCACTGGAGGAGTAGGTACTGCCAACTGCATAGCAACATTACTAGGAACAGTTAACTCAGGTCCAGCTATAGCGATCTTCCTTGATCTAGAAAAAGCATTCGAACTTGCAAGCCTGCAAGCAATTTTACACACCTTAGTTAGAAAAGGTGTAAAGGGAAATATGCTAGCATGGATTCAAGATTACTTAAGTCACAGGTATGCCACAGTAAAGTTGCAAGGACATGTGTCGGACTACCACTTGCATGAGAATGGGACTCCACAATTAGGAGTCCTCAGTCCTAGTCTTTTTAATTATAATTAACATCCTTATGGAAAACCTTGTTACCATGACATTTACAGAAGGGGTTAAATTGCTAAACTATGCTAATGATATAGCATTAGTCATTACAGGTCCTTCACTTCTAAATAAAGCACAAGGTGCATTAGATAAAGTAACATCTGAATGCAGCGTTTTAGAGCTAAAAATATCTGCACAGAAGTCTAAGGCAATGAGACTAGGCGGCAACACTCCAGACAGGCACCTACGCATTCAAGACATTAACCTTCAGTGGGTTACACAATACCAATATCTCGGAGTGTGGATAGATTTTAAAATGATCCAGTCTCCGTGGTGTAGTGGTAAGACACTCGCCTGGCGTTCCGCGAGCACTTTGTCATGGGTTCGTATCCTGGCCGGGGAGGATTTACTAGGCGCAAATCCTTAACTGTAGCCTCTGTTTAACTCAACAGTAAAATGTGTACTTGGTTGTAAAAACGATTCTTCGCAGAGGGGATCGTGTTCTAGGGACCTGCCCAAAACGCTATGCGTACTAGTGGCTGTACAAGAATGTAACAACTCTTGTATATATATATATATATATATATATATATACAACTTTAGAACACTTTCCCACCAGGAGACTCGAACCCTAGCCAGCACAGAAGCCTTCCAGCAACTGGCATAACAGGTACGCCTTTAACCCACTGCACCACCGCTCAGACCCTTAAAAGAGCACCGCTTGATGCTTTATTGATCAAATAATTACAGAAGCTACATCCTTCAATAGTAAAAGCCACATAATATACAATACATATATGCAATTTAAGCTCTGTCTATTCACTATAACAATAAGCGAACTTCAAATGACTAAAGCTAGGACAAACTGAAATTAAGCCAGAAATTAACATCCTACCAACCTGTATACAAGCACAACACATCTGATATGACAATCAAAACAATAACAGTCAAGCAACCATCCATCCGCTAAAATTATAGCTCCACCCCGATATGAAAGATATGACACTTTTACTACACTGATTTACAACAATGATTTACCAAATGTCTCTAACATCCTTAAACCAATACTATTTGCTAGTGATACTACCTTCATCTATTCAAACCCCAATCCATCACACAATAAATAATATTGAAAATAACGAATTAAAAAAAAGTCCACTCATGGATGTCAACCAACAAACTCACACTAAACATAGAAAAGACCTATTACACTGTATTTGGAAGTAAATCAACAAACAAAATTCATCTTCAGATAGATAATGTCAACATTAGCATTACAAATTATGGAAACTTACTTGGCCTATACATAAACATGAGACTAAACTTCAACACTCGCATACAGCACACAGGCAAAGCTTCAAACTGTTGGAATATTCTCAAAAATCAGGTATTATATTTCCACCCTCTTCTCTCCTTTCTATTCTGTAAGCTATCCCTGTTTAACATAATAATGTTAATGCTAATGATAATAATGTTTATTTTGAGAAAAGTACATACAAAATGGGTTACAAGCACAATGCTGAACTTCTAGAGAGAGTAAGTATATACTATGTCAAAAGCCACTAATACACAAAGCGTTTCAGGCATGATGTGGGAAAAAAACTTAAACGTAATTGAGATCAAAAGCAAAAGTTGAACAGAAGTAGAAAAAATAAAAAGAATGACAATAATTACACGCTGAATGGAACAGAAGAAAGATGATAATTTTAACTACACACAACACATTTTATTTTTACATGGCAGATATTGTCAGTATTAGAGGTTTAGTCATTAATCATTACTGTTTAATGATTAAGGCCCACGTTTGGGGGTGTGCTACGTGCCTCCAGGTATTTGTATTTTTCACGTTCCATTCAAAACTCCCTCGGCTACATAGAGTTCACATCAGCTTCCTCAGGGCTCTTGTTAACAGACGCCATCTTTAAAAAAAATCGTGGTAGACATTCCCGGGTGTGAGAGCCTCAGTAGTGAGTGAGCAACCAAGGCTGGTGCTCGCAGCATCAGCGCACAGCACTGCTGTTCAGCGTGTGACCACAGCATCGCCTAATAATGTCAATATATCTATATATATATATGTCGTACCTAGTAGCCAGAACGCACTTCTCAGCCTACTATGCAAGGCCCGATTTGCCTAATAAGTCAAGTTTTCATGAATTAATGTGTTTTCAACTACCTAACCTACCTAACCTAACCTAACCTAACTTTTTCGGCTACCTAACCAAACCTAACCTATAGAGATAGGTTAGGTAGGGTTGGTTAGGTTCGGTCATATATCTACGTTAATTTTATCTGCAATAAACAAAAATTGACCCCATACATAATGAAATGGGTAGCTTTATCATTTCATAAGAAAAAAATTAGAGAAAATATATTAATTCAGGAAAACTTGGCTTATTAGGCAAATCGGGCCTTGCATAGTAGGCTGAGAAGTGCGTTCTGGCTACTAGGTACGACATATGTCTATATATATATATATATATATATATATATATATATATATATATATATATATATATATATATATATATATATATATATATATATATATATGCGAACAAGCCTGAATGGTCCCCAGGACAATATGCAACTGAAAACTCACACCCCAGAAGTGACTCGAACCCATACTCCCAGAAGCAACGCAACTGGTATGTACAAGACGCCTTAATCCACTTGACCATCACGACCGGACATAATGAGGTGATAGCCGAGGCTATTTGAACCACCCCACCGCCGGCACTCTGATAGTAATCTTGGGCATAGCATTTTACCAAATCACCTCATTCTTTGGGGCACACGTGAGGAACACAAATGCGAACAAGCCTGAATGGTCCCCAGGACAATATGCAACTGAAAACTCACACCCCAGAAGTGACTCGAACCCATACTCCCAGAAGCAACGCAACTGGTATGTACAAGACGCCTTAATCCACTTGACCATCACGACCGGACATAATGAGGTGATAGCCGAGGCTATTTGAACCACCCCACCGCCGGCACTCGGATAGTAATCTTGGGCATAGCATTTTACCAAATCACCTCATTCTTTGGGGCACACGTGAGGAACACAAATGCGAACAAGCCTGAATGGTCCCCAGGACAATATGCAACTGAAAACTCACACCCCAGAAGTGACTCGAACCCATACTCCCAGAAGCAACGCAACTGGTATGTACAAGACGCCTTAATCCACTTGACCATCACGACCGGACATAATGAGGTGATAGCCGAGGCTATTTGAACCACCCCACCGCCGGCACTCGGATAGTAATCTTGGGCATAGCATTTTACCAAATCACCTCATTCTTTGGGGCACACGTGCGGAACACAAATGCGAACAAGCCTGAATGGTCCCCAGGACAATATGCAACTGAAAACTCACACCCCAGAAGTGACTCGAACCCATACTCCCAGAAGCAACGCAACTGGCATGTACAAGACGCCTTAATCCACTTGACCATCACGACCGGACATAATGAGGTGATAGCCGAGGCTATTTGAACCACCCCACCGCCGGCACTCGGATAGTAATCTTGGGCATAGCATTTTACCAAATCATCTCATTCTTTGGGGCACACGTGAGGAACACAAATGTGAACAAGCCTGAATGGTCCCCAGGACAATATGCAACTGAAAACTCACACCCCAGAAGTGACTCGAACCCATACTCCCAGAAGCAACGCAACTGGTATGTACAAGACGCCTTAATCCACTTGACCATCACGACCGGACATAATGAGGTGATAGCCGAGGCTATTTGAACCACCCCACCGCCGGCACTGGTAAAATGCTATGCCCAAGATTACTATCCGAGTGCCGGCGGTGGGGTGGTTCAAATAGCCTCGGCTATCACCTCATTATGTCCGGTCGTGATGGTCAAGTGGATTAAGGCGTCTTGTACATACCAGTTGCGTTGCTTCTGGGAGTATGGGTTCGAGTCACTTCTGGGGTGTGAGTTTTCAGTTGCATATTGTCCTGGGGACCATTCAGGCTTGTTCGCATTTGTGTTCCTCACGTGTGCCCCAAAGAATGAGGTGATTTGGTAAAATGCTATGCCCAAGATTACTATCCGAGTGCCGGCGGTGGGGTGGTTCAAATAGCCTCGGCTATCACCTCATTATGTCCGGTCGTGATGGTCAAGTGGATTAAGGCGTCTTGTACATACCAGTTGCGTTGCTTCTGGGAGTATGGGTTCGAGTCACTTCTGGGGTGTGAGTTTTCAGTTGCATATTGTCCTGGGGACCATTCAGGCTTGTTCACATTTGTGTTCCTCACGTGTGCCCCAAAGAATGAGGTGATTTGGTAAAATGCTATGCCCAAGATTACTATCCGAGTGCCGGCGGTGGGGTGGTTCAAATAGCCTCGGCTATCACCTCATTATGTCCGGTCGTGATGGTCAAGTGGATTAAGGCGTCTTGTACATACCAGTTGCGTTGCTTCTGGGAGTATGGGTTCGAGTCACTTCTGGGGTGTGAGTTTTCAGTTATATATATATATATATATATATATATATATATATATATATATATATATATATATATATATATATATATATATATATATATATATATATATATATATATATATATATATATATATATACCACCTCTGGTGCCAATGTGGGGACCCATAGCCTCGGAGAAGAAAATAAAAAGTATTCAGAGGAGACCTTGTGGTTTCTCACTGAACACTAATATTATCTTCTCCTACCACCCCCATTCTTTTGTATGTACACATATATATTTACTTTATTTGAACTTTGTTACAAAAAAGGAGTTACATATGGGTTACAAAGATGGTTATCATAGATTGTTGAGTTCCTCCAGCTCCTCAGATGGCGGGCAGGAACCCTGGATGCAGTGCGCATTTCCCCTCTGTATCCCCACACTGAGGCGCTGGAAAAGAAAGCTTGCAGCTCTTGGGTCCCTTGTTATTTCAATGAGCCTAGAACCCAGTTCCTTCAAAAAACTGGTAGCACTTTTACCCCAGGCGCCGAGTGTCTCAGAAGCAATGGGGACAAAATTGTAGTGGTGATCCAGTTCTCTATACTTACGGGATTTGGCTGCTTCCCTGTGGGTGGCAGCGCCACCTGGTTGTGCAACACCGAGGTTAATGTAGGTGTTAGCCAGGGTTGTTACGCACGTGTAGTCCCGTACCAACTGCTTGCCATTCTTCCAGTATATATATATATATATATATATATATATATATATATATATATATATATATATATATATATATATATATATATATATATATGACTGAAAACTCACACCCCAGAAGTGACTCGAACCCATACTCCCAGGAGCAACGCAACTGGTAACTACAGGGTGCCTTAATCCGCTTGACCATCACGGCCGGACAAAAGGAAGTGGTAGCCGAAGCTATTTGAACCACTTCCCCGCCGGCAACTCAGATGGTAATCTTGGGCATAGCATTTCACCAAATCACCTCATTCTTTGGGGCACACGTGAGGAACACAAATGCGAACAAGCCTGAATGGTCCCCAGGACTATATGCGACTGAAAACTCACACCCCAGAAGTGACTCGAACCCATACTCCCAGGAGCAACGAGTTGCTCCATTGCCTTACCATCCGAGTTGCCGGGACCACTGAGTTACCGAGTCCTAGGGACCACTTCCTTTTGTCCGGCCGTGATGGTCAAGCGGATTAAGGCGCCCTGTAGTTACCAGTTGCGTTGCTCCTGGGAGTATGGGTTCGAGTCACTTCTGGGGTGTGAGTTTTCAGTCATATATATATATATATATATATATATATATATATATATATATATATATATATATATATATATATATATATATGTCGTACCTAGTAGCCAGAACGCACTTCTCAGCCTACTATACAAGGCCCGATTTGCCTAATAAGCCAAGTTTTCATGAATTATTTGTTTTTCGACTACCTAACCTACCTCAGATCAGATTCAGATTCAGATGTTTATTCAGGTAAGGTATATACATACAAGTGATGTTACATTAATGGATTGATATATAGATAGATCTAGTACATACAATGCCTAAAGCCACTATTACGCAATGCGTTTCGGGCAAGAAAACATTAATATCTAGAACTTAATACTAATTGAGCATAAAGAATAAAAGATGTTGAGAACAAATACAAATAAAGATAAAAAAAAAGGGGGAAACATGACTGAAAAAGCAGCACAAATACAATAGGTTGACAAACAGTGTTGATTAAAAAAAAAAAAAAAAAGAAAATAACAGACATGGGTTGACAATAGAGGAGTGAGGTAGATTACAGGGAATTTATTAGGTAGTGTTTAGTTTTTATCTTAAACTGGTTGAGAGAGGTACAGTCTTTAACATGGTTGGGAAGGTCATTCCACATTCTGGGCCCCTTGATTTGCAGAGCATTTCTAGTTTGATTAAGACGTACTCTAGGAATATCAAAACTGTATTTATTTCTGGTGTGGTGCTCATGGGTTCTGTTACAACCTACTATGAAGCTTTTAAGATCAGGATTGGCATTATAGTTTAGCGTTTTATATATGTATAATACACATGAGAGAATGTGCAGAGACTTAATATCTAACATATTAAGAGATTTGAGTAGGGGTACCGAGTGATGTCTGGGGCCAGAGTTGGATATTGTTCTAATAGCGGCTTTGTGTTGGGTAATTAGAGGACGTAAGTGATTTTGGGTAGTAGAACCCCAAGCACAAATACCATAGTTGAGATAAGGATAGATAAGGGAGTAATAGAGAGTCACCAGGGCAGGGCGTGGTACATAATATCTGATCTTAGAAAGAATGCCCACAGTTTTTGAAACTTTTTTAGATATATTTAGAATGTGTCCCTGGAAATTCAGCTTGTGGTCAATGAGAATGCCAAGGAATTTGCCATCTAATTTGTTACAAATTTGGGTATTGTTTATTTTGAGATTTATAAGACTAGAGGATTTATTGCCAAACAGAATATAGAAGGTTTTGTCAATGTTAAGGGTGAGTTTGTTGGCAGTTAGCCAAAGATGGACTTTATTTAGCTCAGTATTTACTGTGGCATTTAGAGCAAGAGGGTCAGGACTGGAGTAAATGAAGGTTGTGTCGTCAGCAAATAGAATTGGTTTGAGGTGTTGGGAGGCATTTGGAAGGTCATTAATGTAGATGAGAAAGAGGAGAGGGCCAAGTATGCTGCCCTGAGGAACACCAATGTTGATGGGTAGGGTGGGAGAAATTGTATTATTCACAGAAACATATTGGAGCCTGTCAGTAAGGTAGGACTCGAGGTATTGTAGGGAGTGTCCTCTGACTCCATAATGATGTAATTTAAGAAGAAGGTTATGGTGGTTGACAGTATCAAAAGCTTTACGCAGGTCCACAAATAACCCAACAGGGAACTCCTTTTTATCAAGAGCTGTATGAATCGAGTTAAGCATACTAATAAGTGCATCGTTAGTGCTTTTTTTGGGTCTGAAGCCATATTGGCAAGGGCTAAGTATATTGAGTTTGGCTAGATATGAGTAAAGCTGCTTGTATATAAGTTTTTCAAAAATTTTTGACAAGTTTGGCAGGATTGATATAGGTCTGTAGTTGTTAACATCTGTGGGGTCACCACATTTGTGGACAGGCGTTACTCTCGCTTTTTTTAGAATATCTGGAAAGGTTTGGAGTTCAAGTGACTTGTTGAAGAGCAAAGCAATAGCAGGGGCTAAAGATCTGGAGGCTTTTTTGTAAATTAAAGTTGGTATCTCCTCAAGGGCACCAGACTTGGTTTTAAGGGAAAGGATTATCTCATTGACGTCAGTGGAGTTAATAGGCTTTAGGTACAGAGACTGTGGATAGTTACCTGTAAGATAGTCCTTAATGTCAGTACTGGAAAATGGAATATCATTTGCAAGGGATGAACCAATGGAAGAGAAGAACCTATTAAACTCAATAGCAGAATCAGAGGCTGAAAGCTGACCATCGTTATTAGACAGGAGAGTCGGTTTGTTATTTAAAGATTTCTTTGATCCTAATATTTGTGAAATTGTGCTCCAAGTTTGTTTAATGTTGCTCTTTATTTGAGTAAATTTATCTTCGTAGTAATTAGTTTTGGCTCGTCTAATTATCTTAGATAGCAATAATGAGTAATTCTTTGAGAATTCTTTGGAGACAATTCCTAACCTATACTTCTTCTCAAGGTCGTGTTTTTTGTTAATGGATTTCAGTATTCCCTTTGTAAGCCAAGGATTGTTAAGCCTTTTGCTTGTGACTTGTTTTGTAAGCCTAGGACAGTGGGTGTTATAAAGGCTAAGAGTTGTTTGTAGAAAAGATTGCACTGCTAGGTTGATGTCCCCTATGTTACCTAACTCGGACTCCCAGTTGACATTATCAGCAGCAGTTATAAAATTGTTTATAGCAGTTTCATTGTGCAGCCTAAAGCTTAACTCCCTTGTTTCTAGAGGTGGTTTGCTAATGTTAGTTAAGAGAAATGTGGGGTAGTGGTCTGTAGTGCTATCGGTGATTATACCTGAAGTAAGCGGAGAGGTTATGTTGGTCCAGATGTGATCTAGAGTCGTGGCAGTGCTATCAGTGATTCTAGTAGGTCTAGTGATTAAGGGTATGAGGAGGCAGGAATTCATACAGTTGAGGAAGCTAACAGCAGTAGGGTGTTCTGGCTCGCAGAGGTCAATATTAAAGTCCCCTGCGATAATTAGGTGGTTTTTGTTCAGTCTGTTATCAAGTATTAGATTTCTAAGGTTTGAGTTGAATCCAGACACATCAGTGTTGGGAATTCTATAGACTGCACCCACAGACAGGACAGACTCGGCACCCTTGACTCTGAAGCTGGCGAAGATATACTCCCCATAGCAGTCTCTAGTTCTAATTTCTTTTAAGCATGTTAGTTCTTGGTGGTAGTAAAGAGCAGTGCCACCACCTCTCTGAAGTTGACGACAGTTGTGAATTGCTGAGTAGTTAGGCATGTTAAAGAGTTGAGTAGTATCCTCTTTCAACCATGTTTCAGTAAGTATAATAAAAGAGAATTTGTTGCCAATAGTTTCAATCAAGGCACTAACATCATCGAAGTGTTTACCTAGGGATCTAACGTTCAAATTGATTACAGAGATATTGTGATTATGAGTTAATACATTGTTTACATCATGTGCTGCAAAATATCTGCAATTTAGATCATTAAAGTGATTATTGTCATAGATAGTGGATAAGAGGTTAAGTTCAGGGTCTATACTTGACTGCATAAAAAAAGCTGATTGTAGAATCAGAAATAAGTAGAAAAAAGCTATAAAATAGGGAAAAATATATACACAATACTGTACAAAACAAACAGGCAAGCAGTTGGTATGGGACTACACATGCGTATCAACCCTGGCTAACACCTACATTAACCTCGGTGTTGCACAACCAGGTGGCGCTGCCACCCACAGGGAAGCAGCCAAATCCCGTAAGTATAGAGAACTGGATCACCACTACAATTTTGTCCCCCATTGCTTCTGAGACACTTATATATGTAGCGAGTAGATTATCCCAATAATATACTCGCTCCAAATGCATTGTTAATACTCCTGTACGTCAACCTTTGGAGATGAATGAGGTGAGGCGTTGCCCGGGCAACATGGTGAGGTGTTGCCCGAGCATATAAGCAGCAGAATAGCAAACATTAACCAGAGTCTACTCTCAAGTGTGGTCTAGAGCAGACACTTGCGAGATACTGTACCGACGCTCAGTGCGCTCAACGCACACCAAAGTATCACCTGTGTACTTCTGTATATTCGACCAAATATATATATAGTATCTTAGTGTCTGTGTTTATTGTCACCATACTTTACGTAACAATAGAACCGTTATATATATATATATATATATATATATATATATATATATATATATATATATATATATATATATATATATATATATATATATATATATATATATATATATATATATATATATATAACCTGCATTATTTAGCCATGATAGTATTATAGAAGAGCCTGAGTGTGATAATGACTGGGTACAATGTTCAAATATCAGTGATTCAATGCTGTTCACGATGTTCACAGTGCTAGCCACAGCACCACAGCGTTATTTTGTCCATCTAGGAATCTTCAAATGACTTCTTAGGTTCCTTTTCAAAATAAACTTGTGGTCAATTATTTATTTACAGGAATTAGTGACCAGGATTGTGGTTATAATTAGCATTGTGCGTAGTATTGTGGAAGGAGGAATTTTGGTGAGGAAGGGAGAGAATTGAGGTAGCCTCACTGTGTATTATGGCAACCACTCTTATTTTGCTCACCATACTAGCTTCGTGGTTCGCTATGGGGAACACACATGTACATGGGTATATACAGTGTGTGTGTATATAATGTAATAACAGCAACAGGAGCATGTTGAGTGGAGCTATTTTGGCGAGGGAGGTGACGTTGTAATCGTAGCGTCGTCTGCTGTCTGCTGTGTGATTTCTCATGCAGTGTATGGTGGCCACTGTACTGTTTGGACACAATACCGGCTTACTTGCATACTTCTGGTAAATAGAACATGTAGATAGGTATATATAACATGTGTAAATAGTGTAATAAAAACAATAACAGTATGGTAGGAGGAGCAATGTTGGCGAGTAAGATGTTGGAGTGAGGGAGGGCCTGTCTGGGTGTGGCTGCTCACACTCATGATGTTCTCAATGTGTTGATGGTGAATATATATAGTGTGTGACAGTGTATAGTGTATACATATGTTGTAAATATACATAAATGAACATGAAATATTGGTGTGAATAACTGTATGATGGGAGGAGCAATGTTGGCAAATACAATGTTGGAGGAGTTAGGGAGGGCTGGCTGGGTGTGACAGCTCACACTCGCGGTGTTCTGAGTGTGTTGATGGTGAATGTATATAGTGTGTGACAATGTATAGTCTGTAAATAGATTGCATATATACATTAATTAGCATGATACATGGTAAATATGCGAAACATATGTGTACACAAGTGTCATGCACATAACACAGTGTCCTCAGATAGTACAGATTTTTTACTTCCATAATATAGTGTACGTGTTCATTATACATAGGATTAGCACGTAAAAACAAATAAAATGTATTTGTATGACACCCCCCCCCCCCCAGCATGCACTGGAGGGGGGTGTCATATTTGGAGGTGGCGCAGTTAAAGGGTTAAACAGGTTGAGATGGGGGCCAGTCCTTGATGTTATTGGAAAGTAAGTAATTATCAAAAGGCTCCAAACCAGGGAGGCTATGTAGCACTGCCAGTAATGCAGAATATTCAAAAGGCACTAAATATCACTAAGGATGCCAAATACAAGAACAAAAGCACATAAGACGAACAACATCAAAGGCATCAGATTCATCAAGGATACTATCAAGGGACAGGTGACTGCAATGGAAAGTCAGGAAGAAACCTACGCACTCACATCCTGGAAGTCAGGATATTCAAGAAGAATCTTGAGGTTATCTTAAGATGATTTTGTGGGCTTAGCATCCCTACGGCCTGGTCCTTGACCCAGGCCTCATTTTTGTTATACACCCCCTGAGAAGCAGCCCGTAGCAGCTGTCTAACTCCCAGGTACCTATTTACTGCTAGGTAACAGGGGCATCAGAGTGAAAAACATTTTGCTTATTTGTCTCCGCCTCCAGTGGAGGCGGACACAAATGGGCAAAATGTTCTCCCGTTTGTCCACACAGCTGTCAGGATATGAACGACTGTAGAAGGGACAATGCAATTCATACAATAAGTAGCAGGGCAGCGCTCCCTTAAGTGCCTGTGAATTGAACAAGTATGGCTAATATGTAACCTCACCAGAGCCATTTCGCACCACCCGTTTCGGTGGTAGGAGGAAGGCCATGGGGACATACTACCCTTAAGAACATGCAGCTTGTTACTAGTAACGGAAGACCAGCGATCCTGCCAACAGGCATGGATTGAGGAATGAATGTGTGCCTCCTCAAACACCCGGCATCAAAACAGAAGACGCCATGTGAAAAAATAATCAAGAATAGCGAAAAGTCTGCATAAAATAGCAACTGGAAAGGAGAATTGTGAAGAAAACATGAAACTTAAGAGGAAAAGCATCCAGCACAATTAGTGAAGATGGCAGCAGGAGCATAAGGCTTCAAAAGGACAGAGGGCACTGTCCCATGGAGCATCACACTCCAGGAACAGCCAACCAAGCCCCCTTCACCACAGCGATGGGCTGGAAAGGGAGGGGGAGATGAGAGGGTTATGTATACTGACAGGTGGAACGCCAGTGTTAATGGGTAGGGGAGGGAGAATTGGAATCATTCACAGAGACATACTGCAGCCTGTCACTGAGCTAAGATTGTAGATATTGGAGGGAGTGACCTCTTTCTCCCTTAATGTAATTTAAAAAGGGTAATGTGCTAACAATGTCAAAAGTCTTATGTAGGTCAACAATTAAATGAACAGGGTACTAATATTTTCAAGAGCTGCATATATAAAGTTAATCATACTAATCAGTGCATGATTGGTCCTTTTTTCGGGCCTGAAGCTACTACATTGGCAAGAACTAAGTATATTTTCTTTTGCTAAATAGGAGTAAGGCTGCTTGTAGAGTAAACCCAAATATTTTAGACAAAATTGGCAGAATTCGTACTGGTCTATAATTGTTGACTTCAGTGAGATTCACTTTTATGGACTAAGATTATCTTTTTTTTTTTTAGAACATCAGGAAAGGTTTGGAGTTCAAATGATTTGTTGTAGAGCAATGCAATGGCTGGAGCTAAAAATCTAGAGGCTTTTTGTATGTTAGGATTGGTATCTCAACATACAGTATCTGTGCATGGGGGTTCATCAACTGCAAATAACCTCATGCCCATCATCACCCAACAAAAATCTGCTATCAGAACTATTAACTGTTGTTACGACCCTGGGTTCTTCAGTGGAAACCAGAGGTCAAAATTTAACTAAATAAGCTACGTTAGAGTAGCAAAACGCAACTCGATGTGATTTTGTTTGTATCTTCCCTGCCAGACGTAAGAAGTATTCTTGTTTCTCAAAGAGCATTTAAAGACTGAGCTGGGGGTTGATTATTAAATAATAACATAGGCACCAACTATGTTTACTAATACTTTCTAATCATTTGTAAAGTAAATCCGAGTAAACTTGGGATAGGACTGCTGTACGATTAGTTGAGCAGTCTACTGGCAGCGAGTGAGCTGGAGAAAAGGCGAGAGTCGGTCTCTTCTCTGCTGGCTGGCTGTGGTGAAAGGAACCTCCTATCCTTCCTCTTCGTTTCCTTATTTCTGTGTCTTGTTTAAGATAAGTATATACCGAGCACATTATTGCATGTCTGGCATACTCATGTTCTATGTGTAGAGTAGTATATTTTGTGTGTAGTAGGTGTTTTTAGTGTTTATATTACTAGTTATTCTAAAGGGGGTCCCATTGGAACCACGTGGTCCCCTACCCTAAGCTGACTCTAACTTCAAGTTATTCAATAGTAGAGCTTTACCCTAGCTTGTGTTCAGTGTAAAACCTTGTATCCTGCTTATGTGGACCAAGGCTTTTAACGTAAGGTAGTGTGGTAAAGTTATTATTATTATTGTTATTGGTGTGAATGTATATGGGGGGCTGTTAAGGGGTTAATAAATAAGTACATGAATTATAAGAGTATCGTTCTTCCTGTGTAGGAGATCTTGATCATTCCCTAGACTGACCTTGTTGTGTAGCCAAATAGTCAGTACTATTTCTAGTTTCCATGGGGGCCGGACCTTACTGATCTCCCCAAATAGATACATCTTTATTCTGACTGACCTTACCCCTGAATAGCACTAGTTCCCCCATAGCAAGCCCACCATATTTTTATAACAAGTGGTTTGCCAGTCTGGGAGGAACTTTATAAGTGTAAAAAAAAGTAGATTCTTGAGTGCCAAAACTAAAATTTTTTGTTTTCCGCAGAACGGTTGTGTGCTGGCCTAGGGTCCAGCTCATCTAGCAAAGGACATTCTTGCACTGACTGGACACCCAGCTGGATCCCTTCACGATTAAGGTTAGTGTGGCCTTGTGTTCAGGGCCGTGCAAATTTTTGTTTTTTTTCTAATTTTTATTTTTTAATTTTTTCTTTGACTGGGAACTAAAATTATTATTGATGTCATCTGAAATGCAGAGACTGGCAAGGGAGCCTTCAGTGGTAGAGATAAAGAAACTTACCAAGTCTAATTTAGTATTGTTAGGCAAGGAATTTGACCTAGAATTTGAATTAACACCAAGTAAGGCTTCGAGCACTTCCACTAACACGATAACATCATTTATATTTGCCAACATCCAGGGTATAAAAACACGCAAAACCAACAAAGTTCAATTTATAGATGGTCTCCTTCATGAGGCAAATGCAGTGTTTGCAGCCCTAACAGAAACCCACACAAAGGATTACCATGATGGTGAAATATGGATCTCAGAGTACAATCTTTTCAGATGTGATAGGAAACACCGGCTTCAGGGTGGGGTCAGCCTCTACATCAAAGACACACTCATCTGTACTGAGCTGCTAAACACCTCAAATGATATGGTGGAAGTGCTGATAATCAAAATAGAGATTTTAAATGTAGTTATTGTCCTCGTATATAAGTCACCGGAGGCAAACCCTCAGCAGTTTAAAGACCAACTAATGAAAATAGAACACTGCTTGGAAAACCTCACAAATCCAGCTCCGAACATCATCCTGCTTGGGGACTTTAACCTACGGCACCTGAAATGGAAGCACCTGGTTAATACAGTAATATCAGAAAGAATACCAGGAAGTAGCCTAAATGAACAGGCACATGCAAATGACCTGCTACGGATGTGCGACAGGTTTGCCTTAAACCAGCAAATAGTAGAACCAACTAGGAAGGAGAACACGCTGGACCTCATTTTCACTAATAATGATGAATTGATCAGGAACATAATGATTACAAATACCTGTTACTCAGATCACAACTTAATTGAAGTTATGACAACCATGGGGAGTAGACCTTCAAAACCAGTCCAGATTCACGGTGGAGGAGATTTCAGCAAATTCAACTTCAATAATAAACAGATAAACTGGGAGCAAATAAACCAGGACTTCACAGAAATAAACTGGGAAGAACAGCTAGAAAATGCAAACCTGAACCAGTGCCTGGAAAAAATAAGCTCAGTAGCACTAGAAATATGTTCAAACCGCATACCTCTAAGAAAAAAGAGGAAGAGATGCAGATTGGAACGGGAACGTCGTTCCCTATATAGGCGAAGAAAACGAATCGCGGAACAACTTGAGAGTCGCACCCTATCTCAAGAACGGCGAAGAAGATTAGGTAGAGAAATAGAAACAATTGAACGGAAGCTACAAGAATCATACAAAACCCAGGAGAGGCAAAGAGAGCAAAAGGCCATCAGTGAAATAGAAAGAAATCCGAAATATTTTTTCTCCTATGCAAAATCAAGATCAAAAACCACATCTAGTATCGGGCCCCTGCGAAAGGGAGATGGAACTTTCACCGATGACAACAAAGAAATGAGCGAGCTACTGAGGACGCAGTACGGTACGACTCTGTTTTCAGCGAGCCATTAAACACACTAAAGATTGATAACCCAAATGAATTTTTCATGGATACGATACCAACATCAAATCATATATCAGACGTCACCCTATCCCCACTGGATTTTGAAGAAGCCATAAACAGTATGCCTATGCACTCTGCACCAGGCCCGGATTCTTGGAACTCCATATTCATAAAGAACTGTAAAAAAAACACTATCGCAGGCCCTCCACATTCTGTGGAGACAAAGCCTAGATACTGGCGTTATTCCTGATATACTAAAAACAGCAGAGATAGCACCACTTCATAAAGGAGGAAATAAGGCAGAGGCAAAAAATTACAGACCGATAGCGCTAACATCGCACATCATAAAAATTTTTGAGAGAGTGCTAAGAAGTAAAATCACAAAATACATGGAATCACAGCAACTCCATAACCCCGGGCAACATGGTTTCAGAACAGGGCGCTCTTGCCTGTCGCAGTTGCTGGACCACTATGATATGGCATTAGATGCTATGGAAGACAAACATAACGCGGATGTAATTTACACAGATTTCGCAAAAGCTTTTGATAAATGTGACCATGGTGTTATTGCACATAAAATGCGTTCAAAAGGAATTACCGGAAAAATAGGCAGATGGATCTACAATTTCCTGACCAACAGAACCCAATGTGTAATAGTCAACAAAATAAAATCCAGCCCATCAACCGTGAAGAGCTCAGTCCCCCAGGGTACTGTGCTTGCTCCAGTACTTTTTCTCATCCTCATTTCGGACATAGACAAGAACACAACCTATAGCACTGTATCATCCTTTGCAGATGACACTAGGATCTTCATGAGAGTAGGCAACATAGAGGACACGGCGAACCTCCAGTCAGATGTAGATCAGGTCTTTCTATGGGCTACAGAAAATAATATGGTGTCTAACGAAGATAAGTTCCAGCTCATGCGCTATGGAAAAAATGAAAATATAAAAACGGAAACTACGTACAAAACTCAGGCAAATCATAACATAGAACGAAAAGGCAATGTAAAGGATCTGGGTGTACTCATGTCGGAAGACCTTACCTTTAAAGAACACAATAAAGTAGCCGTCACAACTGCAAGAAAAATGACAGGTTGGATAACAAGAACTTTTCACACTAGAGATGCTATACCGATGATGATACTTGTCAAAACGCTTGTGCTCTCTAGAGTGGAGTACTGCTGCACAATGACAGCACCTTTCAAAGCTGGAGAAATTACTGAACTGGAGAGCGTGCAGAGATCAATTACTGCTAGAATCCACTCAGTAAAACATCTAAACTATTGGGACCGACTAGAGCCTAAAACTGTACTCCCTTGAGCGCAGGCGGGAGAGGTACATAATAATTTACACGTGGAAAATATTAGAGGGGCTGGTCCCAAACCTGCACACAGAAATAACATCACATGAGACCAGAAGACATGGCAGGATGTGCAGAATACCCCTGTTGAAAAACAGAGGTGCAACTAGTACTCTGAGAGAGAACTCTATCAACATCAGAGGTCTGAGACTGTTCAACACGCTTAAACTACACATAAGGGGCATAACTGGCCGACCCCTCACAGTGTTCAAGAGAGAACTGGATAAGCACCTCCAAAGGATACCTGATCAACCAGGCTGTGACTCGTACGTCAGGCTGCGAGCAGCCGCGTCCAACAGCCTGGTTGATCAGTCCGGCAACCAGGAGGCCTGGTCGACGACCGGGCCGCGGGGACGCTAAGACCCGGAAGCACCTCAAGGTAACCTCAAGGTAGGTAAGGTAGAATTAAATGACGCGGATAAAAAGTGGACTTTGGTGAATGAAATATTATAACAGTGTATTGATGAAGTGATATATTGATTGTATTGATTGTGTATTGATTGGCAAGTGATATACCTTTATGCCAGCCTAGCCAAGCAGAAAGTGCAGCTCGTAAGGATAGAAAATTAGCTCTAGAGTTAGCAAGAATAAAATTAGAGGATCAAAGACTCAAAACCAAGGAGGCTAGAATTAGAGTGAATGCCACTGGACCTCCACCTGCCGGGGATTCAAACCCCAGGCATTATGAGAAAAAGCATAATTTGCCTGAATTTTCCGAGTCGGACCCTGAAAGGTTTTTCAACCATTTTCAGAGATTGGCCACGTAAATGAACTGGCCAAAAGAAGAGTGGGTGAAAATCCCACAGGGAAGACTTAGGGATAAAGCACAAGATATTTTTATAAACATGTCTGACGACGAGTGTTTTGAATATCTTACCTTACTGACAGGCTCCAGTATGTTTCTGTGAACAATTCAATTTCTCCCACCCTACCCATCAACATTGGTGTTCCTCAGGGCAGCATACTTGGCCCTCTCCTCTTTCTCATCTTCATTAATGACCTTCCAAATGCCTCCCAACACCTCAAACCTATTCTATTTGCTGACGACACAACCTTCATTTACTCCAGTCCTGACCCCCTTGCTCTAAATGCCACAGTAAATACTGAGTTAAATAAAGTCCATCTTTGGCTAACTGCCAACAAACTCACCCTTAACATTGACAAAACTTTCTATATTCTGTTTGGCAATAAATCCTCTAATCAAATAAATCTCAAAATAAACAATACCCAAATATGTAACAAATTAGATGGAAAATTCCTTGGCGTTCTCATTGATCACAAGCTGAATTTCCAGGGACACATTCTAAATATATAAAAAAAAGTTTCAAAAACTGTTGCCATTCTTTCTAAGATCAGATATTATGTACCCCGCCCTGCCCTGGTTACTCTCTATTACTCCCTCATCTATCCATATCTCAACTATGGTATTTGTGCTGGGGTTCTACTACCCAAAATCATTTACGTCCTCTAATTACCCAACACAAAGCTGCTATTAGGACAATATCTTACTCTGGCCCCAGACATCACTCGGTTCCCCTACTCAAATCTCTGAATATGTTAGATATTAAGTCACAGCACATTCTCTCTTGTGTATTATACATATATAAAACGCTGAACTGTAATGCCAATCCTGACCTCAAAAGCTTCATTGAAGGTTGTAACAGAACCCATGAGCACCACACCAGAAATAAATACAGTTTTGATATTCCAAGAGTACGACTTAATCAAACTAGAAATGCTCTACAAATCAAGGGACCCAGAATGTGGAATGATCTTCCCAACCATGTTAAAGACTGTACCTCTCTCAACCAGTTTAAGTTAAAAACTAAACACTACCTAATAAATTCCCTGTAACCTACCTTACCCCTCTATTGTCAACCAATGTCTGTTTTTTTTAAAGAGCGCTGTTTGTCGACCTATTGTATTTGTGCTGCTTTTTCAGTCATGTTCCCCCCTTTTTTTTAATCTTTATTTGTATTTGTTCTCAACACATTTTATTCTTTATGCTCAATTAGTATTAAGTTCTAGATATTAATGTTTTTCCTGCCCGAAACGCATTGCGTAATAGTGGCTTTAGGCATTGTATGTACTAGCTCCATCTATATATCGATCTATTAATGTAACATCACTTGTATGTATGTACCTTTCCTGAATAAACATATTTCCTGAATAAACAATATGATAAAGTCAGGGAACGTATTTTGCGGGCATATGAAATTACTCCTGAAGCTCACTGCCAAGCTTATCGCAACCTTAGGCCTACCCACAACCAACCGCTCACTGAATTTGCTAATGATCAAATTAGATTGTTTGATAAATGGATTCGCTCGGCTAAAGCCGAAACATACGAGGCACTTGGGAATAGTATGTTAATAGAACAGTTTATAGATAGTATGCCAGACATTGTAGCTCAGTATATAAAGGGAAGGGTAGAAGTAAATTCTAAAATAGGGTATTTGGCCAAGTTGGCAGAAAACTACCAATTGGCGGGCAAAAGGCCCAATAAAAATAATTATACCCCACAGAGTAACAAAACTTATATCCACAGACAGTCCAGACCAGCTCATTCTAACCCTTTAACTAATGCACCTTCTGTTTCAGGCATAACTAACCCTGTTAAAGTGTCTAGCCCCACGGTACCTAAGGGTAAACTGAAGGGGTAATTCTGTTAGTAATGTCTTTTCTCCCCGACGTTTTTGTGGTCACTGTAAACGTCCAAACCACACTATTAGCCGTTGTTGGCAACTGTACCCGGAAAAAAGACCCAATGCTCTAGTTGTGACACAGGGCTTGTCGAGGCCTTCGGAAGGGTTAGGGAGTAAGACCTCCAACCCACAGTGGATGGACTTGCTTACCCCATTCTTATCGAAAGGGAGACTACTTTTGTCTGAGGGTTCTTCCTGGAAGGACGTGGTGATCTTCCGAGACACCGGTGCCATCCAGACTTTAATTTTAGAGAGTGCGTTGCAAGGTGCCAACACTCTCGACACTGGAGAGGTGATACTGGTTGAGGGTGTCACTAGTGATACTCGAGCAGTACCCCTCCATAAGGTTACCCTGGAATCTGATTTCCACAAGGGTGTTTGTACAGTTGGAGTCACTTCATACCTACCTTTCCCTAATGTTCATGTAATAGTTGGTAATGATTTAGCAGGGGATAAGGTAGGGGACTCCAGACTGCCTATTATGTTGCCTACCCCTAAGGTTTGCCTGGATCCACCCGCCGCAGAGGATAATGTTGTGTACCCTGCGTGCACGGTGACCAGGTCTATGGGACTTAAATGTAAGGGCAGCCCTGTGCTTGCCAAGGTGGTAAATCCCGAGGACACGAGGAACTTTCCGAGTGGACCTCGCGGACACATTCATGGCCCGACTCGATGACGTGGCCGAGGACATTGTGGAGCGCCTGCCACCGCCATCTACCGAGAGTAATGGGGAGGTGGAGGAGAACACTGTTGAGCCTCGGCCAATAGCTTCTTCTTCTTGTTGATAGTAGGTGCAGTTTGCATGAAGGGTTTGTCCTCCCGATGACTGCACCAGTACTGATGTTGTTGGACGCGTTTATGTTGAAGATGATCGGAGCTACCAAGGTGCTTGTTGCTTTGTGCTGTAGATAGAGGAACGGTGATTAAAACAGAGGTGTGTGTTAGAGGGAGACTTGCCGCACCGCAGGGCGGTGTGTTGTGTTTATGGCGTCAGCTGATCCTTGGTGTTGCGACGAGGTAGTTGTTTTCTGTGTTTAGCTGTTGGTGGCGCCAGGTATAAATGTGGCGCGGGTCAGATGTGACCCAATTTGTTGGTCGATTGGAGATATTTAGCCAGTGCTTTGACTATTTGGTATTTTTCTTGTGACGAGTGGTCACCGCCTCCTAATATATGCTCGATGGTGAAGGGTATTTTAAGTGCGATAAAGACTTGTTTGAAATTTACTCTGGCACTATAATGTCGGAAGCAGTGCAGGAGATAGTGTTCGACTGTTTCAGGCACCTGCCAGTGAGTACAGAGTTCGTTGATGTCTGTTCTGTACTTAGAGCTGTGTGCTGCTAGTTTGGTGTGTCCCAGCCTTAATCTGGTCATCGTTACATCAATTTCTCTGCTTTTATATCGGACATGTTTCCAAGTTTCCCATTTCTTTTTAATGGACCCATAGTGCAAAGGTGAGCATAACGTTTTCCAGTTTGTTGCAAAATCCTGGGAGATGGTATCTTTGAAGGCTCCTTTACGTGCAACATGGGGAATTGGATGACGGGTGAGGTGAGGCGTGTCGTGCATTACTTTGGCTAGTTGGTCTACAAGTTCATTATGGAGAATACCACAATGTGCTGGGACCCATTGGATAGAGGTGTCATAACCGTTCAATTGATGTTTGTGAAGAAGTTGAAGGCATTGGTAGACAATCTCCTTGCATGTTTTCGAAGAGTACGAAATTGCTTGAATCGCGCTCTTGGAGTCACTACAGATTGTATATATCCCAACTGGTAATGTTGTGATGATTTGGAGAGCTTGATACAAGGCATATAATTCCGCTGTGAAAATAGATAGTTGGTTTGGTAACCGCCATCCCAGCTTGAGATGGTATTCCGGTATCCATACAGCGCAAGTGACCGAGGGTACGTTGTTCATGATGATGCGAGATCCATCTGTGTAAATCTCTGTGGTATTTGGGTAGCAATTTTTCATTGTTGAGACAAAGACTGAGGCTATGGCTGAGTTTGGTGCAGATTTTGGAATGTTGTCCTCGAGTTGTATTGCTGTATTAGGAGTTGTATAAAGCCAAGGTGGAATGGGGGGAACAGGAGGTTGGGTTTCACAGTTTTGAAGTAGGGAGAGGTCTATATTGAGGTTATCTGTAACCCGTGTGAGGAAAGGTTGCGAGTGAATGGTTGGGGAGCGGGGGTTATATGGGTTAACTGTTGGGTTAATTTTTGATCTGTATGGGTGTGTCTGGTGAGCAGTGGTGCAGAGTGACAGATAGTTGGCACACATAATGTCTCGTCTGGTGGCTAGGCTTGTGAGGCCTGTTTCCCCGTAAAGTCCGAGGATTGGAGTTGAACGCATTGCGCCACATATAAGTCGCATGGCATTATTTTGTATGACCTCGAGGCTCTGTAGGTTAGTGGGCGCCGCCGACGCATATGCTTGGCAACAATAGTCTAGTTGGCTGCGAATGTAGGTTGTATAGAAACGGAGCAAGATTTTATGGTGTGCTCCCCAGGTGGTGCCAGTGAAGGCTTTAAGTATGGCGAGTCGGGGTTGTGTCGTCTGTTTAAGGTGTTGAATGTGTGCTTTCCAGGTAAGTAAGGGGGAGTCTAAGCGCATGCCAAGATATTTATGTTCTCGTACGTGTTGGATGGGAGTGTTGTGTATTGTGAGGGTGGGTAGATGAAGTAGTCTTTTTTTAGTGAAAATCTGATAGCAGGTTTTGGTAGTACTGACTTGAAGGCCCCATTGTTGTGTCCAATCTATGAGGTGGTCCAGTGCTGTTTGCATTGTAGAGACTGTATTTGGTCGGGCATTGTCTGAATAATACAATGTTAAGTCGTCGGCGTACGCCGAGAGGTGAACAGGATGGGTGTTAGGCAAATCTGCTAAGAATGCGGCAAATAGGGTTGGGCTTAGTATGGAGCCTTGTGGAACACCTGTTTGTATTGGGATGCCATCGGAAAACTCGCCTTGTATAAAGACTTTGGAGGTCCTGTTTGTGAGATAGGACTGTAACCATAAAAGTAATCTTCCCTGTACGCCTAAACGTGCAAGCTTTGCGAGGAGGCAAGTATGAGGAATGCTATCAAAAGCTCCTTTGAGGTCTAGGTAGACAACAAGACAATATTTACTGCTTCTGAGAGAGGTGCGGATTTCATGTTCAAGGCAGAGTATTTGATCTAGCGTGGAGCATTGCGGTCGAAATCCAGCTTGGAGTGACGGTATAATATTGTTATACTCTAGGTACCATTGGAGGCGAGTATGTACTAGCCTTTCCATGACTTTACTGAGGCATGATAGTAGGGAGATAGGTCTGTATGACGCAGGTTCGGATGGGTCTTTTCCTGGTTTAAGGAACGGAAGAATAATGCTGGTCTGCCATTGTGAAGGAATATTTCCGTGAGTCCAGCATAGATTGTAATAGTTTAGAAGAGTGCTGTGTGCAGTCGGTGGAAGATATTTGATAAGCTCATATGGAATTCCATCCTCTCCAGGTGCCTTGCCAAGAGGTAGGCGGTTTAAGGCCAATCGTAGCTCGCTTAAGGTGTACACGTTGTCGACGCCGAGCATGGGCAGCGGTATGGCACGGTCAATTTCTTATCTGAGGGAGAGTTCTTGGGCATGAAGGAAGGGTGTTGAGAGGGTAACTTTAAGGCATTCAGCGAGAACACTTGCACGCTCCTGAGGTGTTTGACAGAGTGAACCGTTGATCATCAGGGGGAACGAAGGGAATGTTGGGCGACCTTTAATGCTGTTAAAAGTAGCCCAGACTTTTGAGTGCGGCGTTGTGGGTGTGAGGCTATCACAGAATGTTGCCCATGATGCTCGTTTTGCTGATAGTATGGTTTTTTTGGCCGCTGCTGTAGCCCGCCGGAGATTGACCCAGTTCTGTAGGGAGGGTTGACCTCTTTGTTTTTGAATGGCTCGTCGGCGTAAAGCGACTGTTCGTGCACATTCCGCGTTCCACCACGGTTTAAGTGGTTTGTTGGACCTATGTCCTGAAGTTTTCTTAAGCATGTGGGTGGCTGCACAATTTATGGCCGAGGTGATTGTGGACAGGCGCTTGTTAGGGTCTACATCGTCTGTGTCTGGGAGGCGGACAATATCAGCCCATTTTTTCTTGTCTAGGTACTTAATGTTCCACTTGAGAAGCATAAGCGGGTGGGTTGGTGGGTGAAAGTTAGTAAATTTTATTATGAGGGGTTTGTGGTCACTACCAATATCTGGTCCAGTATGAAATTGTAGTTCATGTTGAAAGTGTGCAGAGCCAAAGCAGATGTCCAGTGAGGCTTCATAATTGGTTCTGTAGTTAAAGTAGGTTGCAAGGTAGGGCGACGAAAGAAGAGTATATAGTGTAGTGTCCAAGTAGTTGTACAAATCGGTGCCTGCAGTATTTTGGGTACCTCTACTCCATGTGCGGTGGTTAGCATTGAGATCACCTGTAACAATGATCGGGTGTCGTAATTGGTTAAGATAAAATTCCAGTTCATTTGAGTTTATGGTGCCTCCAGGGTTGTATACCCAGAAAGGATATGTGTGTACCATTATAAGGTATTAGGCATGCTAGAACTTCTAATTTACCGTTCACAAAATACGTTAGTGTTACAGGTTTACATGTCATATTACTTCGTGTTAGAAGGAAAATACCACCCCCCATACGGTTGGGTCTGTCCAGTCTCTGCATCTGAAAGTTTTTAAATACGGGATTTTGTTTGGGAGTGAGCCAGGATTCGGTGATGAATGCTAAGTCCGGTTTGGATGAGTAGAGGAATTGTTTAAGTTCTGTGAGGGATGTTTTGATGCTTTTTGCGTTCCAAGTCATGAAGGTTAGGGGAGCCATTTAGGATGTTTGGGTTGTGGATGTGTCTGTTTTCTTTGGTGCGCTCATAGTGGTACGAGTTGGATACCTAGATGTGGATGGGGGCTGTGTCTTACTCTTGGTACTGGTGGTTGGGGTTTGTGGCACGTCAGCCTGGGGAGTGGTTTTGGTGAGGCGCGCTAAGGAGGTAATTAGGAGTTTTTCCATCATCTGATCAAACAATGTGTGTCCAGCATTGGTAGCTTTATTTGGGCGGATGTCAGTGTCCGTAACTGTTGATGGGGGGTCTGTTGGGTCAGCCTGAGGGGTAGGTTGTGGTACTTGGGCAAAAAATTTTGTTAGGAGTCGGTCCAGGGTCTTTTCCAGTGCATTTTCGATGCGAGTGACGATCGTTTCAATAAGATCACTTTCGAGGCGAGTGACGAGAGTTTCAACTAAATCAGGATTCAGTTGCACGTTTTGTGAGAGATGGTTGGACCCTGGGGTTGCGGGATTGTCGGAGACAGGGATATCCGGTACAAGCGAAGGTTGTGGTTGAGTGTGAGGTAGAGGTTGGTGATAGGCTGAGGAAGGTTTTTTTAATGCGCTGCTGTATAGCAGGTTGGTGGTAGGGGGAACTTTCATTTTCGCTGCTGCTGCTACGTAAGAAGGACATTGTTTAAATGTGATGTCATGTTCGCCACCACAGTTTGAGCAGGTGAGTGTATCCGATGCACAGGTTTGTGTGTAGTGGGAACCAGAGCATTTCCCACATTTGATATCTTTAGTGCAGCCCTTCGAGGTATGGTTAAAACCCTTGCATTTAAAACATTGGGTGGGACGCGGAACATACACCTCTAGTTTGTGGAGGAAGCCGTTTAACCAAATCCTATCAGGGGGAACGTAGTCCAGAAAAGTAAGCAGGGCGGTGCCTGTATCACTCAGTTCTCCGTTCGTGCGTCGCATAATTTTTTTTTATATCATAGAGTGGGATGCCATTTGTGTCGAGTTGTGCCTTAATGTCTTCTGCGCTGATGTCTACAACATGCCGGATTACATATTTCACTAATCTGTCTCCTAGTGGTTTATAGCACCTAACTTTGTAACCACAGATGTCAGTAATGTTTGAAATCTCCAGTTCCGCGCTGTGATTGTGATCCACTGCAATCAGGTTCTTTAGTTTGTTTGGTCTGATATCGTGCACGTCGATTCCGAATTTGTGGGGAATGGCATTATATAGGATGCTTTGTGCCCTACTATTTCGGAAAATATTCTCATTTTCGGCCTCAAAAGCAATGATAAAGGTTTGTAACTCAGAAGAGCTTGGCCTACCTTGGTTGAGCGGTGGGTGTGGATATTGAGGCCGCGTGGCGTCGGCCTCATTTCTGTTTACCTCTGATAAATGGCGGCGCTTTGCCTCCAGTCTGTTTGCCTTACTATGGTGTTTGCTGTCTATGAATTCTCCTTCGGGCTCCTCTTCTATGACCGGGTGACGTTCAGGATTCAAGTTTGTGGTATGCAGTAGTGGTTTTCCAACATCTTCTAAGGTATCGTCGATGGTTGTACGAGAGACGCCATGTGCGCCTCCAGCCGCCGCCATGACACCGGCCACCTCCGCGGGAGCTCACTCAAAACACACCCAAACACGACCGCGTCCAACACGCAACTCCCGGCCAATAGCATCTGACCAAGGCCTAGATGCCTCCTTGAGTGAGTTACAGAAAGCTGACCCCACTCTTGCAGATTGCCATGAGACAGTCGTCTCTATGGAGGAAATTGTAGACACAGCAACTGAGTACTTCTACAATGATTGGATTTTGATGAGAAAATGGAGACCACAGAGTGCTCCCTTGTCAAATGAGTGGGAGGTAGTCCACCAGGTTATGTTGCCGACCTGCTATAGAGAAAGAATTTTGGCAGCTGCTCATGATGATCCTATGGGGGGACATCAAGGTATTAATATTACGTATCACAAAATTTTAAAGTATTTTTTCTGGCCCAAGCTGAAAAGCGATGTGGCAAAATTTTGTAATGCGTGTATTGTTTGTCAACTGGTTGGGAAACCAAACCAGACTCCACCTAAAGCTCCTCTAAGGCCTATTGTCGTGCCAGAGGAACCATTTTCTCATGTGGTAATGGACTGTGTTGGACCATTACCTAGAACTAAGTCTGGTAATATTTACCTAATCATGATGATGTGTATCACTACTCGTTACCCAAAGGCATTTGCTGTAAGGAACATCCGAGCAAAAACTGTTGTTGCTCGTATGTTGCAATTTTTTTCCACTTTTGGACTGCCTCGGGTCGTGCAAACTGACAATGGTACTAACTTTAAGTCTGATATTTTTGACCAATTTTGTAAGGACCATGGAATAACTCATTAGGTTTCCAGCCCATACCATCCACAGAGTCAGGGGGTAATTGAACGTTTCCATCTAACTCTGAAGCAGATGTTGAAGACATCGTGCAAGAGTTCCCTCACCTTCAGGGATGAGAATTTACCGTATGTTTTGTTTGCGGCTAGAGAGGGATTACAAAGTTCACTGGGTTGTTCTCGTTTTGAGTTAGTCTTTGGCCATAAAGTGCGTGGACCCTTGCAAATGTTACAGGAGAATCTGTTAGGGAACGTAAAATTAACCGAAGGTTCGGCTTTCTTTGCGCAACACCACCAGAGACTCAAGGACTGCAAGGCGGCGGCACTAAAGTATCTTGGGAAGGCCCAAGAAAAGATGAAAGACCGAAACGATGCTAAGGCTAAGTTACGGGTATTTCAGCCTGGCGACCCTGTCCTGGTATTAAAGCCTCGACTAGGGAACACTATGTCCCACAAGTACAAAGGCCCCAACATTGTGACAGAAAAGACTGGGGACCTCACGTACAAAGTGAGGCACTCTGACAAGCGTAACCAGGTAATGCTCGTACATGTAAATCGGCTGAAGAAGTTCCAGGGCCCCAGGCCCATTGCACTAACCAATGTTTCCATTTCCAGTGAGGGAGGGGACGATTGTTCTGGGGACCCAACTAATCTTATTCTCAATAATTCTAGTTCTGTGAATGCTGTGCAGGAGGGACTGTCCCATTTGCAGATGGCCCAACGTAAAGAGGTGCAGTCATTGGTTGATGAATTCTCCAGTCTGTTCAGGGAGGTCCCGACCCAGACTGATGCCATTTGCCATGATGTCGAGTTGATGGACTACACTCCCATTCGCCTTCAACCCTATCGGATGAGTTGTCGGAAAATCCGACACCATTTAATAATCATACAGATAATAGCTGTATTACCAACAAGTTACCCATAGAAAACGTAACTTGTAGTGGAATTACCGTCTAAAGAAAACGGGATATCATCACCACATACTATTATAATTCACCAGCTATTCTGCTGGGAATTATTCTTAAATACATTAGTCTTTGGACTTTACCATCATAAAAACATCTTATATAAATTAACTTAATTATCAATATTAAAGTAGAGTAAATGTGACCCTTCTATCACTTTCTGAAATCTGGACAAAGTAGGCCAGGCGTCAGGGAGGAAGGAGGGAGCCATTGTTGTGTCACCTCCGAGACGTGTGGAGCAAATTCGGCTCCTATCATTCTGGACAATGTCGGCCAGTAACGTCAATAGTATGGAGTGTTAAACAGCCATTGTATATTGAGACCAGAGGCTCACACAGGAGCAAATTCGGCTCCTGTTAATTTTACTTGGACGTAGTGCTATGGAAACCAGAAGTGTACCATTGTCAACACGCTGTCTACAAATTCAAGTTAAGTGTCTATCCGAAACCCGTTTATCATTCATTTATGGCCATTAATGTCAGGATATAGGGTGACCCGGTTAGATCGCGAAATCGCCTCAAACTAAAGGTAATTAAGCCAGGTCTTCATGTTCTATGTACTGTATAGTGTTTTCTCTGATATAGCTTGTCATATATAGGATTCTGGCTTCACAGCTAGCGCACTTTTGACAGGTCAAGACGAGGATGGAAGACTTTGTGCACCAGTTACTGGGTGAGGAAGCTACCTCAAAGAGGATAATTTGGTGTCTACACCCTAGTTATACCTGGTGGACTAACCTGCTGTACTATAAGATAAGGAACCTTTTCAATGTATGTAGTTAATACTGTAGTTTGATTGGCTGCATATATATAAACTAATAAACCCCCCCTAATGTGTAGAGGAACGATTTGTGAGATTAAGAGATTATTGCAGAAATACAGTCCACTTATCATTATACAAATTGCTATCGAAGTATATAAATTAACGTAAATATAAATTCATATAAATTAAATAAATATAAATCTCACAGGTCGGTTCCCACATTATTTGGACCTTCGGAACCGGAATATTCGGTCCTTTGAACCCACATTTGGTCATCTTAGTACCGGATGAACCAGTTAACCAGTGGATTCATTAAATATACTAGTGCAGTGTTATTTAAACAAAGGCCAGCCAGTCAAAGACAGCGCCTCGTGGGAGCTCACGAGCCCCGCTCAGTTCAGATCAGCCTTAGTCAGCGGTTTCATGCACACCCACAGAAATTTGGTGGTGTGTTATTTCGTGAAATGACAGCGCTAATAGAAGCCAGCCAAATTAGTGGCTGTGTCCTCCCAAGATTATCTACGAATTTTGTGGAGTTTATTTCGCGAGGTCACTAATAATATTTAATACTTCTAGATAATATTAGAAGTTTCATAGAGGCTAATTAAGAGGCTATTATCAATAATTGTGTATATTATTTCTCCAAATAGAGAATTATTTAATATATATTGCACTAGTGATCACAGTATAATATTTACTAATTGCCAACCCACAACAGGGTAGGATATTAACCATTGACTAGTTGAACTATTATCGTTCATCCTAGTCCCATTATTACCATAGTTGTACTATATTCAACAACTTAACACCATTAATGCATGGTCCAGACCCTATTTTGGGTGTAATTTTTATCAACTCGAGTTGAGTTGTATATATAATAATTTACTTATGATCATTACACCTTTGAGTGATTAATTAGTGTCTCTACCATCCTAGGGTGATATAGAAGAGCTAACCTAAAGGTACTTCCAATGACACTGGTTTATCACTCAAATCATTAGTGTGGATGATTGTATATATATAATGTGTATTAATTTTAAGTGCTAACCTCTAGTAGAGGTAGGATTATTGCCTAGTGAGTGCAGAATTTTACCCTAGGCTACCATCAGTGCTTGTTCAGTATTATGAGCAGCCCAAGTACAAGTCCCACAAGGCTTCACCAACTAGCCAGTATGGATAATGCAGGGAGAATGAAAAGAACCCTTGCAGGTCTTAAAGGCCACTTAACAAGACAGATCAAGAAATGTGAAGATTTGTCACAACAATCAACAGTTGATTATGCTGACCTGGAAAGCTATTATCAAGCAGCTGCAGGTAAATTTGAGCAAATCAAATGCCAAATAGCAACATATGTGGCTGAACTTGCCAACACTAATTTATCAGAAACAGAAATAGACGACATTATGGTTGATCTTGCGAATTATGAAGATCACACTCAGGCCACGTTACAGCCTTATGTCAAATTAATTGCCCAGAACAAGGCAACAGCAACAACAACAACAGTTGCATCTAATACGAGTCAAGCAGAAGCTCGACTCCCTCCAATTAATTTACCCACTTTCTCAGGAAAAGATGAGGAAGATTGGGATGAATTTTGGAACAAATTCGTTGACCTTGTAGACTCAAAACAATCTTTACCAAAGAGTAGTAAATTCTCTTATTTGCAAGGCCAATTATCAGGTGAGGCTAAAACAGTAGTATCCCATCTGAGATTAACTAATGACGGCTATGATCTGGCAGTAAAACTCCTCAAGGATAATTATGCTGATCCAGAAGTAAGAACATCACATTTAGTTCATGAGCTGTTGCATTTACCCCCACCGGAGGCTTCAGCTGATTCACTCCAAGTCTTCAAGCTGGAGGTAGAATCATTGATGAATGCCCTCAGCCTGACAGCAGATACAAACGGGGCTGAGTGGGTCTTGAAAATAATTGTCCAGGAGAAAATACCTAGGGACATATTGAGACAAATGAGTGCTCATTACAATAAAAGCATCTTATCCATGAATGAAATATCTGAAGGTTTAAAGTCAGTAGTTCATCAATTACGAACACATGACAAATTAAAACCACCAAGTAAACCCTCAGAAACCAATAATAGTAAACCACAGAGTACCAAAGGTACTCCAAATCAATCTAGACAATATAATTCAACACCAAAGTGGAACAGTGGCAGTGTGGGCGTATATGCAGTGGGACCCTCCAAGCCTATAGTTACTGTGTCACCCAAGAACGTGACACCAAAGGGTACTGGAAGCTATGGAACATGTTTGTTCTGCAATGAGAAACATTCAATGTACCACTGCTCTAATTATCCTGATAGTGACGCCCGTGTTGAGCGACTCAAAGATTTGCAACATTGCACGAGGTGCCTCAGGAAACATAACATCAAGGATTGTGATACCCAATTACACCCTTGTAATAGGTGTAACAAAGGTCAGCACCATGCAGCATTGTGCAGAGACACCAAAACAACGTCTCCAAACCCCAAGGTGGAAGATAGCATTCCCACCACAGTACAGTACTGCAAGGTGCAACAAACAAAGAGTGTCCAATCAGCAAAGTCTAAAGGTAATACGACTTTGCCTACTGCCCAAATTACCATCCTGAATAAGAGGGCCAAGGTCCATACCCGTGGGTTGTTTGACCAAGGATCCCAGAGAACATATATCACTAAAAGGCTGGCAGATGAATTACAATTAAGGCCTGTAGCCCAGATGTCATTCAACATCTCAGGGTTTATAACAGATGCAGGACCTCAAGTCTACCAGGTGGTACAACCATCAGTACGCTTAGGCAGGTACGTCTGTCGAGTACAAGCCATTGTGGTGGACAAAATACCAGTAGACCTACAAGTGCAAGGTCTGAGAGCAACAGCCAAATTCCTGAGAAATAGAGGAATAAAATTGGCAGATAATATTAAGTCTGATCACCTCACCGACTTCGGTCTCCTTGTAGGGACAGACTATTGTCATCGATTCATCGGTAGCCCTACTAAATATCAGGGTATAACCATGTTAAACTCTGCAGGAGGTAAATTACTCTCAGGCCCAGTATCAAGCCTGAGGAGACCTATGCCTGCAGATAAACAATACCAGTAGAGATCTAAATTTGTCAGCTGATTATATTTCTCCAGTAGCATTATACTAAGGAGATTACAGCTGACTATAGTAACAGAGGTTGATGTTAGTATCATCATTTAAAGCTGAAGATGAGTTCATGAGGCCTCAGTGGCAAATCAGTGAACAGTAGCCTAAAACAGCTACAAGTCACTGCGACCAATGTCACTGAACCCACTGCAGTCTCAGAACCATACTTTACTTTAATGATGAGCTATTCAATCTTCTGAATCAATTAACTAAATTAAACCCCAATAAATCTGATGACTGATTTGATACATTTATTATTTAATCAAGATGTATTCCATGGGCCTCAGTGTTTATATATCAGTGACCAGTTACCTGAAGAAACTTCAAGTTATATCTAATGTCACTGATCTCACTGCAGTCCCTGAATCATACTTGACTGTAGTACTTGATCACATCCAGTCTTCTGGGTTAAATAATATGTAATAAGGCTTGAATATTAGCCTTTCAAGAGTTAACAGGGAAATGAAATCGCATTAGACTTCTAACCCCTGCAACTCTAGTACGGGACATCCGTCCTGTACGAACAGACACACAAATGTGTGATTACTAACTACTAACATCAAATTAATCAAATAATTCGAAGGAGGAGTATCGGTGTTCGTCTGTTCTAAAGAGGACTTCGACCCGTGAGCAGCCCCCTGGGGAATTATGTCGGAAAATCCGACACCATTTAATAATCATACAGATAATAGCTGTATTACCAACAAGTTACCCATAGAAAACGTAACTTGTAGTGGAATTACCGTCTAAAGAAAACGGGATATCATCACCACATACTATTATAATTCACCAGCTATTCTGCTGGGAATTATTCTTAAATACATTAGTCTTTGGACTTTACCATCATAAAAACATCTTATATAAATTAACTTAATTATCAATATTAAAGTAGAGTAAATGTGACCCTTCTATCACTTTCTGAAATCTGGACAAAGTAGGCCAGGCGTCAGGGAGGAAGGAGGGAGCCATTGTTGTGTCACCTCCGAGACGTGTGGAGCAAATTCGGCTCCTATCATTCTGGACAATGTCGGCCAGTAACGTCAATAGTATGGAGTGTTAAACAGCCATTGTATATTGAGACCAGAGGCTCACACAGGAGCAAATTCGGCTCCTGTTAATTTTACTTGGACGTAGTGTTATGGAAACCAGAAGTGTACCATTGTCAACACGCTGTCTACAAATTCAAGTTAAGTGTCTATCCGAAACCCGTTTATCATTCATTTATGGCCATTAATGTCAGGATATAGGGTGACCCGGTTAGATCGCGAAATCGCCTCAAACTAAAGGTAATTAAGCCAGGTCTTCATGTTCTATGTACTGTATAGTGTTTTCTCTGATATAGCTTGTCATATATAGGATTCTGGCTTCACAGCTAGCGCACTTTTGACAGGTCAAGACGAGGATGGAAGACTTTGTGCACCAGTTACTGGGTGAGGAAGCTACCTCAAAGAGGATAATTTGGTGTCTACACCCTAGTTATACCTGGTGGACTAACCTGCTGTACTATAAGATAAGGAACCTTTTCAATGTATGTAGTTAATACTGTAGTTTGATTGGCTGCATATATATAAACTAATAAACCCCCCCTAATGTGTAGAGGAACGATTTGTGAGATTAAGAGATTATTGCAGAAATACAGTCCACTTAACATTATACAAATTGCTATCGAAGTATATAAATTAACGTAAATATAAATTCATATAAATTAAATAAATATAAATCTCACAGGTCGGTTCCCACATGAGTCCAGAAAAGAAGGCCATCGTACGGAAGGAGGTCAACTTCTTGCTCCAGCACGGCCTCATCCGGCCGAGCCAGGGCTCTTGGTGCTCGCCCTGCCTTTTGGTCCCCAAACCAGACGGCTCCTGGCGATTATGCACCGACTATCGGCAGCTCAACAAGGTGACCATTGTGGATGCCTATCCGCTGCCCCTCCTTGAGGACTGCATCGACGAGCTGGGAAACGCCAAGTACGTCTCGAAATTCGACCTCTCGAGGGGGTATTATCAAATCCCACTCACGGAACGTGCTAAACAACTAACTGCGTTCGTGACACCCGAGGGGGTTTTTGAGTATCAAGTGTTACCGTTTGGCTTGCGTAATGCTCCTGCCACGTTCCAGAGACTCATGAACTCTTTGCTCACTAATGTGCCAAATTGTCGGGCGTATTTAGATGATATCATGCTCTTTGACAGTAATTGGGCTGACCACATAGCTAGGTTACGCCAGTTGTTCGCAATCTTGAAAAAGGCAAATCTTACCTTAAATGCTAAAAAGTGTCATTTTGGCCAAGGCACAGTGACGTACCTCGGTTATGAAGTGGGCCAAGGAAAAGTGTTACCTCAGCAAGATAAAATCAGTGCCATTCTGGAGTATCCAGTGCTAAAGCCTAAAAAGGACGTTCAAAGATTTATCGGTATGTGTGCGTACTATCGACGCTTTTGTCAGAACTTTTCCAGTGTTGCCACTCCTCTCACAGACTTGTTGCGGAAGGCCATTAAATTTAAGTGGTCATCAGACTGTGCAGAGGCATTTAAAAATTTGAAATTGATCTTAGCTTCCGCCCCAGTGCTTGCTAGTCCAAGGTTCGACCGACCGTTTAAAATTCATGTTGACGCGTCTGACTCGGGTGCTGGTGCAGTGTTGTTGCAAACTGGGGATGATCGGGTGGAACACCCAGTATATTATTACTCTGTGAAATTCGACAAGGCGCAACGCAATTATTCAGTGGTAGAAAAAGAAGCGTTGGCGCTAGTGTTAACATGTAAAAAGTTTGAAGTTTACCACACAGGTAATATAGTGGAAGTGTACACGGACCATAACCCACTGGTCTTCCTCACTCTGATGAAGGGGAAGAATAAACGCATCCCCAGGTGGGCATTGTACCTACAGGACTTCAATCTTTCCATTACCCACCTACCGGGCCGACTCAACGTGATGGCCGACGCTCTGTCCAGGTTGCCGGAATAACATTCATCTAGGCCACAGGAAGCCATTTACCAACTGTCATGCTTTAGTTATTTTTTTTTAGGTTTTCCTGTGACATTAAATATTCCGTGTCCAAATTATTTACTTCCCTTTTTTTTTGTGTGTATGTTTTTTTTTCTTTCAGAGAACTCCTTTGTATTTTTCTTGCAGAGAAATTGTTGTTTTTGACTGATTTTTTTTGTCATATATTTTTTCTTTTTATTCTCTGTATACTCTTACAACAAAAATATGACTACTATTCTAGTAGTCACATTTTTTTTTTCTCTGAAGGGGGGAGGAGTGTTATGACCCTGGGTTCTTCAGTGGAAACCAGAGGTCAAAATTTAACTAAATAAGCTACGTTAGAGTAGCAAAACGCAACTCAATGTGATTTTGTTTGTATCTTCCCTGCCAGACGTAAGAAGTATTCTTGTTTCTCAAAGAGCATTTAAAGACTGAGCTGGGGGTTGATTATTAAATAATAACATAGGCACCAACTATGTTTACTAATACTTTCTAATCATTTGTAAAGTAAATCTGAGTAAACTTGGGATAGGACTGCTGTACGATTAGTTGAGCAGTCTACTGGCAGCGAGTGAGCTGGAGAAAAGGCGAGAGTCGGTCTCTTCTCTACTGGCTGGCTGTGGTGAAAGGAACCTCCTATCCTTCCTCTTCGTTTCCTTATTTCTGTGTCTTGTTTAAGATAAGTATATACCGAGTACATTATTGCATGTCTGGCATACTCATGTTCTATGTGTAGAGTAGTATATTTTGTGTGTAGTAGGTGTTTTTAGGGTTTATATTACTAGTTATTCTAAAGGGGGTCCCATTGGAACCACGTGGTCCCCTACCCTAAGCTGACTCTAACTTCAAGTTATTCAATAGTAGAGCTTTACCCTAGCTTGTGTTCAGTGTCCCCCTCCCCGCTCAGCTCGTTGTCGCCGTGTGGGGGCTTAGTGGACGGCTGCCGGAGTGTGATGCTCCTTGGGACAGTCCTCTGTCCTTTTCTAGCCTTGTGCTCCTGCTGCCGTCCTCTCCAATTCTGCTGGGCATCTTTTCCTTTTCCTTCTGTTTCGTTTTTCTCCCCCCTCTTCTCCTATCTGCTTGCCATTTCCTGCCGACCTTTTGCTCGTTCTGGTTCTTCCCTTGGACTTCTTCTATTTTGACGCCTGGGTGCTTGAGGAGGCATACTCTTGCACCCGTAGAACTGTAGTACCCGACGTCGAGAGCGAGGGGAACCTTTTATTGTCAATCCCCCTTTCGTCACTGAACCCGATCTCGACGGACTGTCGGTTTCTTAAGGTGGCGTTTGTGGGGCGTATACTCATGACGCACCCCTAGGAGGCCCCGGCAAGATCGGCGATAGCTTCTTGTTGGGTGTCCTGCCTCTAATTGTGGCTCCATGGTGGGTGTGGGGGCACATTCGTGAATGAATTCTTCTTTTCGTCATGATGATAACCCCTGTTTCGGCTGCTTCTGGTGTACCTTCTCAGGCTCGTGGGGTGGGCGACCAAGCCCCCGAGTCGGTCCGTATTGGAAGACCGGGCTCTGTAGCCTCCGCTGCATTGGGCCCCGACCTTGCTCCTCCTTTGGCCTCTCTGACTCCTTCCCCTGGCTCCCCTCCCTCCTCTGTGGTTGGGTCGAGCCCCAAGCCCCCAGTGGTGACTACCTCGTCCCCTGGCGCGGCTCCTTCTCTAGTTGTAACTACTGCGCCTTTTAACCCCTCTCTCTCTGGGGGTTCTCACCGCCGTCCTCGTCACGGCCGCCCTCGCTCGATTCCTTCCAGTTCTGCTACCTATCAAGCCTTGTTTGGTCCCGCGTCGTGGGCCAAATATTTTGATCTCCTCCCTCTTGATTCTGCGCCTCCTGACGATTTCTCCCTCCATCGACATCTCGTTGATTCCGTGGATGCCTCCATTACTTTCAACCCCACTCGTCTCGGTACACGTGTCGTTGCTGCTCCTTCTCAGGATGCTGCTTCCCGCTTGGCTGCCTTATCCTGCCTTGGCGAGACCCCTGTTCGGGTCTCGAAGAACGCTCAGTTGAATGCCAGTGTTGGCACTATTTTGCTCCCGCCCCATGTTGCGACCGGTGTTCGGGACCTGCGCGACTGCCACGACGATATTCGACATATCCTTGCTGCCCAGGGCCATTCTATTCTCCAGGTGGACACGTTTACTCGTCCCCCTCGTGGTAGTCGCCGTCAACCCCTCCGGGTTGTGAAGATTACCTTTGATGGTAGGACCCTTCCACCCTCTGTCATTCTTGCTGGTGCCAGGTGCTCTGTCCAGGAGTACATTCCTTCTCCTCGGCTCTGCAACAAGTGCTGGAGGTTTGGGCATGGTGCCCTCCGCTGCTCCGGGACTGTCTCTCTCTGTCCTTTGTGTGGTGGCGAAGGTCACTCTAAGTCGGAGTGCACTTCTTCCCAAGCTCGTTGCCTCAACTGCGGTGAGGCCCATCCTACCTTCTCCCGTGCGTGTGTCCATTACAAGCTTGAGGTAGCCGTCCTCAACTTGAAGCACCGGGAGCATTTATCTTTTCCTGAGGCGAGACGCCAGGTTCGCCGGCTCCTGCCTTATGCTAATATCTCTTATGCTCGCGTGTTGCGCTCTTCCTCTCCTCGTCCTTCCCGCCTTCCTCAGACTCACAACCGTTTCCGGGCCTTGGACCCTGATGCGCCCACTGCCCCCTCCTCTGTTCCTTTGGGTTCTCTCCGGAAGGATCCTCCTCCTGGTCCTCTGTCCGGGGTTCCCCTTCCTTCTACCCGGTCTGTCGTGTCTCCTGTGTCTTCTTCCTCGTCCCCCTCCGATCCTCCTTCCCATCCTCTTCCTCCATCTATCGGCTCTCCCCACCGCCTGTCGGTGCGGGCGGATGTCCATCGCTGTCCTAGCGGCCGTCGTGTGTGCTCTCGTTCGGTTTCTCCTGTTGAGACACTGGAATCCGTTGCCCGGTACGTAGTTGCTGGGACACCGGTCTCTTTAAGTCAGAAGCGTAAGCCTGGCTCCTCTCCTTCCTCTTCCCCGGCGGGTAAGAAGGCTTCGCTTTCTTCCTCAGCTCCTACGTCTGGTTCTGTTGCTCCTTCCCCTCCCGTTTCAGTGATTGCGCCCCCTGTTCCTGCTATGGAGGTTTCTTTGGCCCCTGCTTCCCTTTCGGTTGCTGCTCTTGCTGGGGTGCGCTCCCCTCTTTCTACTCCCCCTCTTCCTGCTGCTGTTCTTGACTGCTCCTCTCCGTTGTCTCCTCCTCTTCCTCCTCCTCCTCCTCCTCCGGACCCCGCCCGCCCACCTCTGATCTGTTCCCCCGTTTCCTTCCCTCCGTCTTTGCTCAGTTTACCCATGCCCCCTAACCCTGACTTTGCTGACCCTGATATTCTTTAACGTGCTCTGTTGCTCTTTCGCCTTGGTTTCTTCCTTGTTCTCTGGTTTTGTCCTTTCTCTTCTCGTCGTTGTCCATTCTTCAATGGAACGTTCGAGGTTATTACGGCAATTTTCTCGAACTCCTACTTCTGATTTCGCGGTTTTCACCCCTTTGTGTCTGTCTCCAGGAGCCAATGCTTGGTGCTCGTCCTGGTCGTTTTCGTGGCTATTCCTTTCTCTCCCCCCCCCCCAGCCATTGCTGGGGGGGGGGGGAGAGAATTCTAATTCTTCTCCTCTCTTGATTCGTGCTGATGTTCCCTTTGTTCCTTTACTTATCCCTTCGCCTCTCCATTGTTCTGCTGATCGTATCTTTGTGGGGAAATGGTACACAGTTTGTTCCATTTATCTCCCCCCGAGTGTCCCGCTCTCTCTTCCTAATTTGAAACACCTCCTAGACTCCTTGCCGGAGCCTGTGCTCCTACTGGGTGACTTCAATTGTCGTCATTCCCTTTGGGGTGACGTTCTGACGAATACCCGGGGTCGCCTCCTTGAGCCGTTTCTCCTCTCTTCTTCCCTGTCTCTTCTGAATTCTGGTGAGCCCACTCATTTGGACTCTCGGACTCGCACCCTTTCTTGTCTTGATCTTTCTCTCTGCTCGATCTTCTTCTCTTTACTTAGATTTCACGTGGCAGGTTCTTGATGACCTCCATGGAAGTGATCATTTCCCCATCCTTGTTTCCTTTTTCTCTCTTCGCCCTTCCCTCTCTTTCCCTAGGTAGCAGTTTGCTAAGGCAGACTGGACCCTATTTACCCTCAGTGCTGCTCTCTCTGACCTCTCCCTTCTGCCTCTCTCTCGCGCTCTCCTCCTTTTTCATGACACTGTCTTCAACGCTGCCCTCCGCTCTATTCCTCGCTCTTCCTCTCGGGGTCCGCGGAAGTGCGTTCCCTGGTGGAATGCGGACTGTGCTCGGGCTGTCCGCTGTAAGCGTGCAGCCTGGAAGAGGCACCGCCGTAGGCAGACGACCGATTCTTTTCTTTTCTTTCGGAAAGCGAGTGCGGTGGCCCGTAGGGCCATCCGTACGGCTAAACGTGAATGTTGGGCATCTTATGTCTCAACAATTACGTCCGAAACCCCTCTGGCTCCGATCTGGAAGCGTATCCGCAAGATAGCGGGTAAGTTCGTTCCCGATGTTTCACCGGTCCTTCACCTCCATGATACTCTTGTGGCGGACCCGTTGCAGGTCGCTTCCAAACTGGGTTCCCACTTTTCTTCTGTTAGCTCTGGTCTTCATCTTCTCCAATCTTTCCTTCTCCTTGAGTCTCGTCCTTTAGATTTCTGCACTCATCTTCAGCTTCTCTATAATGATCCCTTCTCTCTCTCTGAACTTCGTTCTGCCCTGGCCCTCTGCGGTTCTACGGCGGCGGGCTCCGATGGTATTCATTATGGGATGCTTCGCCATCTCTCTCCGAGCACGTCTCAGTATTTACTGAGTCTGTATAATCGGATCTGGGAGTCGTCGTCAGTCCCTGAGGACTGGCTCGATGCCGTTGTCCTCCCTGTTAGCAAACCGGGGTCTCTGGGTACTTCCCCTAAGGACTTTCGCCCTATTGCTCTCACTAGTTGTGTCTGCAAACTCTTTGAACGTATGGTTAACGTTCGTCTGATGTGGTTCCTGGAACACCATCACCTCCTCTCCCCTTCTCAATTTGGTTTCTGCAAGTGCCGCAGCACGACAGATGTCCTGGTGAACTTGGAGGTCTATATTCGTACTGCTTTTGCTGCGAAGACCTCCGTTGTTGCCGTCCTTTTTGACCTGGAAAAGGCTTACAACACCACTTGGCGTTATCATACCCTATCTCAACTTCATTCTTTTGGCCTTCGTGGTCATCTCCCTCTCTTTCTCCGCAGCTTCCTCTCTCGTCGTTCCTTTCGGGTGCGCCTTGGTACCGCGCTCTCTCCCTCTTTTCAGCAATACGAAGGTGTGCCCCAGGGTAGTGTTCTGAGCACTACTCTTTTTCTGGTTGCCCTCAATGGTCTTCTTTCCTCTCTTCCTTCTGGTGTCTTCTCCGCTCTCTATGTCGATGATCTTACCCTTTGTTGTCAGGGTGATGATTCGCCTCTCCTTCAACGCCGGCTTCAACTTGCAATTGATGCCGTGTCGTCTTGGGCCACAGATCATGGCTTCCAGTTCTCTACTTCTAAGACTTGTGCCATGACTTTTATGCGGAAACGGGTTGTTCTTCGTCCCTCTTTGTCACTTTATGGTCATCCCCTTGAATACAAAGATTCCGCGAAGCTTTTGGGGTTATTCCTTGACACTCGTTTGTCTTGGTCTCCCCATATCTCTTACCTCCGTGTTGAGTGCTCTAAGGCCCTTACCCTCCTTCGGGTCTTGTCCCATACTTCTTGGGGGGCAGATAGGCGCACTCTCCTTGCTTTACATTCCTCTCTCGTCCTGTCTAAGCTCGATTATGGTTGCCCTGCTTACTCGTCTGCTTCTCCTTCTACTCTTCGCCGTCTTGATGCTTTGCACCATACTGGGTTGCGCCTCAGTTCTGGTGCCTTTCGTTCGACTCCCATCCTAAGCTTGTATACAATACAATACAATACAATACAATTTTATTTAGGTAAGGTACATACATACAATAAATATTTACAAGGATTGTTTGACTTATAGGTAGAGCTAGTACATACAATGCCTAAAGCCACTATTACGCAAAGCGTTTCGGGCATGATAAACTTTAATGACAAGCTTAATACTAATTGAGCATAATGAGTAGAATGAAAACAAGAAATGAAAACATAGATGAAAAAGCAGCACAAATACAATTATGTCGACAAACAGCGCTCTTTAAAGAAAAAAACAGACATTGGTTGACAATAGAAGGGTAAGGTAGGTTACAGGGAATTTATTAGGTATAGCTTCGCTTTTAACTTAAACTGGTTGAGAGAGGTACAGTCTTTAACATGGTTGGGAAGGTCATTCCACATTCTGGGCCCCTTGATTTGTAGAGCATTTCTAGTTTGATTAAGTCGTACTCTAGGAATATCAAAACTGTATTTATTTCTGGTGTGATGCTCATGGGTTCTGATACAACCTTCTATGAAGCTTTTGAGATCAGGATTGGCATTATAGTTTAGCGTTTTATATATGTATAATACACATGAGAGAATGTGCAGTGACTTAATGTCGAACATATTCAGAGATTTAAGTAGGGGTACCGAGTGATGTCTGGGGCCAGAATTGGATATTGTCCTAATAGCAGCTTTGTGTTGAGTAATTCAGATTCAGATTCAGATGTTTATTCAGGTAAGGTATATACATACAAGTGATGTTACATTAATGGATTGATATATAGATAGAGCTAGTACATACAATGCCTAAAGCCACTATTACGCAATGCGTTTCGGGCAAGAAAAACATTAATATCTAGAACTTAATACTAATTGAGCATAAAGAATAAAAAGTGTTGAGAACAAATACAAATAAAGATAAAAAAAAGGGGGAACATGACTGAAAAAGCAGCACAAATACAATAGGTTGACAAACAGTGTTGATTAAAAAAAAAAAGAAAAAAAAAAAAGAAAATAACAGACATGGGTTGACAATAGAGGAGTGAGGTAGATTACAGGGAATTTATTAGGTAGTGTTTAGTTTTTATCTTAAACTGGTTGAGAGAGGTACAGTCTTTAACATGGTTGGGAAGGTCATTCCACATTCTGGGCCCCTTGATTGGCAGAGCATTTCTAGTTTGATTAAGACGTACTCTAGGAATATCAAAACTGTATTTATTTCTGGTGTGGTGCTCATGGGTTCTGTTACAACCTTCTATGAAGCTTTTAAGATCAGGATTGGCATTGTAGTTTAGCGTTTTATATATGTATAATACGCATGAGAGAATGTGCAGTGACTTAATATCTAACATATTCAGAGATTTGAGTAGGGGTACCGAGTGATGTCTGGGGCCAGAGTTGGATATTGTTCTAATAGCAGCTTTGTGTTGGGTAATTAGAGGACGTAAGTGATTTTGGGTAGTAGAACCCCAAGCACAAATACCATAGTTGAGATAAGGATAGATAAGGGAGTAATAGAGAGTCACCAGGGCAGGGCGTGGTACATAATATCTGATCTTAGAAAGAATGCCCACAGTTTTTGAAACTTTTTTTGATATATTTAGAATGTGTCCCTGGAAATTCAGCTTGTGGTCAATGAGAATGCCAAGGAATTTGCCATCTAATTTGTTACAAATTTGGGTATTGTTTATTTTGAGATTTATATGACTAGAGGATTTATTGCCAAACAGAATATAGAAAGTTTTGTCAATGTTAAGGGTGAGTTTGTTGGCAGTTAGCCAAAGATGGACTTTATTTAGCTCAGTATTTACTGTGGCATTTAGAGCAAGAGGGTCAGGACTGGAGTAAATGAAGGTTGTGTCGTCAGCAAATAGAATTGGTTTGAGGTGTTGGGAGGCATTTGGAAGGTCATTAATGTAGATGAGAAAGAGGAGAGGGCCAAGTATGCTGCCCTGAGGAACACCAATGTTGATGGGTAGGGTGGGAGAAATTGTATTATTCACAGAAACATATTGGAGCCTGTCAGTAAGGTAGGACTCGAGGTATTGAAGGGAGTGTCCTCTGACTCCATAATGATGTAATTTAAGAAGAAGGTTATGGTGGTTGACAGTATCAAAAGCTTTACGCAGGTCCACAAATAACCCAACAGGGAACTCCTTTTTATCAAGAGCTGTATGAATCGAGTTAAGCATACTAATAAGTGCATCGTTAGTGCTTTTTTTGGGTCTGAAGCCATATTGGCAAGGGCTAAGTATATTGAGTTTGGCTAGATATGAGTAAAGCTGCTTATATATAAGTTTTTCAAAAATTTTTGACAAGTTTGGCAGGATTGATATAGGTCTGTAGTTGTTAACATCTGTGGGGTCACCACATTTGTGGACAGGCGTTACTCTCGCTTTTTTTTAGAATATCTGGAAAGGTTTGGAGTTCAAGTGACTTGTTGAAGAGCAAAGCAATAGCAGGGGCTAAAGATCTGGAGGCTTTTTTGTAAATTAAAGTTGGTATCTCCTCAAGGGCACCAGACTTGGTTTTAAGGGAAAGGATTATCTCATTGACGTCAGTGGAGTTAATAGGCTTTAGGTACAGAGACTGTGGATAGCTACCTGTAAGATAGTCCTTAATGTCAGTACTGGATGATGGAATATCATTTGCAAGGGATGAACCAATGGAAGAGAAGAACCTATTGAACTCAATAGCAGAATCAGAGGCTGAAAGCTGACCATCGTTATTAGACAGGAGAGTCGGTTTGTTATTTAAAGATTTCTTTGATCCCAATATTTGTGAAATTGTGCTCCAAGTTTGTTTAATGTTGCTTTTTATTTGAGTAAATTTATCTTCGTAGTATTTAGTTTTGGCTCGTCTAATTATCTTAGATAGCAATAATGAGTAATTCTTTGAGAATTCTTTGGAGACAATTCCTAACCTATACTTTTTCTCAAGGTCGTGTTTTTTGTTAATGGATTTCAGTATTCCCTTTGTAAGCCAAGGATTGTTAAGCCTTTTGCTTGTGACTTGTTTTGTAAGCCTAGGACAGTGGGTGTTATAAAGGCTAAGAGTTGTTTGTAGAAAAGATTGCACTGCTAGGTTGATGTCCCCTATGTTACCTAACTCGGACTCCCAGTTGACATTATCAGCAGCAGTTATAAAATTGTTTATAGCAGTTTCATTGTGCAGCCTAAAGCTTAACTCCCTTGTTTCTAGAGGTGGTGTGCTAATGTTAGTTAAGAGAAATGTGGGGTAGTGGTCTGTAGTGCTATCGGTGATTATACCTGAAGTAAGCGGAGAGGTTATGTTGGTCCAGATGTGATCTAGAGTCGTGGCAGTGCTATCAGTGATTCTAGTAGGTCTAGTGATTAAGGGTATGAGGAAGCAGGAATTCATACAGTTGAGGAAGCTAACAGCAGTAGGGTGTTCTGGCTCGCAGAGGTCAATATTAAAGTCCCCTGCGATAATTAGGTGGTTTTTGTTCAGTCTGTTATCAAGTATTAGATTTCTAAGGTTTGAGTTGAATTCAGACACATCAGTGTTGGGAATTCTATAGACTGCACCCACAGACAGGACAGACTCGGCACCCTTGACTCTGAAGCTGGCGAAGATATACTCCCCATAGCAGTCTCTAGTTCTAATTTCTTTTAAGCATGTTAGTTCTTGGTGGTAGAAAAGAGCAGTGCCACCACCTCTCTGAAGTTGACGACAGTTGTGAATTGCTGAGTAGTTAGGCATGTTAAAGAGTTGAGTAGTATCCTCTTTCAACCATGTTTCAGTAAGTATAATAAAAGAGAATTTGTTGCCAATAGTTTCAATCAAGGCACTAACATCATCGAAGTGTTTACCTAGGGATCTAACGTTCAAATTGATTACAGAGATATTGTGATTATGAGTTAATACATTGTTTACATCATGTGCTGCAAAATATCTGCAATTTAGATCATTAAAGTGCTTATTGTCATAGATAGTGGATAAGAGGTTAAGTTCTGGGTCTATACTTGTCTGCATAAAAAAAAAAGCTGATTGTAGAATCAGAAATAAGTAGAAATAAGCTATAAAATAGGGAAAAATATATACACAATACTGTACAAAACAAACACAAAAGGGGCTTACAGGGGTACAATGGAGTAAGGGAGTATGGCTAGGCTAGGCAACCTAGGCAATTAATGAGATTAAAGAAAAAACATGTTTTGTTGTATAGTCCAACCTCTGTATAGTCTATAGTCTGTATAACTATAGTCTGTACAACTATAGTCTGTATATAGAAAAAACATTTTGTTGTATAGTCCATGTAAACATGGACTATACAAAACACAAGATATAGAAATACAAAACAAAAAATATAAGCAAGACTAAGCAATACAAAAAAAAACAAAAAACAAATTGAGCAAAAATGAAAAAAAAAAGAAAAAATGAGGTAGATTGCTTACGAGTACTCTCAGGTACACTGTAAGTAACAATTTGCAATTTGAGATGCAGGCAAGCCAGGGGTACAATGGAGTAAGGGAGCATGGCGAGGCTAGGCAACCTAGGTAATAAATGAAATCAAAGAAAAGTTGAATAATAAACATAGGCAAATTTAAGCTAATGATTAATAACTATAGATAGTTCAGTAATGACTGTATAATTAAAAAGACCTGAAGAACTACTTAATACACTCAATTAAATAATTTCGGTAAATGACTAGGTAAGAGTGAGTTAAAAATTAAGTCAGAAAATGAACCAAGGAGACTTAGGATACCTAGCCCCACTAGTTGACAGGGGGTTAATTAAGTTAATTCATTGGGAGTGATAAGGTGAGACAAACCACATTGGGAGAGGAAAGTGTTGAGGTTTTCTTCTCTAGTAATTGTAAACATTTTGCCCTCTGCGGTTTTTCTCACCTTTATCAGACCATCTCTAACGAAGCACTGATGAATCGCATCTGGGTTTTGTTGACGGATTTGACGAATTAGAGGACGTAAGTGATTTTGGGTAGTAGAGCCCCAAGCACAAATGCCATAGTTGAGATATGGATAGATAAGGGAGTAATAGAGAGTCACCAGGGCAGGGCGTGGTACATAATATCTGATCTTAGAAAGAATGCCCACAGTTTTTTAAACTTTTTTTGATATGTTTAGTATGTGTCCCTGGAAATTAAGCTTGTGGTCAATGAGAATGCCAAGGAATTTGCCATCTAATTTGTTACAAATTTGGGTATTGTTTATTTTGAGATTTATTTGATTAGAGGATTTATTGCCAAACAGAATATAAAAGATTTTGTCAATGTTAAGGGTGAGTTTGTTGGCAGTTAGCCACAGATGGACTTTATTTAGCTCAGTATTTACCGTGGCATTTAGAGCAAGGGGATCAGGACTGGAGTAAATGAAGGTTGTGTCGTCAGCAAATAGAATTGGTTTGAGGTGTTGGGAGGCATTTGGAAGGTCATTAATGTAGATGAGAAAGAGGAGAGGGCCAAGTATGCTGCCCTGGGGAACACCAATGTTGATGGGTAGGGTGGGAGAAATTATATTATTCACAGAAACATACTGGAGTCTGTCAGTAAGGTAGGATTTGAGGTATTGTAGGGAGTGTCCTCTGACTCCATAATGATGTAATTTAAGAAGAAGGTTTTGGTGGTTGACAGTGTCGAAAGCTTTACGCAGGTCCACAAACAACCCAACAGGGAACTCATTTTTATCAAGAGCTGTATGAATCGAGTTAAGCATACTAATAAGTGCATCGTTAGTGCTTTTTTTGGGTCTGAAGCCATATTGGCAAGGGCTAAGTATATTGAGTTTGGCTAGATATGAGTAAAGCTGCTTATAGATTAGTTTTTCAAAAATTTTTGACAAGTTTGGCAGGATAGATATAGGTCTGTAGTTGTTAACATCTGTGAGATTACCACATTTGTGGACAGGCGTTACTCTCGCTTTTTTTAGAATATCTGGGAAGGTTTGGAGTTCAAGTGACTTGTTGAAGAGCAAAGCAATAGCAGGGGCTAAAGATCTGGAGGCTTTTTTGTAAATTAAAGTTGGTATCTCCTCAAGGGCACCAGACTTGGTTTTAAGGGAAAGGATTATCTCATTGACGTCAGTGGAATTAATAGGCTTTAGGTACAGAGACTGTGGATAGTTACCTGAAAGATAGTCATTAATGTCTGTACTGGAAGATGGAATATCATTTGCAAGGGATGAACCAGTGGAAGAGAAGAACCTATTGAACTCAATAGCAGAATCAGAGGCTGAAAGCTGACCATCGTTATTAGACAGGAGAGTCGGTTTGTTATTTAAAGACTTCTTTGATCCCAATATTTGAGAAATTGTTCTCCAAGTTTGTTTAATGTTGCTCTTTATTTGGGTAAATTTATCTTCGTAGTATTTAGTTTTGGCTCGTCTAATTATCTTAGACAGCAATAAAGAGTAATTCTTTGAGAATTCTTTGGAGACAATTCCTAACCTATACTTCTTCTCAAGGTCATGTTTTTTATTAATAGATTTAAGTATTCCCTTTGTAAGCCAGGGATTGTTAAGGCTTTTGGTTGTGACTTGTTTTGTAAGCATAGGACAGTGGGTATTATAAAGGCTAAGAGTTTTTTGAAGAAAAGATTGCACTGCTAGGTTGATGTCCACTATGTTACCTAACTCGGACTCCCAGTTGACATTATCAGCAGCAGTTATAAAATTGTCTATAGCAGTTTCATTGTGTAGTCTAAAACGTATCACTCTTGACTCAAGAGGTGGTTTGCTAATGTTAGTTAAGAGAAATGTGGGGTAATGATCTGTAGTGCTATCGGTGATTATACCTGAAGTAAGCGGAGAGGTTATGTTTGTCCAGATGTGATCGAGCGTCGTGGCAGTGCTATCAGTGATTCTAGTAGGTCTAGTGATTAAGGGTATGAGGAAGCAGGAATTCATACAGTTGAGGAAGCTAACAGCAGTGGGGTGTTCAGGCTCGCAGAGGTCAATATTAAAGTCCCCTGCGATAATTAGGTGGTTTTTGTTCAGTCTGTTATCAAGTATTAGATTTCTAAGGTTTGAGTTGAATTCGGACACATCAGTGTTAGGAATTCTATAAACTGCACCCACAGTCAGGACAGACTCGGCACCCTTGACTCTGAAGCTGGCGAAGATATACTCCCCATAGCAGTCTCTGGTTCTAATTTCTTTTAAGCATGTTAGTTCTTGGTGGTAGTAAAGAGCAGTGCCACCACCTCTCTGAAGTTGACGACAGTTGTGAATTGCTGAGTAGTTAGGCATGTTAAAGAGCTGAGTAGTATCCTCTTTCAACCATGTTTCAGTAAGTATAATAAAAGAGAATTTGTTGTCAATAGCTTCAATCAAGGCACTAACATCATCGAAGTGTTTACCTAGGGATCTAACGTTCAAATTGATTACTTACAAATTGATCAAATTGTATGTTGACACTGGCTTCCTGTCTCTCCAGGACCGCCGTGATCGCGACTGTCTTCGCTATCTTGCGCGGTCCTTGCAACATCCTTCCTCTCGCCTCTGTCGTGCTTTAACTTTTACCCCTCCTACGGTTCCTGTTCCTCTTCACCACCTCCCTCTTTCTGTCCGGTTATCTCGCCTACAGGATTCTCTTTCCGTTCGTATTTCTGATGTTTCTCCTCGTGTTGTTCCTTCTTTGCCCCCGTGGAGGGTCCCTCTTCCGCGGTTTTGTACATCCTTGACCCGTATCACTAAAGCTTTTACCCCTCCTACGGTTCTAAAACGCCTTTTCCTCGAGCACTTTTCTTCTCACTCCCGCTCCGTTTCTGTCTTCACCGGTGGGTCTAAGTCAGCGGACGGTGTTGGCTACTCTGTTGTTTTTCCTGATCGCACTTATATTTGTCGCTTGCCTCCGGAGACTAGCATCTTTACAGCGGAACTTTATGCTATTCTCTATGCTCTTCGTCTCCTGCTTTCTCGTTGTCAGTCTTCCTTTGTAGTTGTTGTTGACTCTCGTAGTGCCCTCATGGCTCTCGGGTCCTTTAATCCTCCCAGCAAACACAGAACGTTTGTGGACGTTTTTAAATGGTTCCACAAAGGTAATACTGTAACTTTTGACATAAATACGTATATCTGATGTTCTTAAAACCAAAGGATATAACTAAAAACATATATTCTTGAGACACAGTTTTTTAAGATTTATGTAAAAATTTAAAAATAATAGTGAATGCTATGGTATTATAATGTTTTCATGCTTTATATTTAAGAATAAATAATTTTCAGTCAACATTTAGTTTTTTTTGTTTACTTTCTGTAAAGCTATCCAATTTACGTTCTTATAACATAAATATAACATTTATATGACGTCAGTATAACGTTATTTACACGACATCATTACGTTATTATGATGTTATATTAACGTATAATTCCTGTGTGAAAACCAGAATATATATTGAACTTTATGTTTTAAACCTTGTAAAGTTATCATAAAACTTGGAATAAGACGGTAAGCATGCTTTACTTATGAAAATATACAAACAAATCAACAAAAACATTTTAACATAAAAAACATAAACATAACATAAATTAATTGCATGCATGGGAGTTAACTGGAACTCTGTAATATTGCATACATGAACCTTAAGGTACAAACCCAGTGTATTTACTCATGCAGTTCTTTCCTAAATCTAAATTTTTCCAATTTTTACACTTTGTTTCGAGTTCTGTCTTGTGTTGCTACTTTTAATACCCCATTAATGTCCCCTTTGTTATGTCCATTCATCCCATTGTGCACCTCTACCATATGTCACTCCTAATTCTTTGCTTTTCTAGAGAATGTAATATAAGCTTTGACAATCTTTCTTCATATGACAGGTTAACAGGTAGAACAAAGATTACCATTTATATATGGATAACTATTATAAGTCGGTTTGAATGAGTGAATTGCTGCTTGAAGATAGGTATATACACCTGTGGTACTATCAGATTGCATCGTGGTGAGCCTAAAACCCTTCAGATCCAAGCAAAGGGTAAAATGCCAGCAGATACAATTGCGAACACATTGATACCAAAATGAAAGACATATGACGAGAATTGAGGTAACCAAAGTGAAAAGAGTGTTCACATTACATTGCACTAGAGTGCTCCCGGGTTACTTTCTCTCACTTTCTCTGTTTTGTGCGGATGGTACACCTTGCTTTTGGAGTTTATATGCATTTAAACCTGTAGATAATTCTATTGCTAACACATTGATACCAAAATGAAAGACCTAGGATGACAATTGGGGTGACCAAAATGAAAAGAGTGTATACATTTTATCGCTCTTGTGCGCTCCCTGGTAACACACTCTCGCTTACTCTGTTTGTTGCGGATGGTAAGCCGGGCTTTTGGAGTTTATATGCCTTTAGTCCTGTAGAGAATTCTATTGCGAACACATTGATGCCAAATTGAAAAAACTAGGATGAGAATTGAGGTAACAAAGTTGAAAAGGGTATACACTTTTCAGTATTATCACGCTCTCTAATGTAATGAGAGTTGCCTGAGGGTGGCTCAGCTTTCTTTTTCTGGTACCCTTGGCCTACATTCATCTTGTCGGCGGGTGGAGCGCGCTGCTGTCTTTGACATTATATGCACATAGTTCTGTTGGGAATTCTATTGCGAACGCATTGATACCAAAATGAAAGACATAGGACGAGAATTAAGGTGACAAAGTTGAAAAGAGTATACACTTTTCAGTATTTCCGCGCACTGCCAGGGAATGTCCAAACAAAAATGGAGAGAGTGGAGGGGTAACTTGCCCAAAACGCGAAAGTGTTTGGGGAGATTAACTTTCGTTCAATACTATTATGCAAAAGGAGCCACACATCTATGGTTCATCCAATAAAATCAGCAGACTTCTAGATGTTACTACTGCTCGGCTTAGACTCGGTTACAAGTATTTCTGGGAATTCTCATTATCTGCCGATGTAGACCTGACCAAATGTTAACTGTCAACAAAATTATTTGCACACCCCTCCGTCACTATGTGATAGTGAATTCAGAGACAATTCTATAACCAATGTACCAACGATGTGTCAATATTTCATTCAAAATGATCTGGTACCAGAAATTTTAGCCAAATATCCCCAGTTTGCTAACTGTAAGTAGTAACTAAGTGATTGTAACCTATCCACCGCTGCCCACTGGATGAGGGGCGGTGTGCAGGACAAACATATCAATTGTGACACTAGCTCTCCACATATGTCAGTTGCTTAATTTAGAAACTGTACTTGTGATCGATCTCGAACCTATTGTTGATGTGACGACTTATACTGAATTTTGTAACTAGCTCATCAAGATTGTAACTTGCTTAGCTAAATGAATTGTTGGGTTCAGTCCCTGAGCCCATTATGTGCCTCTGCAACCCTTTCCACTACCGCCCACAAGATGGGTATGGGGTGCATAATAAATGAACTAAACTAACTTTAAGGCATCCTGAAAGAAAGCTTGGAGGGCTTGAAAAATTGCAGAACGAAGCCTTGAGGATAATCCTTGGGTGCCTTCGTACCACAAAGATACTTAATATGAGAAAGGAACTTAATATTCCGAGCGTTGTTTATCGTGTTACTGAAAATAACTGTCAAATTGGTATAAAAATGCTTAGGCTAGCTCATCCTAACCCTTGCACAGAAGCCCTCCAGAATTTCTTTATTGAATGTAAACATTGTTTCAAATAGATAAATAAAATTGGAACTGAACTCAGAAAGTATCAGATTTATAATTTGTACCAAGAGAGACAACAATAGCACTTTCCTGCACTGTAGGAAATTACACCCTTTTCAATTTTAATCCCTCCCTTTCCATCAAAGGAGCAAATTAGAGATCAGTCCCAGCTTTGTCTTGAGGCAAAGCTCAACGTCTTAAGCCATATTGATGCTCTGTCCACAGAGCATTCTCTCTCTCAAATCATATACACTGAAGGTTTCCTACAGCGCCCAACGGGTGCAGCTGGAAGTGCAGTTGTCCTGGCAATAGGATATGACTTATATTTTGAGTGGGGAGTCCGTATAAACAACTGGGCCTCTACCCTTCAGACTGAACTATTTGCCTTGCTCCTTGCACTGAAATGTGTACAAGTATCCAAACTTGATACATTAGTTGTAAGTGACTCTTTATCATCCTTAATTGCTCTCAACTCTTTAAGACATAACTGTAACATGCTTGTGTCTGAAGCTAGACACAAATACAATAACAACTTGAGGAACCTTATCATAAACAATAATCTCAACAAAAATCACATAGTTCTCAGAGGTGATTTCAATATTGACCTAGGGCTACAAAATAACCCTCAAGTAGACTGTTTCCTCAACAGCATGAATTCCTGTATGCTCATCCCCGCAATCACCAGGCCCACCCGAGTCACTCAAACATCTGCGACTACCCTGGATCACTGATGGACCAACATAACAGCTCCTCTTACATCAAGTATAATCACTGACAGAACAACTGACCACTATCCTACCTTCCTTGTAGCGAACATGGCCATAACACCACCAGGTAACAAGAAAATTACCTTTAGGTTACAATGTGAAGCGGCAATAGGCAATCTCACAAATGCCCTCCACAATGTAAACTGGGAATCTAAATTTATCAATACACAGGATAATAATTCGTTAACTAGCCTCTTTCCAAAATTTAAAGCCTTTACAATACTTATTGTCCTCTCCTCACCAAGCAAGTAACTGGCAAAAAGGTTAAATAATCCCTGGCTCACTAATGGCATACTTAAAGCAATCGACAAGAAACATGAATATGAAAAAAAAACTTAGGATTGGCCTAGTTGGAAAAGAAGTAGTTAAGAGGTATTCATCAGTGCTTACCAGTATAATAAGAGCAAAGCGTTCCTATTACGAGAATAGATTCAAAGAAGCAAAAGGCAACATAAAAAGCACATGGAGAGCCATCTCTACCATCCTAGGAGCTAAACAACATTCACATAATAAGATAAAAATCTCCAAGGATGGTTATACACCTGCAACAGATCTTGAAACAGCAACTGAATTTAATAGCTTCTTTTCATCGTTTGGTGCTCACCTTGCCCGAAAAATCCCAGAGACTCAGACATATGTTACCACATATCTTTCACGCAGCTATCCAAACTCTCTTCTCCTCTCTCCGGTCAGCCCTACAGATGTTGTGTCCATCATTCACTCGCTAAAAACCAAAGCTGGGAACATTAGTGAAATACCATCGATGGTACACAGGCGTGCCTCCCATGCCCTTGCACCATCCATAGCACTGCTGTTCAACAAATCCCTAGAGTGTCATACCTTCCCTGATATCCTTAAAAAAGCAAGAGTAACGCCAGTTCATAAAGGAGGTAACACGGCAGACATAAATAATTACAGACCCATATCGAATCTACCTATATTATCAAAATTATTTTTTTTTTTTTACAAACAGCTCTACTCCAATCTTGTAAAATTCAATATACTAAGTCCCTGTCAGTTTGGCTTCCGCTCCCAAAAGAGTACCAATGATGCTATTGTTAGTCTGCTTGACTTAATCTTCTCAGCCCTTGACAAAAGTGAGTTTCCAATTGAACTCTTCATCGGCCTGAGAAAGGCCTTTGATACTGTTAACCATAACTACCTCTTACTTAAATTCCACCATTATGGAATCCGTGGCCTTGCCCTAAACTATATCCGATCCTATCTTAGTAACAGACACCAATATGAAGCCATCAATGATATAACCTCTCCCACTCTACCACTTAATTACCGTAAAGGTGCCACAGAGCAGCATCCTAGGACCCTCCTGTTTCTTATATACATCAATGATCTCCCTAATGTCTCTAACATACTTAAACCTATATTGTTGGCTGATGATACTACTCATCTACTCTGACCCCAACCCACTCCTGTTAAATAATGTTGTAAACAATTAATTAAAAAAAGTCTACTTGTGGATGTCAACCAACAAACCTCACACAAAACATAGAAAAGACCTACTATATCTTATTTGGAAACAAATCAACAAATGCAATTCAGCTTCAGATAGATAATGTAAACATTAGCAATAAAAATGATGGAAAGTTTCTTAGCCTATACTTAGACAAGAGACTCAACTTCCGCACCCATATACAACACATAACTAAAAAGGTTTCTAAAACAGTTGGTATACTGTTTAAGATCAGATATTATGTACCCTACTCTGCTCTCCTCTCACTCTATTATGCACTTATCTATCCCTATCATTCTTATGGCGTTTGTGCTTGGGGTTCAACCTCTGCAAACTACCTCAAGCCCATCATCATCCAGTAAAAATCTGCTATCAGGACAATAAATAACTCTACCTTCAGACAACACACAGCTCCCTTGTTCAAATCCTTAAACATGCTAAACAAATTCACTCCATACATTCTCCTGTGTAAATTACGTTTATAAAGCCCTTTTTCTAACTGCAAACCCTGTTCTGAAACTCTTCCTGGACAGATGTAATAGAACACATGGCCACGTCCCCACCAGACATAAATATCTCTTTGATATCCCCAGAGTCAAACTTAATCTATGTAAACACTCTATGTAAATAAAGGGACCTAGTCTATGGAACTCACTCCCTTATAATGATTTGAAAAGCTGTCCAACTTCTGCCATATTCAAAAATAAAACCAAAAAGTACCTGTAGTACTTTTTAAGTACGAGGGAGTAATGCGCAAAGCGTCCCTCACCTGTGACGTCACAGCGTCACCTGACGCCATATCAACACATCGGCCATTTTGTCGTCAGTTCAGTCATGGCGAGGACTAACCCTTCATGCAAACTGCACCTACTATCAAGAAGAAGAAGATTTTGTGTTCCACCGATAGTATTATCGTAAGTAAGCACTTATATTTTATATTTTATTAAATTAATTGATTCTATTTTTCTGTAATAAAGGTCCAAAGGGTTGTTAAGGAACAAGGGTGTAGCGATACCGACGCTCAGTGCGCTCAACTCACACCAAAGTATCACCTGTGTAGCTTCTGTAATTAGTGTTAATTAGTTATGCTATAAGATAATGAAGCGAGTATAAGATTAACTCGCTACAAGGGTACTGTGTTGGGAGGTGAGGGCTGTTACTGGTGTCTGTGGGGATGTGAGGACTTGTACCAACCACTATCACCACCAGTACCTTGTCTTGCATCCTGCTTAGTATTCCTATTGAGATATGAAGTATTATTGCATTCATATAATTATTCATTCATTGTCATTACTATTTTTATGGGCTATGTTCTGTTACCCTAATGCTTTTTACCCCTGGGCATGTCCATTTACTCTCCAGCCCTTCACAAGCCACTGCTGCACCCCCTCCATGCCCATACTTACTGTGCTTATTCTTACAGGACTGCACTGCATTATGTGGTGCTCACTGCCTGGACACCTTGATACATGCATTATAGGGTTCTGGTAGTTGTTCTACTCACCAAGCCCTTCCAAGGCCAGGCTTGACATGTGAGAGCTTGGTCCAACAGGCTGTTGCTTGGACAGGCCCCTCAGGCCCACATATCCACCACAGCCTTGTTTGTCCGGCACTTCAAAATCAAATGTTTATTTACGTAAGGTACATACATATTTTTAGGTAAGGTACTCTTTATTTGGGTAAATTTATCTTCGTAGTATTTAGCTTTGGCTCGTCTAATTATCTTGGATAGCAATAACGAGTAATTCTTTGAGAATTCTTTGGAGACAATTCCTAACCTATACTTCTCCCAACCTATACTTCTTCTCAAGGTCATCTTCACTTCTTGAAGATGTTCAGGTTTTCTCTTGAAGATGTCGACGGTTGTTCCAGCAATACTGTATTTCTTTTATTGCTGAAAACCTGTTTTCAGCCATAAAAAAATAATCCTGAATCCAGAAAAAAATCCCTTTTGTATCGTCTGGAAATTTTCAAATATTGCTGATCAAACCTGAGTCTAAATTATTTGTATATATTATGAATTACAGAGGTCCCAGGACAGGGTTTTTAGGCACTCCACTTACATTTTCCCACTCTGACTTAACCCCCATTTATACAAACTCAGTCTTATCTTTTAGCTAATAATTTATTGTACACACCATACTCAGCCTGTGTAGGGTAGTTTATTGTGCATGTGTAGTATATATATTTGTGTAGTATATTTGGTATATTTAATGCCTCTAACCTCTCCTCATAGTTCTTGTCCTTCAGTTCTGGGAGCCACTTAGTAGCATGTCTTTGCACCTTTTCCAGTTTGTTTATGTGCTTCTTAAGATATGGGCACCATACAACCGCTGCATATTCCAACTTTGGTGTAACAAAAGTCGTGAACAATTTCTTGAGTATTTCGCCATCCATGCATTTAAAAGCTCTGAATATTATCCTTTACCTGCAATTGGTTGTTGCTGTATTTATAGAATATGATTTGTTCTACTTTACATTTGTTTGTTCCTTTTTTTCAAAATTTCTTTCTGCCTCTCTCCTCACTGCCGTGTAGTTGTTTCTCTTTGTATTACTGGTATGTTTGGGGGTTTGGCCTCTTCGTATATTGATTCCATTTTTGTGTCTTTTGGTCTCTGTCCGTCTTGAAATTTCAGTTGAACAAATCCTGTTTCCTAGTTCTGCATCTTTGTTTTGGTATAAATGTTTTTGTTCCTTTATCATATATTTCACAAAATTGACATACTGTGCATTAATTCATCTCAATTACTTCCTTTCCTAACAGCAAGCCTTTCCAGTAAAATTCTTTGAATTCTTTTCTGACTTCTGGCCTAATGTTTGTTTTATCCTAGTGTGTATGATGCCTAGCGTGTGTCTGGTGCCTGTTGTGTTAAACCGAAGATAAATGCATAAGTATAGGTCAGTAATTTCTCCAGCTTTGAAAGGGGCTTTCATTATGCAGCAGTATTCCACTCTAGAGAGCACTAGCGTCTTGAAAACTATCATCATCGGTATAGCATCTCTAGTGTGAAAAGTTCTTGTTATCTATCCTGTCATTTTTCTTGCAGTTGTGACGGCTACTTTATTGTTCTTTAAATGTAAGGCCTTCTGACATCAGTACACCCAAATCCTTTACGTTGCTTTTCCGTTCAATGTTATGATTTGACTGAGTTTTGTAAGTGGTTTCCGTTTTTATATTTTTTATTTTTTCCGTAGCGCATGAGCTGAAACTTATGTTCGTTAATCACCATGTTATTTTCTGTAGCCCATAGAAAGACCTGATTTACATCTGATTGGAGGTTTGCCGTGTCCTCTATGTTGCCTACTCTCGTGAAGATTCTAGTGTCATCTGCAAAGGATGATCAAGTACTATAGGTTGTGTCCTTGTCTATGTCCGATATGAGGATGAGAAAAAGTATTGGAGCAAGCACAGTACGCTTGGGGACTGAGCTCTTTACGGTTGATGGTCCAGATTTTATTTTGTTGACTACTACACATTGGGTTCTATTAGTCAGGAAGTTGTATATCCATCTGCCTATTTTTCCGGTAATTCCTTTTGAACGCATTTTATGTGCAATAACACAATGGTCACATTTGTCAAAGGCTTTTTTTTGTCAAAGCGTTTTGTTTGTCTTCCATGGCATCTAGTGCCATGTCAGAGTGGTCCAGCAACTGTGATAGGCAAGAGCGCCCTGTTCTGAAACCATGTTGTCTGGGGTTATGGAGATGCTGTGATTCCATGTATTTTGTGATCTTACTTCTTAGCATTCTCTCAAAGATTTTTATGATGTGCGATGTTAGTGCTATCGGTCTGTAGTTTTTTGCCTCTGCCTTATTTCCTCCTTTATGGGGCGGTGCTATCTCTGCTGTTTTTAGTATGTCAGGGACAATGCCAGTATCTTGGCTTTGTCTCCAAAGAATGTGAAGGGCCTGCGATAACGTTTTTTACAGTTCTTGATGAATATAGAGTTCCAAGAGTCAGGGCCTGGTGCAGAGTGCATAGGCATACTGTCTATGGCTTCTTCAAAATCCAGTGGGGATAGGATCACATCTGATTTATGATTTGATGTTGGTATCATATCCATGAAAAATTCATTTGGGTTATCAATCAGATGGATGGAGAGCTACACTCGTGGTGTCCCATTTTCCCAGCACTCTTTGTCATATAATGCTTTGAAACTTTTGACGGATTTGGCCTCCACCACCTTCTCACCTAACATGTTCCAACCGTTTACCATTCTGTTTGCAAAAGTGAATTGTCTTACATTTCTTCGGCATCTTTGTTTAGTTCGTTTAAATCTATAACCTCTTGTTCTTGAAATTCCAGGTCTCGGGAAATCTTCCCTATCAAGTTTATCAATTCCTGTTACTGTTTTGTACGTAGTGATCATATCTCCTCTTTTCCTTCTGTCTTCTAGTTTGGAATATTTAATGCCTCTAATGTCTCCTCATAAATCCTGCCCTTCAGTTTTGGTATGAATGTTTGTGTGCCTTCATCGTATATTTTGCAAAATATGGAATACATCTCATTTACTTTACTTTAAGAATATGGTTCGATCAATTAAAAACCCTCTTGTTCAAATTGCAAAGAGACTGAAAGAGATGCAGCATGCTCAATGGATTATATATTAGTGATTATTATTAGGATTATATATTAGTGAATCATATTAGTGATTCAATTATTATGGTCATAAAACAATAAACAAATAGTTTTGGTGTTATTACACTCTATTCACAGGTTATATATAAGTATCTGCATGTTTTGTTCACCATTACAAACCACTAAGTTGGTTTGATTTTTGTTGAGATTGTTATTTATGATAAGATTCCTTACGTTATCTGAGAATGAAGCTATGTCGGTATTGGGAAATCTATAGATGGCACTTATAGTCAAGGAGGATTTAAGGGATTTACTGGAGAACTTGGCAAAGGTATATTCACAATAGTCGTCTCTATTACTAATGAGACTATTGCAGATGAAGGTATCTTTGTAAGATATTGCTATGCCACCTCCTTTTTTATTAGGCCTGCAGTTGTGAATGGCTTTATTATCAGCCAAGTTGTAGCATACAACATAGCATATATATGTATATGGCATACATATATATATATATATATATATATATATATATATATGTCGTACCTAGTAGCCAGAACTCACTTCTCAGCCTACTATTCAAGGCCCGATTTGCCTAATAAGCCAAGTTTTCCTGAATTAATATATTTACTATAATTTTTTTCTTATGAAATGATAAAGCAACCCTTTTCTCTATGTATGAGGTCAATTTTTTTTTATTGGAGTTAAAATTAACGTAGATATATGACCGAACCTAACCAACCCTACCTAACCTAACCTAACCTATATTTATAGGTAAGGTTAGGTTAGGTAGCCAAAAAAAGCTAGGTTAGGTTAGGTTAGGTAGGTTAGGTAGACGAAAAAACATTAATTCATGAAAACTTGGCTTATTAGGCAAATCGGGCCTTGAATAGTAGGCTGAGAAGTGCGTTCTGGCTATTAGGTACGACATATATATATATATATATATATATATATATATATATATATATATATATATATATATATATATATATATATATATATATATATATATATATATATATATATGTTATATAACATAACAGGCCAATTACACTGGATTAATCTTTGTGTTTAGATAGGAGATGCCTCGTATGGGCCAATAAGCCTTCTGCAGCCCCTATGTTTATCCCTTATGTATCCCCCCATGTTTTCACCTTCATTGTATTATCACCTGACCTAATGCGGGTATAAAATCAACTAATATATATATATATATATATATATATATATATATATATATATATATATATATATATATATATATATATATATATATATATATATATATATATATAACCACAGTTCGAAGAATAAAAGTTAAAATTCACTTAAAAATGTAAATTTTAAGTTAAAAAATTTTAACCAAAAAACTTGATATTTTTCATATTTGGAACCATTCCATAATCCCAAGCATAAATGATTATATTTCTATCACTTGCTCTTAAGATTGTTTCATTTAATAGAGGTTGGGCATAATTGTTCTCTGCTGCTAATAGAACTGACTGACTTAGCTATAGGAAAATGTAAAATTAATTGGTTTATCCATTACAGTATTTTGCAGTTTATTTCATGATCCTGTGCTTAATACTTGCATAAATAGTAGATTACAAAATGCATTTTTATATCATTAGTATTGAATAATAATAATGCAAATAATTGACTTATAAATGATGTACAATTAATTGGTAGGTGATATTATATTATTAATATTTTTTCATTCTTGCAAAGCCTTAACAAAGTCATTAACATGTTAATATAAACTTGATCACCTTCCACTTATTTTCTCATGTGCTACCTACATGTACAAAACCTTATTCCTAAATGCATATTTTGTTCTGAAACTTGTCCTTTATATGTTGTGTATCACCATCTCTGGAGAGTTTTATCTGATTGATGTATAAATTACTTTTAATTTTACAGAATATTATTGTTATACTGAATTTATTATTATATAAATAACTTAATTTTACAGAATCATCTATCAACGCACATCCACAAGTTGAGGAGGAGGATGTGACCTTCCAGATGTCTGAAGTACTGAAACAGGCACCAAACAGGCCTGGTGGATCTAGGTACAAGGTAAAATAATTTAATTTTTTTTTTTTTTTTTTTACTAATTGTCCGATATATATATATATATATATATATATATATATATATATATATATATATATATATATATATATATATATATATATATATATATATATATATATATATAATATGTGTCGTACCTAGTAGCCAGAACGCACATCTCAGCCTACTATGCAAGGCCCGATTTGCCTAATAAGCCAAGTTTTCTTGAATTAATGTTTTTTCGACTACCTAACCTAACATTTTCAGCTACCTAACCTAACCTATAAAGATAGGTTAGGTTCGGTCATATATCTCTATTAATTTTAACTCCAATAAAAAAAGAATTGACCTCATACATAATGAAATGGATAGCTTTATCATTTCATAAGAAAAAAAATAGAGAAAATATATTAATTCATGAAAACTTGGCTTATTAGGCAAATCGGGCCTTGCATAGTAGGCTGAAAAGTGCGTTCTGGCGACTAGGTACGACATATATATATATATATATATATATATATATATATATATATATATATATATATATATATATATATATATATATATATATATATATATATAATATGTATGTGTGTGTGTGTGTGTGTGTAATTACCTAAGTGTAGTTAAAGGATGAGACCGTCTTCCCAGCACTCTTTGTCATATAACGCTTTGAAACTACTGACAGTCTTGGCCTCCACCACCTTCTCACCTAACTTGTTCCAACCGTCTACCACTCTATTTGCGAAAGTGAATTTTCTTATATTTCTTTAGCATCTGTGTTAAGCTAGTTTCAATCTATGACCTCCTGTTCTTGAAGTTCCAGGTCTCAGGAAATCTTCCCTGTCGATTTTATCAATTCCTGTTACTATTTTGTATGTAGTGATCATATCACCTCTTCTGTCTTTTAGTTTTGGCATATTTAATGCCTCTAACGTCTCCTCGTAGCTCTTGCCCTTCAGTTCTGGGAGCCACTTAGTAGCATGTCTTTGCACCTTTTCCAGTTTGTTGATGTGCTTCTTAAGATATGGGCCAACTTCTGTTGTTGGGCACCACACAACAGCTGCATATTCTAGCTTTGGCGTAACAAAAGTCATGAACAATTTCTTTAGTATATCACCATCCATGTATTTAAACGCAATTCTAAAGTTAGAAAGCGTAGCATAGGCTCCTCGCACAATATTCTTTATGTGGTCCTCAGGTGATAGTTTTCTATCTAGAACCACCCCTAGATCTCTTTCTTTATCAGAATTCTTTAAAGATTTCTCACATAATGTATAGGTTGTGTGGGGTCTATGTTCTCCTGTTCCACATTCCAT
>NC_059574.1:18043091-18165591 GCF_020424385.1 Procambarus clarkii
ACCCTAAACGTTTTAATGTAGGTAATTAAAAGATTATAAAAAAGTTTTTAGAAATGTTAATTATTTACGTTCTAAGGTTGTATATAAAAGTTCTCAAAAAACCTTTTCTAAACGTAATTATAAACGTGCTGAAAACAATGAAATGTCGTTTTTAGGATGTTTTAAAAACATGAAAATGTTTGCTGGGTCTGATACAACCTTCTATGAAGCTTTTGAGATCAGGATTGGCATTATAGTTTAGCGTTTTATATATGTATAATACACATGAGAGAATGTGCAGTGACTTAATGTCTAACATATTCAGAGATTTAAGTAGGGGTACCGAATGATGTCTGGGGCCAGAATTGGATATTGTCCTAATAGCAGCTTTGTGTTGAGTAATTAGAGGACGTAAGTGATTTTGGGTGGTAGAGCCCCAAGCACAAATACCATAGTTGAGATATGGATAGATAAGGGAGTAATAGAGAGTCACCAGGGCAGGGCGTGGTACATAATATCTGATCTTAGAAAGAATGCCCACAGTTTTTGAAACTTTTTTTGATATGTTTAGAATGTGTCCCTGGAAATTAAGCTTGTGGTCAATGAGAATGCCAAGGAATTTGCCATCTAATTTGTTACAAATTTGGGTATTGTTTATTTTGAGATTTATTTGATTAGAGGATTTATTGCCAAACAGAATATAAAAGGTTTTGTCAATGTTAAGGGTGAGTTTGTTGGCAGTTAGCCACAGATGGACTTTATTTAGCTCAGTATTTACTGTGGCATTTATAGCAAGGGGATCAGGACTGGAGTAAATGAAGGTTGTGTCGTCAGCAAATAGAATTGGTTTGAGGTGTTGGGAGGCATTTGGAAGGTCATTAATGTAGATGAGAAAGAGGAGAGGGCCAAGTATGCTGCCCTGGGGAACACCAATGTTGATGGGTAGGGTGGGAGAAATTGTATTATTCACAGAAACATATTGGAGCCTGTCAGTAAGGTAGGATTTGAGGTATTGTAGGGAGTGTCCTCTGACTCCATAATGATGTAATTTAAGAAGAAGGTTTTGGTGGTTGACAGTGTCAAAAGCTTTACGCAGGTCCACAAACAACTCAACAGGGAACTCATTTTTATCAAGAGCTGTATGAATCGAGTTAAGCATACTAATAAGTGCATCGTTAGTGCTTTTTTTGGGTCTGAAGCCATATTGGCAAGGGCTAAGTATATTGAGTTTGGCTAGATATGAGTAAAGCTGCTTATAGATTAGTTTTTCAAAAATTTTTGACAAGTTTGGCAGGATAGATATAGGTCTGTAGTTGTTAACATCTGTGAGATTACCACATTTGTGGACAGGCGTTACTCTCGCTTTTTTTAGAATATCTGGGAAGGTTTGGAGTTCAAGTGACTTGTTGAAGAGCAAAGCAATAGCAGGGGCTAAAGATCTGGAGGCTTTTTTGTAAATTAAAGTTGGTATCTCCTCAAGGGCACCAGACTTGGTTTTAAGGGAAAGGATTATCTCATTGACGTCAGTGGAATTAATAGGCTTTAGGTACAGAGACTGTGGATAGTTACCTGAAAGATAGTCATTAATGTCTGTACTGGAAGATGAAATATCATTTGCAAGGGATGAACCAATGGAAGAGAAGAACCTATTGAACTCAATAGCAGAATCAGAGGCTGAAAGCTGACCATCGTTATTAGACAGGAGAGTCGGTTTGTTATTTAAAGACTTCTTTGATCCCAATATTTGAGAAATTGTTCTCCAAGTTTGTTTAATGTTGCTCTTTATTTGGGTAAATTTATCTTCGTAGTATTTAGTTGTGGCTCGTCTAATTATCTTAGACAGCAAAAAAGAGTAATTCTTTGAGAATTCTTTGGAGACAATTCCTAACCTATACTTCTTCTCAAGGTCATGTTTTTTATTAATAGATTTAAGTATTCCCTTTGTAAGCCAGGGATTGTTAAGCCTTTTGGTTGTGACTTGTTTTGTAAGCATAGGACAGTGGGTATTATAAAGGCTAAGAGTTTTTTGAAGAAAAGATTGCACTGCTAGGTTGATGTCCACTATGTTACCTAACTCGGACTCCCAGTTGACATTATCAGCAGCAGTTATAAAATTGTCTATAGCAGTTTCATTGTGTAGTCTAAAACGTATCACTCTTGACTCAAGAGGTGGTTTGCTAATGTTAGTTAAGAGAAATGTGGGGTAATGATCTGTAGTGCTATCGGTGATTATACCTGAAGCGGAGAGGTTATGTTTGTCCAGATGTGATCGAGCGTCGTGGCAGTGCTATCAGTGATTCTAGGTCTAGTGATTAAGGGTATGAGGAAGCAGGAATTCATACAGTTGAGGAAGCTAACAGCAGTGGGGTGTTCAGGCTCGCAGAGGTCAATATTAAAGTCCCCTGCGATAATTAGGTGGTTTTTGTTCAGTCTGTTATCAAGTATTAGATTTCTAAGGTTTGAGTTGAATTCGGACACATCAGTGTTAGGAATTCTATAAACTGCACCCACAGTCAGGACAGACTCGGCACCCTTGACTCTGAAGCTGGCGAAGATATACTCCCCATAGCAGTCTCTGGTTATGTGTGGGGTAGTTATACCCCACACATATACCTCAGTTATACCTCAGTTATACCTCAGGTAGTGTGGTAAAGTTATTATTATTATTGTTATTGGTGTGAATGTATATGGGGGGCTGTTAAGGGGTTAATAAATAAGTACATGAATTATAAGAGTATCGTTCTTCCTGTGTAGGAGATCTTGATCATTCCCTAGACTGACCTTGTTGTGTAGTCAAGTAGTCAGCACTACTTCTAGTTTCCATGGGGGCCGGGCCTTACTGATCTCCCCAAATAGATACATCTTTATTCTGACTGACCTTACCCCTGAATAGCACTAGTTCCCCCATAGCAAGCCCACCATATTTTTATAACAACTGTCTTCAAAGAACACACAGTCTCTCTGTTTAAATCCCTAATCGTGCTAAATATACACTTGCTCTACACATTCTCTTGTACTACAGTATTTAAATGCACAAAACCTTGTTCCTAAATACTAATCCTGATTTAAAACTCTTCCTTGATACATGAAATAAAACCCATGAGTACCACAACATAAATAAATATCTCTGATATAAATTGAGTCATGCTAATATAATTGCCAGTCAGGCTACTGCAATTCAAAAGCATCTTAATATAATTGCCAGTTTGGATAATATAATTGACAGTGAGGATAATATATTTGCGAATCTGGCTAGTATCATTGCCGATTAGACTAATATAACTTCCAGTCAAGTTTTTTCACTCATAGGATTACTGATCCATGGAACTGCCTACCCGTTAAAGCCGTAACTGCCAAAACTGTGCTGAATTTTAAAATATACCTGGAAAAGATCATCAAAGCAAATGGAGGGAAGGTGGGGGGGGCGGGACTTTAATAAACAAGCTACCAGCTTTCTGTCCTCGTAGAAGTTATTAGGGTTTGCGGCCCTCAGGTAAAATATTATTCCCACACGATTACAGTGTAATCGATAAAGTTAGGCTAGAGTAATATAAATTTTTGGCTGACAATTTTATATGCCAGTCTGCCTACAATAAACTCTTGGGTGAAATATTTTTAATCAAGAGTAGAACTCATAAATAGGCATAAACTAAAAATATAAAATGGATATCAGTTTGCATATGAATATTATGAAATAATTCCTTGATCAATATACATTTTCCTACCAATAAAATGGTCTCATCTTACGTATGTCTCAGAGTATCTTCTTCACCAGCTCCAATGCTAAATAATATTACAACAAAAATGTCCTTAATTCCTTAAATGGCACCTGACAGCTGATTTGACAGTGCTTGAGGATTCATAGTCCTATGGTTTTGGGTTCGATCATCAGTGGAGGCAGAAACAAATGGGCAGTTTCTTTCACCCTGATGTCACTGTTCACCTAGCAGTATATAGGTACCTGGGAGTTAAACAGCTGCTATAGGCTGCTTCCTGGTGGTGTGTAACAAAAAGGAGGCCTGGTCGAGGCTCGGACCGCAGGGACGCCGAGTCCTAAAACCATCTCAAAATAACCTATTTTTTTTTTAAGATATATACAAGAGTTACTACATTCTTGTACAGCCACTAGTATGCATAGCATTTCGGGCAGGTCCTTGGAATACGACCCCTACGAAGAATCGTTTTTACAACCAAGTACCCATTTTACTGTCGTTTTTACAACCAAGTACCCATTTTACTGTCGACTTAAACAGACGCTACAGTTCAGGATTTGCGCCCAGTAAATCCTCCCAGGCCAGGATATGAACTCATGACAAAGTGCTTGCGGAACACCAGGTTAATGTCTTACCACTACATCACGGAGCTATTGAGTTTATTACATTTTCAATAAATTTCAACAGACAACAAAAACAGAAAGCACATCATTATTTACATAAATATGAAAAAAAACACATTTAAAGCTTTGTTTTATCTTTGCTAAACTAAAGAGATATGTCTATACTTATAGGCAATTTTGAGTTTTCCTAGTGACAGCTCCTCTAGTTTTTGCTTGGTTTGAGAAGAGCATCTAACTTTCATAAAAGAACAGTATAATAAAATATCTTTACCTTTCATGATGAAGTGTATTTCCCAAACAAAACATAACAAATTATTACCTCTGAAGGACATCCAACTGACATTGTGATAGCACACTGTTAGATTAAAGGAAAGTTAACATATCATTATGTGTCTCATTATCGTTCAACATTCTCTTAATTATCTTCCACACTCAAAATGTTTAGCCTATCATCTGCATGTATTCTTCTTGTGCCTCTTCATATGTCCAAGCTGACTGAATCTCTTCCCACACTCTGGACATTTATGAGGTTTATCACCTGAATGCACTAACATGTGCTTTGCTATAGTTCCACGTGTTCTAAATTTTTTGCCACACTCGGCACATTGAAAAGGTCTCTCATCCGCATGCACCATCCTGTGAGCCTTCATAGTTCCAAGCACTCTGAATCTCTTCCCACACTCTGGACACTTATGAGGTTTATCACCTGAATGCACTAACATGTGCTTTACTATAGTTTCACGTTTTCTAAATTTTTTGCCACACTCAGCACATTGAAAAGGTCTCTCATCGCCATGCACCATTCTGTGAGCCTTCATAGTTCCAAGCAGACAAAATCTCTTCCCACACTCTGGACATTCATGAGGTTTGTCACCCGAGTGCATTAACATGTGAGTCTTCATATTTCCAAGCTGACTGAATCTCTTCCTACACTCTGGACATTCATGAGGTTTGTCACCCGAATGCACTAACATGTGAGTCTTCAAACTTCCACGCTGACTGAATCTCTTCCCACACTCTGGACACTCGTGAGGCTTATCACCTGAATGCACTAACAAGTGCCTCCTCATATGTTCAGGTCGGGTGAATACCTTCCCACACTCTGGACACCGGTGAGTTTTCATCTTCTTTATGATAGGTGCAGTTTTCGAGAATATTTTCTCCCCCGGGCGACAGTACGAGTGGTGATGTTGGGAGACGCGTCAAGGCTTGAGTGTTGTTTTTTAGAGTTGGACTTGATGTGAGCACTTGGCGGTCAATGGTGGTGCTTCTTCGTCATGATAGGGGGCTCCATGCGGTGACGGACCAACCGGACTGTAGTGGATATGTGGGCATGCGGGTTGCTCCAAGCAACAGCCTAGTGGACCAAGCTCTCACAAGTCAAGCCTGGTCTCGGGCCGGGCTTCGGGAGTAGACGAACTTCCAGAACCCCATCAAGCAGGTGTAGTTGGTGTCAAGGTTTTCCCTTAATGCTCATGGTGGACATCACTGGTTGGCGTTGCTAAAATGGCAGCGGTCGCTTATCCTCTCATCGTCTAAGCGTTCCAATGTTGTTTTCTGGTTTCACATATCATTTTTCCTACTTCTTATTTTTATTTATACATGGTCATTTAAAAATTAAATTTTTTATATATCCTCATGTATACCAATCAAATAATGTATTTGGAAATGTTTCTTTAAACCATAATGCTACACGATTATACTTTTTGAAGGAAACAGCTCTCCCCACAGTGAATACACTACTGAGTATGTGCACATCTGGAAGCCAGATTCACGAAGCAGTTACGCAAACACTTACGAACCTGAACATATCTTTTCTCAACTTGGGGGCCAGGGGCCAGGGGCCGGATTCAGGAAGGTACTTACGAAGGTTTTTCCTCTTAGCTAGTTAGTTTTAGTTTTAGTTCATTTATTATGCACCCCATACCCATCTTGTGGGCGGTAGTGGAAAGGGTTACAGAGGCACATAATGGGCTCAGGGACTGAACCCCACAATTCATTTAGCTAAGCAAGTTACAATCTTGATGAGCTAGTTACAAAATTCAATCGAATTCCTTCTTAGCGCCTTCGTGGCGGCTACGTCCGTATTCAAAGAGCTACCCTAAGTGGAAAAACCTTCGTAAGTTCATTCCGGGATTTAAGTGTGGTTTCGACCACTCGTAGCTTTACGTAAACTGGATATAAGTCATTTTTTCTCTACTACATAACACTGGGATCGATTTATGATATTGGAACATGACCAAAATATTATAGCTGGTGAATCTAGTGAAGAGGAATCCTTCGTGTTAGTTATATATGCATTCTCTGCTTGAAACTTGAAGTAAATATGTGTTTGATGATAGTAGAATTAGTTTTATAATAGCAAGATATTATACCAGTAGTTATTAAGTAAATAAACACTGGTGAACATGAAATATGAGAGAAGGTGATGAGCCCTGCCTGATGGGATCATTTACTATCACCAAATGCCCCTGTTCACCTAGTAGTAAGGGTGTACCTTAGCTATACATACCCATTTCTAATTTATTTAGTTTGGTTTTATTTTGAAATTAAATCTGGGTGAGACATAAAATAAAAATATGCTGCACAAATGATGTTAGGTAAGGAGAAGGGTAAAAATGTCACAAACTTTATTCATTGAATACTTAAAGCTATAATTATGACTATATACTGTAGATTATTAAAAAAGAGAGAGGGAAGTAGGGGTCCAAAACCTCTTCCTGTTATACAATTTGGGTGTGGAACAAGTAATTATCAAAAGAAGGCACCATGCCGGGAAGGCTATGTAGCAGTAAGGCAGTGAGGTGAGGCAGCTACTTAATTTGAGAAATGCTTATTTTATTTACCTTATAAGCTGAGGCAACTTATTTTATTTGAGGAATACTCAGCTGATTCCTCTACATTTAGCATGGAACAAATTTGTGTCCAAGACCTCTTCCTGTTACTCAATTTGGCTGTGTGTAACCAAACTAGAAGTGCTCTACAAATCAAGGGACCCAGAATGTGGAATGACCTCCCGAATCATGTCAAAGGCTGTACCTCTCTCAACCAGTTTAAGAGTTAAACCAAGTACTGCCTAATTAACTCCATGTAACCTAACTTACCTCCTAAATGTCAACCCATGTCTTGCTATTTTTTAAACAACGCTGTTCACCAACATGTGCAATTGCTGATTTATGCTATGTTAACCCCCCTTTTTGTATTTGTTATTCCTTCTTTCAACACAATTTATACCTAATCCCGATTACTAAGTTTGTCTGTGTTTTTTCCCCCCACACCTTGCCCGAAATGCTATGAGTATTAGTGGCTTTAGGTATTGTATGTACTAGCTCTGTCTATAAATCCAACATTATGTTTGTAAATCAACTGTATGTACTTTTCCTGAATAAAATGTATTTATTATTTATTTTTTAATCAGTAAGTATTAAAAGAAGGCACCAAGCTGGGAAGGCTATGTAGCACCATTGTGTGTAACAATAAACCAAATTTTTTTTAACAAATAATGCACCTGTATGGTAAAACAAATCCTGTCAGCTGTAAAAATATTGATGCAGTTATTTAAATGAAAAATATAATGAAAGAAATATTACTGGTTTATTTTTATCCTATCTTTTTGTACTGTACAGTATATCCAAGGAAGTGAAAAATTGAGACATAATGCACAATTTAATGAATGATTAGCATGGATTAGCAGTTCAAAAGAAATATGATTTGTATTACATATCAACATGAGATCTTAATGATCCATGGTCAACATGATTTAATAAGGATAATACAGTACTGTATTTGTAATAATACAAACTATAATTTAAAATCTTTATTACTGATTTTTTTATTAAGAAGATTAGGTATACACAGCAATGTGCTGCTACCCTATTCTATATGGAATATTACACAGTGTAGATAAAAAACTAGCTATAAGTTTATCTAATACTCCCATCTCACAGGATGGTTAGACATACTGTACATGGAATCAATTTAGAAAATACCAGCCTCAATACAAAAAACAAATCAACTCTGACTAAACAACTCTAAGCAATTTTCACAAGAGGTAAGCACTGAATCATGGAAACATTATATTATAATTACTCTTACCAGTTTCTACAAAACTCCCCTCAAACAATGTATTTTTAAACATGTTTAGGTATACACAGCAATGTGCTGCTTTCCTATTCTGTATAAAGGACCACACAGTGTAGATCAAAAACCAGCTACCAGCTCACCCAACATCCTCACCTCACAGGATGGCCAGTCATACATGGAATTAGGAGAGAACAAAATACTTAATGCTGATCTATTAGCCTCCACTGGCAAAATCTGGGTGCAGCACAAGAATATCTTCCAATATTCCTGAGTGTATGAAGTAATTACAGAGCTCAAAATACCTCATACCATTTGGTATGAAGTCACTGATAACAGGACAATCACAGATATAGTGTTGGAGAGTATGTTCTCTCAAGTAGGACTGAAAACAGATGTTTTTTTTCCACCAAGAGGGCTATAAACCCATGGAACCGCCTACCCGCTAAAGCCGTAAATGCCAAATTCCAGCTAAAAAATATCATTAAGACAATTGGCGGGCCCTTTAACAAGCCGCCGGCTTTCTGTCCTCTTCGAGGCCACTAGATAGTTAGTGGCCCTTGGGTAAATTCAGTAAATATATACAATAATTGTCAGCGCATCTTCCGAGCAACAAGGACAGCTACACAGTATCTCTTAGAATTACGTAGGTAAATAACAAATGTAACATATTTGTTTACTACAATGTCGGTGCTGGCTGTAGAAGTTGAAAAAACATTGTTTTACTTCGAAATATACTAATTTTATAAGAAAATTTGACGTAAATAGGCGGCAGTAGAGCTCCGATAAGCCAGCGCTAAATCTTCAATATGAAGAATGTTGCTGCTCTCTGATTGGCCAAACGAAACACAGTAGTGACCTCTATCGGCACGCAGGTGAACCAACAATTTTCTTCCTAAGTATACCTTATTGAATCGCACCTAAGCATCTTCTTAGGGCGCACTTAGGAACCTTCATAGCAAACCCACTTACGAAGAAATACACAGAGTTTCCTGAATCTAGGTCCAGATTCACGAAGGTACTTACGAATGTTTTTCTTCTTAGCAACGAATGTTTTTCTTCTTACCGCCATCGTAGCGGCTACGTCAGTATTCAGGTAGCCACACTAAGAAGGAAAACCTTCGTATGTTTACTCCGTCAGCTAAGTGTGCTGTCGACCACTCGTAGCTTTATGTAAACTGGATATAACTAAATTTTTCTCTACTACGTAATACAGAGGATCGATTTTAATATAAACAAAAGATTATAGCTGGTGAATCTTGTGAAGAGAAGTCCTTGTGTTAGTTAATAGCCACTGCTTTTCCCAAAAGAGGTGAATTTTCTGCAAGAAGAAAATGTAATTCTATGAATTGCGTCTAAACGACTAAACTGCGCGCCCACCAAGTGAGATACTTATATTGAGCGCCGCAGACCCAGCGACCTCTGTTTCGCCGTCACCGCAGCCGCTCCACATTAAAAACGTCCACCCTTCTCCTGGGATCCTCTATATAGCTGCATCCCCTGTTTTCATTTTCACGGAAAGACATTCAGGAAGGCTCAGACAACACTTTTGTTCTATCTTGCTACGCTTTTGTGTTGCCTTTGGGGGGTGCTCCGCCGGAACCCCCAAAGCCAAGATCGACATATTAAAAAAAATTGTCATTAGTGTAAATGCAAATAATTCAACTTTCAGTTACTAATTATAGATGTAACGATTAATTGTAATTGAGTTGTCAATCTGCTGTATGGTGTCTATTAACCTTGTTTAAATTACTAATCAAGCTGTCAATGTAATCAATCAGAGCTTTAATATAACAATGTGCTTTAATATACCTACTTATCTCTCTCATCTCATTTTTCTCTTGTAATGTATCTTTATCATTTATCAATTCTGATTGAAATTACCTACTTAAAATTATCTGCTAGATTAAGGACCTGCCCGAAACGCTGTGCGTACTAGTGGCTTTACAAGAATGTAAATACTGTACTATCCAATGTATTCTCACAAACCCAATGTACCTTCTTGTATATATATAAATAAATAAATAAATAAATAAAAGTTATACTTTATAATGGCTATTCTGTAATTTTATTTCAGGATAATAATTCATTGTTATTCACTAATCTTTATTAGTCACATGATTATTATCTACTTGAACTATCTATTCTAATCACCATAATTAGCTATTATGCTTTGTCATAATTAATGTTTATTATTATAATTAATTATTATTGTAATTAATTATTTATCATAATTAATTATTTATTATAATTAATTATTTATTATGATTAATTATTTATTATTATTAAAATAAAAAAGTCCCCCAATCTGTGCGCATTTTCTTCCAACCGCAGAAATATATGCATTCTCTGCTTGAAACTTGAAGTATATATGTCTTTTATTATATTAGGATTAGTTTTATAATAGCAAGATATTATACCGGTAGTTATTAAGTAAATATAAACACTGGTGATCGAACATGAAATATGAGAGAAGGTGGCTGGTGGGAGCATTTACTATCACCAATGCCCCACTGCACAAATGATGTTAGGTAAGAAGGGTAAAAACTTCAAAAACTTCTCTCATTGAATACTTAAACCTATAATTATGACTGTATGAACTATTATGACCTGTTAAAAAGAGGGAAAAGTGGGGGTCCAAGACCTCTTTCTGTTACACAATTTGGCTGTGTAACAATAAGTAATTTATTTATTTATTTATTTATTTATTTATTTATTTATATATACAAGGCACATTGGGTTTGTGAGGATACATAGCATGGTGTTTATATACATTCTTGTAAAGCCATTATTTATTTATTTATTTATATATATACAAGAAGGTACATTGGGATTGTGAGGATACATAGCATAGTAATTACAATCTTGTAAAGCCACTAGTGCGCGCAGCGTTTCGGGCAGGTCCTTAATCTAAGAAAATTTTAAGTAGGTAAATACTTGCAAAATTTATAAAAAATGATAACAATTACAAAGCAAGAAAAAAAATAAAAGATGAGAGAAAATTGTAGGTATATTAAAGCACATAGGGGCCTAGACCAGTCCGTCTATATATCTATAATGGCTGAGGGCACGGTCGACATAAGCGTTAACAACACTCCTCTTGTACCTGTTTTGTACAAACATAGGAATGTGCCTTAATGCCAACAGTGACTGCCCGGACAGGTACAAGAGGAGTGTTGTTAACGCTTATGTCGACCGTGCCCTCAGCCACAGCTCAGAATGGAAGCAAGTCGACGAAGAACTCTGTAGGGTAAGGCAGGTCCTAGTCAACAACGGCTTCTCCAATGGTTTCGTGGAAGACATCATAAGAAGGAAAGTGAAACGCCATGCAACCTCTGAAGAGACAACTAACACAACACCTATACCCCCTATTAGACTATTTTACAGGAACTTCCTTTCCACAGCCCATAAAACGGAGGAAAGGGTCCTGAAAGATATTGTCAGTAGAAACGTTATCCCTACAGACAAAAATCAGAAGATACAACTGACAGTTTACTATAAAACTAGAAAAACGGCCAGCCTACTCATGAGAAACTCTCCAGACACAAAGCAGAACGCTTTAAAAGAGACCAACGTCGTCTATGCCTTCAAATGCCCTCTTGGGGACTGTAAGCCTCAAAAAACCCAGTTATAGGCAAGACAACAACATCTCTTTCCAGGCGTTTAACGATGCATAAGCAACAGGGCTCCATTAAGGAACATATAATCTCTTCCCACAAACAAACCATCACCAGAGAAATCCTAGCAAACAACACAGAAATCATCGATAGATACAGCGATAGCAGACGGCTGGACGTCTGCGAGGCACTACACATCAAGAAGTCAACACCAGCAATCAACAGCCAATTAATGCACAACTATATTCTACCCACTTCAAGACTCCGCTCCAATATAGAAGCATCAAGAAATATGGACCAATAGGCTTTCTACAATTACTTCCATTCAATACCCATTGTTTCGTGTTCTGTCTTGTGCTTGAATTTAATACCCATTTCTGATAATGGAGGAATAAGACACAAACAGCATGGGGACCTATTTATTTAATTTTTTAGTAGAAACAAATAAATAAATTTTTCAGACCATGTTAATGTATCTGGTAACTTGTATAATTTTACAACAGCATAAATACATGTATAACTTGACTACAACGACTTAATAACATTAATCCATATAATGCTTATATCCGGTAACTAAATAGAACATGGTCTGCAGAACGCCGAATCCTTATTAACTATTGGTACAAGTAAGGCAAACGTTTAACATAATTTTCAAGTAGAATCAGGGCTTAAAGAGTAGCATATAGTGGCCTAACACATGACAGAAATAATGTGCCAATCCCAGACATAATGTGAAATGGTAAATTACTAGTAGCTGTAGAATACACCTATAGGACAAATTTAACATTACTCTTACAAGTGAGAGTAAGTAGCTGCGGACAGCGTAATACTTAGGGGCCGGTGCTGCACCCCCACTCCTCAGAGCCAGCAGGCCGGACCCCCCCCCCCCCCCCGAAGGGCGAGTGCCCGCTGGCCGCGGAATGTTTTAAATGTGGAAGCGTGATGACATCTTGCCTGACGTACGAGTGAAAAACGTCACTCCTCCACCGTCCGACGGCCTTAATTGTTTCCTGTACATGCCCGTCAAGTGACAGCTGCGTGGCCCGTCCAATCCGGAAAGAATGTGGGTTTGCTACCCAATCTCCCAACCTTTATGTTCCCAATTTGAACATCTTTACCATTGTGATCATTGCTGTCTTCTTATATGTGCTGCCAATCTGCTGTATGGTGTTTATAAATCTTGTTTATCTGTATCTTTTGCTACCCAGTCTCCCAATCTTTATGTACCCAATCTGAACATCTTTACCATTGTGATCATTGCTGACTTATATGTGCTGTCAATCTGCTGTATGGTGTCTATTAATCTTGTTTAAATTACTAATCAAGCTGTCAATGTAATCAATCAGAGCTTTAATATAACAATGTGCTTGAATATACTTACTAAGCTCTCTCATCTCATTTTTCTCTTGCAATGTATCTTTATCATTTATCAATTCTGATAGAAATTACCTACTTAAAATTATCTGCTAGATTAAGGACCTGCCCGAAACGCTGCACGTACTAGTGGCTTTACAAGAATGTAAATACTGTACTATCCAATGTATTCTCACAAACCCAATGTACCTTCTTGTATATAAATAAATAAATAAATAAATAAATAAATAAATAAATTAGAACTAGAGACTGCTGTGGGGAGTATATCTTCGCCAGCTTCAGAGTCAAGGGTGCCGAGTCTATCCTGTCTGTGGGTGCAGTCTATAGAATTCCTAACACTGATGTATCTGAATTCAACTCAAACCTTAGAAATCTAATACTCGATAACAGACTGAACAAAAACCATCTAATTATCCCAGGGGACTTTAATATTGACCTCTGCGAGCCTGAACACCCTACTGCTGTTAGCTTCCTCAACTGTATGAATTCCTGCTTCCTCATACCCTTAATCATTAGACCTACTAGAATCACTGATAGTACTGCCACGACTCTAGATCACATCTGGACAATCATAACCTCTCCGCTTACTTCAGGTATAATCACCGATAGCACTACAGACTATTACCCCACATTTCTCTTTATTAACATTAGCAAACCACCTCTAGAGTCAAGGGAGTTAAGTTTTAGGCAGCACAGTGAAACTGCTATAGACAATTTTATAACTGCTGCTGATAATGTCAACTGGGAGTCCGAGTTAGGTAACATAGGGGACATCAACCTAGCAGTGCAATCTTTTCTTCAAAAAACTCTTAGCCTTTATAACATCCACTGTCCTATGCTTACAAAACAAGTCACAACCAAAAGGCTTAACAATCCCTGGCTTACAAAGGGATTACTTAAATCCATTAATAAAAAACATGACCTTGAGAAGAAGTATAGGTTAGGAATTGTCTCCAAAGAATTCTCCAAGAATTACTCATTATTGCTATCTTAGATAATTAGACGAGACCAAAACTAAATACTACGAAGATAAATTTACCCAAATAAAGAGCAACATTAAAAAAACTTGGAGCACAATTTCACAAATATTTGGATCAAAGAAGACTTTAAATAACAAACCAACACTCCTGTCCAATAACGATGGTCAGCTTTCAGCCTCAGATTCTGCTATTGAGTTCAATAGGTTCTTCTCTTCCATTGGGTCATCCCTTGCAAATGATATTCCATTTTCCAGTACTGACGTTAAGGACTATCTCACAGGTAACTATCCACAGTCTCTGTACCTAAAGCCTATTAATTCCACTGATGTCATTGAGATAATCCTTTCCCTTAAAACCAAGTCTAGTGCCCTCGAGGAGATACCAACTTTAATTTACAAAAAAGCCTCCAGATCTTTAGCCCCTGCTATTGCATTGCTCTTCAACAAGTCACTTGAACTCCAAACCTTTCCAGATATTCTAAAAAAAAGCGAGAGTAACGCCTGTCCACAAATGTGGTGATCTCACAGATGTTAACAACTACAGACCTATATATTAATCCTGCCAAACTTGTCAAAAAATTTTGAAAACTAATCTATAAGCAGCTTTACTCTTATCTAGCCAAACACAATATACTTAGCCCTTGCCAATTTGGCTTCAGACCCAAAAAAAGCACTAACGATGCACTTATTAGTATGCTTAACTCGATTCATACAGCTCTTGATAAAAATGAGTTCCCTGTTGGGTTATTTGTGGACCTGCGTAAGGCTTTTGACACTGTCAACCACCAAAACCTTCTTAAATTACATCATTATGGAGTCAGAAGTCACTCCCTGCAATACCTCAAATCCTACCTTACTGACAGGCTCCAGTATGTTTCTGTGAATAATTCCATTTCTCCCACCCTACCCATCAACATTAGTGTTCCTCAGGGCAGCATACTTGGCCCTCTCCTTTTTCTCATCTACATTATTGGCCTTCCAAATGCCTCCCACCACCTCAAACCAATTCTATTTGCTGACGACACAACCTTCATTTACTCCAGTCCTGTCCCCCTTGCTCTAAATGCCACAGTAAATACTGAGCTAAATAAAGTCCATCTTTGGCTAACTGCCAACAAACTCACCCTTAACATTGACAAAACTTTCTATATTCTGTTTGGCAATAAATCCTCTAATCAAATAAATCTCAAAATAAACAATACCCAAATTTGTAACAAATTAGATGGCAAATTCCTTGGCGTTCTCATTGACCACAAGCTGAATTTCCAGGGACACATTCTAAATATATCAAAAAAAGTTTCAAAAACTGTTGGCATTCTTTCTAAGATCAGATATTATGTACCCCGCCCTGCCCTGGTGACTCTCTATTACTCCCTCATCTATCCATATCTCAACTATGGCATTTGTGCTTGGGGTTCTACTACCCAAAATCATTTACGTCCTCTAATTACTCAACACAAAGCTGCTATTAAGACAATATCCAACTCTGGCCCCAGACATCACTCGGTACCCCTACTCAAATCTCTGAATATGTTAGACATTAAGTCACTGCACATTCTCTCATGTGTATTATACATATATAAAACGCTAAACAGTAATGCCAATCCTGACCTCAAAAGCTTCATAGAAGGTTGTAACAGAACCCATGAGCACCACACCAGAAATAAATACAGTTTTGATATTCCTAGAGTACGACTTAATCAAACTAGAAATGCTCTACAAATCAAGGGACCCAGATTGTGGAATGACCTTCCCAACCATGTTAAAGACTGTACCTCTCTCAACCAGTTTAAGATAAAAACGAAGGTATACCTAAGAAATTCCCTGTAACCTACCTTACCCCTCTATTGTCAACCAATGTCTGTTTTTTTTTTTTTTAAAGAGCGCTGTTTGTCGACAGAATTGTATTTGTGCTGCTTTTTCAGCTGTAACAAAATGTTACATTTTACATGTTTTCATTCCATGTTTTCATTTTACTCTTTATGCTCAATTAGTATTAAGCTTTAGTCATTTAAGTTTTTCATGCCCGAAACGCTTTCGTAATAGTGGCTTTAGGCATTGTATGTACTAACCCTATCTATAAATCTATCTCTCTTTGTAAAATCTCTTGTATGTATGTACCTTACCTAAATAAACATTTGATTTGATTTGATGTGCTCTCCACAGGTGTTTCTCCTTAATTTGCTCTTTCCAGACCTGCTTTTGTTTACGTTCATGTTTCGATGTCCCTCCTTTATTTGCTTTCATTATCAATTTAATTTACCTAAGTCTTAATTAAGTTTTGTGGGGGCTTCAGGCTTTATTTAAGTTCTATTTTCAGTTTATGCCTTTACTCAGTTTACTCACTTACGCTTTATTTGACTATTTTGTCCCTTCATTTGTGACTTAGTCATTACATTTTCTTATCATTAGTCCTTTATTCATATTCTCTTCGCATTTGTTTCTTTACCTACTTCTGAGCTTCTTCCTTTATCATTATTATTCATTTTATTATTTATTTAATTCTGCTTCATTATTATTAGGCAGACTTGTTTGCTTAATTTATTATTTATAATTTATTAATAATTTAATTTTCATTATTATTTATTATTTCCCTTTTTCCACATTATTAACATATACAAGTAAAGTGTTTACAAGTAGGGGAGTTACTACTTTTTTTTCTGTTATATACAGTTCACATTTATTCATGGGTATTTATTTATTATTCGTTATTAGCTATATACTTTATTATTATTACTTATTATCTATAATTTTCATTCCTATTTTGATACTTATTACTCATTTATTAATATTATCTATTATTTTTTTCACAGTACAATTATGTCTCTTTAAACTTTAATTACAATTATTTTCTTGCTTAATTTATTTTATTTATACCTTTCTTAAGTTATTTTCATAAATATTTATTACTAATTTTATTATTGTTTGTTAGTCCGTAGGTTTCGTTATGTTGCTTTGCTTTATCTTTTCTACCTAATTCATAATTTTCTACATTTCCTTATTATTTTCGGTTCAAGTCCTACGCTCTCCACAGGTGTTTCTCCTTATTTTGTCCTTGCCAGGCCTGCCTTTGTTTACGTTCATGTTTCGATGTCCCTCCTTTATTTGCTTTCATTTTCAATTTAACTTACCTAAGTCTTACTTAAGTTTTGCGGGGGCTTCAGGCTTTATTTAAGGTCTATTTACGGTTTACTCCTTTTCTCAGTTTATTCACTTACGCTTTACTTGACTATTTTGTCCCTTCACTTGGGACTTAAGCATTACATTTTCTTATCATTAGTCCTTTATTCATGTTCTTTTAGCGTTTGTTTCTTTACCCACTACTGAGCTTCTTCCTTTATCATTATTATTCATTTTATTATCTATTTAATTCTGATTCATTATGATTAGGTAGTCTTTTTTTGCTTAATTTATTATTTATAATTTAATTTTCAAAATTATTTATTATTTCATTTTTCCACATAATTAAAATATGCAAGTAAAGTGTTTACAAGTAGGGGAGTTACTACTTATTTCAAATCAAATGTTTATTTAGGTAAAGAACATACATACAAGAGATTTTACAAAGAGTGATTTATTCTGTTATATACAGTTCCACATTTATTCATGGGTATTTATTTATTATTCGTTATTAGTTATATACTTTATTATATTATTATTTATTATCTATAATTTTCATTCTTATTTTTGATACTTATTACTCATTTATTAATATTATTATCTATTATTTATTTCACAGTACAATTATGTTTCTTTAAACTTTAGTTGCAATTATTTTCTTGCTTAATTTATTCTATTTATTCCTTGCTTAAGTTATTTTCATAATTATTTATTATTTACCTTTTTCCACATTTATAAATCACAAGTCAAGCGTTTACAAGTGTGGGGTAACCACTTAATTACTTGTGTTATTTACAGTCCCACATTTTATTCATGGGTATTTATTTATTATTCGTTATTAGTATAATTTATTATATTATTAATTATTATTTATAAATTTAATTCCTATTATTGATATGTATTACTCTATTAATACCATTATTTATTATTTTATTTCTCAGTATAGTTATGTCTCTTTAAGCTTTATTTCTTAATTTCTTTATTTCTTAATTTCTTATTTCTTATTTCTGTATTTCTTTAAGCTTTTTAATCACTAGACCTACTAGAATCACTGATAGTACTGCCACGACTCTAGATCACATCTGGACCAACATAACCTCTCCGCTTACTTCAGGTATAATCACCGATAGCACTACAGACTATTACCCCACATTTCTCTTAACTAACATTAACAAGCCACCTATAGAGTCAAGGGAGTTAAGCTTTAGGCTGCACAATGAAACTGCTATAGACAATTTTATAACTGCTGCTGATAATGTCAACTGGGAGTCAGAGTTAGGTAACATAGGGTACATCAACCTAGCAGTGCAATCTTTTCTTCAAAAAACTCTCAGCCTTTATAACACCCACTGTCCTATGCTAACAAAACAAGTCACAACCAAAATGCTTAACAATCCTTGGCTAACAAAGGGAATACTTAAATCCATTAATGAAAAACATGACCTTGAGAAGAAGTATATGTTAGGAACCGTTAGCTCCAAAGAATTCTCAAAGAATTCTCGTTATTGCTATCTAAAATAATTAGACGAGCCAAAACTTAATACTACGAAGATAAATTTACCCAAATAAAGAGCAACATTAAAAAAACTTGGAGCACAAATTCACAAATATTGGGATCAAAGAAGATTTTAAATAACAAACCAACACTTCTGTCCAATAACGATGGTCAGCTTTCAGCCTCTGATTCTGCAATTGAGTTCAATAGGTTCTTCTCTTCCATTGGGTCATCCCTTGCAAATGATATTCCATCTTCCAGTACTGATGTTAAGGACTATCTTACAGGTAACTATCCACAGTCTCTGTACCTAAAGCCTACTAATTCCACTGACGTCAATGAGATAATCCTTTCCCTTAAAACCAAGTCTGGTTGCCCTTGAGGAGATACCAACTTTAATTTACAAAAAAGCCTCCAGATCTTTAGCCCCTGCTATTGCATTGCTCTTCAACAAGTCACGTGAACTCCAAACCTTTCCAGATATTCTAAAAAAAACGAGAGTAACACCTGTCCACAAATGTGGTGATCTCACAGATGTTAACAACTACAGACCTATATAAATCCTGCCTAACTTGTCAAAAACATTTGAAAAACTAATCTACAAGCAGCTTTACTCTTATCTAGCCAAATACAATATACTTAGCTCTTGTCAATATGGCTTCAGACCCCAAAAAAGCACTAACGATGCACTTATTAGTATGATTTACTTGATTCATGCAGCTCTTGATAAAAATGAGTTCCCTGTTGGGTTATTTGTGGACCTGCGTAAGGCTTTTGACACTGTCAACCACCAAAACCGTCTTCTTAAATTACATCATTATGGAGTCAGAGGACACTCCCTACAATACCTCAAATTTTACCTTACTGACAGGCTCCAGTATGTTTCTGTGAATAATTCCATTTCTCCCACCCTACCCATGAACATTGGTGTTCCTCAGGGCAGCATACTTGGCCCTCTCCTCTCTCTCATCTACATTAATGACCTTCCAAATGCCTCCAACACCTCAAACCAATTCTATTTGCTGACGACACAACCTTCATTTACTCCAGTCCTGACCCCCTTGCTTTAAATGCCACAGTAAATACTGAGCTAAATAAAGTCCATCTTTGGCTAACTGCCAACAAACTCACCCTTAACATTAACAAAACTTTTTATGTTCTCTTTGGCAATAAATCCTCTAATCAAATAAATCTCAAAATAAACAATACCCAAATTTGTAACAAATTAGATGGCAAATTCCTTGGCGTTCTCATTGACCTCAAGCTGAATTTCCAGGGTCACATTATAAATATATAAAAAAAAAGTTTCAAAAACTGTTGGCATTCTTTTTGAGATCAGATATTATGTACCCCACCCTGCCCTGGTGACTCTCTGTTACTCCCTCATCTATCCATATCTCAACTATAATATTTGCGCTTGGGGTTCTACTACCCAAAATCATTTACGTCCTCTAATTACTCAACACAAGGCTGCTATTAGGAAAATATCCAACTCTAGCCCCAGACATCACTCTGTACCCCTACTCAAATCTCTGAATATGTTAGATATTAAGTCACAGCACATTATCTCATGTGTATTTTATATTTATAAAATGCTGAATTGTAATGCCAATCCTGACCTCAAAAGCTTCATTGAAGGTTGTAACAGAACCCATGAGAACTACACCAGAAATAAATACAGTTTTAATATTCCAAGAGTTCGACTTAATCAAACTAGAAATGCTCTACAAGTCAAGGGACCCAGAATGTGGAATGACCTTCCCAATCATGTTAAAGACTGTACCTCTCTCAACCAGTTTAAGATGAAAACGAAGCACTACCTAATAAATTCCATGTAACCTACCTTACCCCTCTATTGTCAACCCATGTCTGTTTTTTTAAACAACGCTGTTTGTCGACCTAATTGTATTTGTGCTGCTTTTTCAGCCATGTTCTCCCCTTTTTTATCTTTATTTTTATTTGTTCTCGACACATTTTATACTTTATACTCATTTAGTATTAAGCTTTAGTCATTAATGCTTTTCATGCCCGAAACGCTTTTCGTAATAGTGGCTTTAGGCATTGTATGTACTAGCTCTATCTATAAATCGATCAATCTTTGTAAAATCTCTTGTATGTATGTACTTTACCTAAATAAACATTTATTTATTTTATTTATTTATTTGCAATTATTTATTGCTTATTGTCCCTTCTCTGCTCGCCCTACTTTTTTGCAATGTTTTATTAACTGCTTTACCTGTCTCTGCCATGGATGTCTGCTTACATTTTCCTTCTCTGCAATACGGAGAAGCCGGCCCACACCCCCGCGGTGAAAAAGAGGACAAGGGCAGTGTCGGCGAGAGGACAGCAACAAAGGGGCGCGAGGACGCAACCGCCCAGCGCAAGGGCGAAACCCGCCTGCTTCGCCTTCCCCTCGACGGAGGCCTCTTCGGGGGGCTGCATCACTGACGGCGAACACACGCCCGACCGGCAAGGCCACGGAAGGCGCGGCTGCCCAGCCCCCACAACTTTCGGCTGCCGACTGGGCAATGCTGCAGTCGCTCATCGCACAGACTCGGAGCCCCCCTCCGACTCAAGGCAACGGCGCAACATGAACCCCGATGACGCAGCCGACACTGACGCCCTCTCAGACCGGCCTACCCGCCCAGCCTCCCTCTCGGTGCGCCGCCCACGGTCAAGGGCGAGGTGGCACATGACGAGGCGCCGAAACAGCTCTTCCAGCCCGTCCTCTTACAGTGAGTACCACAGAGAGAGCTTGTCCCCCCCTTCCGCTAGTTCTTGGCCGGGGGCAGCACTGGCAGTCGCGAGGCTCCACCGTCACCATACTAGGTGAGCACGTTCAGCAAGCCCTCCAAGAGAAAGTCTGGGCAAACAAGTACATCGACTTTAGGGAGCTGCTAGCGTACGAACGCGATGCCAGGCCCTCCGAGACACGCCACGCCACTCCCGCTGAGGCCCAGTTGCCCTCTAAGAATCTGCCGCCCCTGACGCCCAAGCTGTGGGGCATGGCTTCGACATTTTTGCATCAATCTACCTGGAGCGACAACCCGCCGAGGGGTGGGCTCTTTTCACTTATGTACGCTATGTGAAGTCCATGAAGTGCGACCTTCGCGGCAACTGGATGTGGTATGATGAGGCTTTCAGGTGGGACAAGGAGAGATCGGGCTGCCCTTGGACTGCTCTAAGACTCGACCTGGAGATTCGGTCGGTACAACACGCTGTGCAGGAGCAGACTCAGGTGGTGCCTCACGCCGTCGCCTCCTCAGCCAAACGCTTGTTCTCCACTGCACGGGCCTACGGCCTTCCCCCAGAATACTGCTACGCTTTCTATGCTATGCTTTCTATGCAACTGGGGCAAGCTGCACCGTCTCCTGCACTTTCAAGCACTACTGCTCACGGTGCCACAAGTGACACCCTGCCTACTGCCCGTGCCCCCAGGCCCAGCCTCGCGTCACCGCCGCCAAGGAGAAGCGTTCCCGTTGCCCCCTCTCAGGACAGGGGCAAGAAGAAAGACACTGTATTTGTGCTGCTTTTTCAACAATGTTCCCCCCTCTTTTACCTCTATTTTTATTTGTTCTCAACACATTTTATTCTTTTTCCCATTAGTTTTAAGCTTTAGTCATTAATGTTTTTCCTGCCCGAAACGCTTTGCGTAATAGTGGCATTGGGCATTGTATGTACTAGCTCTATCTATAAAGCCAAAAAACTTTGTTAAATCTCTTTATGTATGTACCTTACCTAAATAAAAATTATTATTATTATTATTATTATTACTTGTCACAACGCCGGTGGACGCAGACGCACTTGATGCTTTCCTGGTCGGTTATCCCCCCCCCCCCCCCGAGAAAACGTTGTGGGAGGCTTCCAGAGGGGTTTCCTACTCAGTTTCGAGGGGGCACGGACTTCCCTTTCCTCACGCAACCCCCCAGCAATTACGGCCCTGCCACAGATAGTGGGGCCTATGCTCGACAAGGAACTGAGCCTGGGGCTCATGGGGCCCTTCGAGGCCCCCCATTTGAGAACTTCAAGTGTTCTCCCATAGCCCTGAGAGCAAAGTCTACGCCGGGCAAGTACAAGCTCCTGCACAACCTCAGCTACTCCTATTCCTCCGAGAGCATGAATGCCAACACCCCAAAGGAGTCGACAACGGTGACCTACCAGTCCATCAACTACGCAGTGGCCTTGGTGGTCAGACGCTCGCCGGGGGCGCACTTGGCGAAGTGCGACATAGCCGAGGTGTTCCGGATTCCGGATCGTCCCGGTCCACCCCAGCGACTACCACCTACTCGGCTTCGCCTATGAGGGGCGGTACTACTGTAACACGGGGGGGGGGTTCTTGTGTTCTTCACACCCTTTCTCTCTCTGCCCGTATTTAAACTTTGTTCCCTCTACCAAGGGACCCCAAAACTTTCGCTTGACCGACTTTCGATTGAGTCGGTCAATCGTCTTAAGACGATTGACCGACTTAAGATTCTACAACCCGTATGACGTGACATAGGCTTCTAGCAAAACCCTAAGGTCGCCTTTTTGCTGCCACCACCAGACCAACAATGAGCAATGATCGAGGCCTGGATCGATCATGCCAATCAATAACTTTGGGGCTTGATCCCCACTAGTAACATATAACCTTGGATCTTAAGTGTGGAATTAAAAAATCAATGGGAATAATAATTCTGATTCGGTGTTAGAATCGGCGCCCAATTCAACTTGGCCTCGTGGGGACCACGTGACAAGGACATGAGAATGGAAACAATGAAATGAAAAATAATAAAAATGCAAATTACTAGCTAAATGGTTTATTCAAAAAACTAAAACAAAATCTAAATAAATGGCACTCCCTGTCAATAAACACTCCCTGACTTTACATTTGAGGCAATGAGTTGACCTATTCCCTATCTAAAACCTCTGAGCAACTTTACCTTGGGCGACCAGCTAGCTGTTGGTGCTGTCTTGGGGCCGATGATGGAGGCCACCTGCCCGAATCGCTCCTCTTCCCACACTGTCCTCCTGCTCGGCTAGTCCTACCCAGACTAGAGCAGTGTATTGTTGCGCCTAGTATCTAAGTTACTTGCAAGGCTTAAGTTTAACAATTAACCTCTGTTGCACTGAATGATCCAGATTGGTTGAATTATTTTAACTGAAGTTAAATTACACAAGCATCTTGAGGAAGAGCTATTCCCGATCACAAAAGGGCTATTTGACCTTTGAGAAATAGTGGACATGGAAACCTCTGATGACCTGTGACCGCTGAGGTCACTCAAATCCTTCTGCACTGAGGTCTAGTCACGGCTAGTGACATCACTGATGGTGACTTAAACTCATTCTTCTTATAATTAGAATACTCTTGATATTGTACCCAGTAATATTATACAATACAATTTTAATACAAAATGACTGAAGGCTAATTTCTCAAAATTACTGAATACTATAGAATGATTCATTATACGAAACTGTGAACAAAGGCGCCAGTTATTTTCACCATCAATCCCCCAGGTCACCACGTGGGTCCAGCTTCCCATTCTCCCATGTGTAGATAAACATTCTGGATAATTCTTACAACAAACCTAGTTTGTTACCCCCCCCCCCCCCCCCCCGCATAAGCACTTAGTAAACCTTGTTAATTTGTTAAAAATAACGGGGTTTAGTATCCAAACCGACAATAAACTCAACTCATGCCACAAACAAAAGCTAACCTAACTAAGAAAAATTTGACAATCATTAGATTGTCCAACAACATCATAATAAACATGTTCAAATTCATAAATTTCTCTGCTGTCAACTGACAGCAATCCTCCAACATCAGGAAACATACATCCTACTCTTACTGACATAGCTAAATAACATGTCCCTACTCTAACAGCAAAGACAAGCTATTAAAATCTCTTGGCTCTTCACTAGCCAAGTTCATGTGTCCTCTAGAGCCGGCCACACCGTGCTCCACCATAAAACATAAAGTTATATCTTCAGACTGAACTTTCAGTCATCCGGGAGTGTACTACTGAACTATCAAGTTCACATCCGTGTACTATCCACTCCCCAACCAATGTCAACCTTGACATGCTAAGGAACATACCTAATGTTTATTACATGTATCTAAAATATAAATAAATAAAAATCCTCCATAACTATATCACAGGTTTCAGCTGACTGTACAGCCAAGTGTCCGCACTCACTGTAAGAGTGTCAACGTTTAAAATGGTCCGCCTCTCCTGTGTTCAAACATTCTGAAAAAAATAGCACACAATATTTTCCACAACCGTTTGTTCTGGGCTTAGACAATTACACAGGGGCTTCGATTTTGATTACTGACCAATTTATAGAGTAAAATTTTCTTATACCAGAATAATTATTTTAAATCTGTTTTTCAACATTTATAAAGTATTGTGATTCTAAATCTGTTTTTCAACATTTAAACAAAAGTGTCCAGATAGTCTTCACACAGATGTTCAGAGCCAATTTTTTTTTTTTTTTTTTTTTTTTTTTTTTTTTTGAGTGATCGAGAACAAAAAATCGATGCTGCTGGACGCTGAATGTAGTCGCTGACGATGACGGTGTCGATCTTGCTTCTTCCCATGCGTAGACGATACCTGGTCCTCTTGTACTCCCATCCGGCACTCTTGAATGACGACAGAGTGTAGTAGAGTGGAGTGCCAAGTGACAGCTGTAGAATACTGTTACTTCGGCCATTGATCTTGCTTCCGACAGCCCACACGCCTTCATATCAACCACAGTTCACACGGCAGTCTTGATGTTAAACTCGACGACGCAGATGACCACAGCAGAGCAGGACTGGATGTACCAACGGTGTCTCGTAACAGGAGTGGTGTCAGAAGGTCGTAGAGGCGGGTTGCTTGTTTGCAGAACAGGTGAATCTCGTCTTCCATCATTGTTCGCGTCATCTCAGGCGTTTGTTAATGTCACCAGGTTACTAGGCCGTAAACACCAACTGTGTACACCCTCGTACCGCCGACTTTAGGCCAAAGGAGACAATTTTGCGACCTTCTATTGGCGAGTCCCGGCACTCTGTAGGAAAACCATGCCTTCCACCTGTGACCGCCTTAGTTCTGCGTTCCTGTTGTTTCAGATGACGTAATCATTAATCTTCCGGTGAAATTATTGAGTACTGCTACGTGCTTTCCATTTCTTGACCTCTCCTCCAACACTGCTGGAATGGCTGCAGTCTTGATGACGCAGCAGGTGGGTAGTGGTGATCTCGAGACAGCTACCCCGGCGTTGTATGGCACCTCCGGTGACAGCTAAATGTGGACAGCTCGCTGGCCCTGACAACCTCGTTAGTGACGTGAGGCGTCAGCCGGGTGACTCGTGGATAGTTCCTCATCCCCAAAGTAACTGATGTATGGATTACTGGGTCTGGTGGGGGGAGGGCTTTGTGAAACGTCCCTCCCCCTCGGTCTTTACAGACAAGGGGTTATGTGTGGCTGGAACAACTGGGTCGGTGTACCAATCAGACCTGGGAACAGACAGACACAACACAGCGGAAGCATAGATATACTCTGGGTTTGGTTGAGGTGGAACCCCAGAGCACGGCAAAAGTTGCTACCGGAGCCAAGTATAGAGATAGTTCACCTCATTGCTTCTACAGGAAAATCTAATGAATACTAAATTATACTAACCAAGGAAGTTACTTTACACTACAGCGCGAGATCTCGTCACCATATGGTGGCGAGACTGCACCTGACTACTGATGAGCGATGACAGAGGGTCCTACTCATCCCCTGACTCGTCGGTGAAGTCATGAGCCAGCACTGCTGAGTCAGGAACTAGACCCGCTGAAGGCAGTTCTAATTCCTCTCTAGCATGATAATGTTTCAATTTATTTACATGAATTGTCATTTCCACCTGGTCTTCGAATTCTCCTTTATAACAAGATTAACCGGTCCCGCCCTTTTAATTACTCTATACGGCCCTCGCCACCTCGGAGCAAGTTTCCTACTCTGATTGGCGGGCGCAGCCTCATTCACTCTCCATACGAGGCTTCCTTCCTTCAACTCAAGAGGGCGCACTTTCTTGTCATAAAAATGAGCATACCGATTCAGTGCTTTCTTGGGCGCCTTAGCGGCAATATTCCATGCGTTTCTCATTTTTCCAAAGACCTCTGAAGGATAGTCCTCCCCGTATGCAACATTATGTCTGTTAAGCAGATCTGAGGGGAAATTGCATGAATTACCAGTAAACAAATGAAGTGGTTGGGTGTTAATCGATTGGTGGATGGCAGTATTCAAGGCTAATTGAACATAGGGTAGGTGTTCATCCCAAGCGTTCGCGTCATCTTCGGCAAGGATTGCAAGCATATCCTTGACTTAATGATTAGTCCGTTCCGTCATTCCGTTTGCTTGTGGGTGGTAGGCTGTTGTAAAAGCCAAAGTTGTCCCTAAAATCTTACAAACTTCTCTAAATATATTCCCATTGAATTCTTGACCCCGGTCAGAGACTAAAACTTTAGGAGGTCCGAATACAGTAACGAACCTACGCAAGAACGCATCTGCAACCGTACGAGAATCCTTCTGAGGTAATGCAACTAGTGTAGTGTACCTAGATAAATGGTCAACTAGCACCAACACGCATCTGTTACCTGAATGACTGTGATATAAATCAATCAAATCGGCCCCCCACACGATCTAAAGGCTCACGAATTTCAGGAAATTCCTGAAGTGGGGCTTGTACCTTAAGGGTGCCTTATTTCCTCCTCTGGCAACGAGGGCACGACTTCACGAAATTGATTACTTCAGAAAGTAATCCTGGGAAATAAAATAGAGACTTTGCCTTTAATTAAGTGGGTTTTAAAGACCCCTGGATGCCCTGCAATTTTCAATGCATGCGCAAGCTTTAACGCTGATGACCGCAACGCGTCCGGAATAACTATTGAAATACTGCCCTATCATTCTGGCTATTAACATAATACAGGACGCCCTGTTTCATTTCAAAATCATGAATAGGTAAAATCTTTTTCTTTTTCGGGTATTTTCCTCCCTCTAAATACTCAATAATTTCTTTCCATCTAGGCTCGCTCATCTGGTATTCTTTCATTTTATCTGATGGAATGGTTTCAATATTTTCATTAACTTGAACTGCCGCTATGTTTCTACTTAGCGTATCTGGCACAACATGTGCTGGACCAGGCTTGTACAAAATCTGGAATGAGTGGGCCGAAAGTTCGTGAGACCAGCGTGACATTCGTGGGCATTTTGTTCGCTTCTTAAATATGTGTGTCAACGCTCGATGGTCTGTGTAAATTACAAAGTGCCGCTTAAATAGGTAAGGCTCGAAATACCTAACTGATTCTACTACTGCCAGTGCCTCCCGATCCGTAGCTGAATAACGAACTTCAGGTCCTTTGACCTTCCTACTGAAATAGGCTACTGGATGGGGTAAATTATCCGCATCTCGGTGAATTAAGCACCCGTGGCAATACCGCTGGCGTCAGTGTGCACCTCCCACTCTTTCTCAAAATCAGGAATAGCCAAGACTGGTGTCGTGATTAGTTGGTCTTTCAGTTTGCGATAGGCTTCGTCATGCTCAGATTTCCACACAAACTTCGCATTTTTCTTTGTCAGATCAGTCTGGGGTGCTGAAATGCCAGCGAAACTTTTAATATGACGACGAAAATATCCGGCCGCTCCCAAAAACCTACGCACGTCCTTTGCTGTCCTTGGAGTAGGCATGTCAGCAATGACGCGGAAAGAATCTGGGTCAGGTTGGATACCGTCTGGGCACACCTGGAACCCCAGAAATATGAATTTTTGAGCCGCCAGGGTACTTTTCTGAACGTTAAGCTTGAACCCTGCCTGATCTAACAACGTCAAAGTCTCAGTCAAGCCCCGTAGGTGTTCCTCAAACGTCCTGGAATATATCACAACATCATCCAGGTACGCTAAAGAATGCCTACCCAGGACCGGGCTAAAGATGAAATTTATGGTCCTCTGAAACGATGAAGGCGCTGTCTTTAAACCAAACGGCATCCTACGGAATTGATAAGTGTGCCTACCATCCGAGAATGCTGTTTTTTCCCTATCCTGTTCTGCCACCGGAATCGCCCAATACGCCGATTTCGCGTCAAGAGTTGAGAAATACTTAGCCGCACCAAATTGATCTATTATCTCCTGTATTCGGGGCAACGGATACACATCACCCTTAATTAATTTGTTCACTTTCCGGTAGTCAACACAGAAACGATAACTACCGTCCGGTTTCCGAACTAGCACAACAGGAGAGAGCCACGGTGACGTACTAAGCTCTATTAAGCCCTGTCTCAACATTTTCTGGCACTCCTCCCTGATAACGTTCTTTGTCTGTTCCGGCAACCTCCACTGTCTCGTGTACACAGGCAAATGATCACCAATTGGAATGGTGTGCTCAATCTTATCAAGGAGACCAATCTGGTCATCCTCTGTCACAAATAATTTCGGGAATTTTCGCAAAACTCCTCTCAGTGCCTTCCTATCTGCCTGTGTAACATTTTGCAAATCAAGTGCTGAAATTAATTTTTCTACTTCTTCCACATTCCGTGCAACATTTCTCGTCTCATACTGTACGTTGGATGGAGTTTTCGTATCTATCATGTTCAATGCACCACATTGTGCAGTGACGTTGGCGTCTCAGCTGACTCATGGTGAAAGATTTCTGTGTCCTCCACCATGGTTCCCTGAGTGTTATAAAATGGGTGGTGCTGCTATGGGGGATCTAATATTAAATGGAAGTAGGGGCAGTAGTTAGAATAAAGATGTATCTCTGGGAGTGGAGATCAGTAAGACCCGGCCCCCAATTAAAACTATACAATAGTAAGCTTAGTGGCTTATTACTGCAATTGTCAGCCTAGAGGTTGATCATAGATCTCCTACACAGGATGAATGGATACTCCTTTAACTAACTTACTTATTTATTAACCCCTTAACAACCCCCCATATACATTCACACCAATAACAATAATAATAATTACTTTACCACACTATCTTACATTAAAAACCTTGGTCCACATAAGCAGGATACAAGGTTTACACTCAGAACAAGCTAGGGTAAAGTACTACTAGTGAAGAGCTAGAAGCTTGAGTCAGCTTAGGGTAGGGAGACCACGTGGTTCCACTGGGACCCCTTTTAGAATAATTAGTAATACAAACACTTGGAACACCTAATTCATGCAAAGTATAATACTCTACACATTAGAACACGCCTATGCCAGACAATGAGAACGTTACACAGTATACTTAGCTGGGTATCAGCGACACAGAAATAAAGAAACGAGAGGAGGTTCCTTTCACCACAGCCAGCCAGCAGAGAAGAAAGCTTCCTGCAACCAGCTCTGGGCTCCCGCCTAGCGTCGTGCCGGGAGGAGCCTAATTGATCGTGCAGCTAAACACATTAAAAAATCAAAAATCAAAATGTTTATTTAGGTAAGGTACATACATAAAAGAGATTTTACAAAGAGTGATGGATTTATAGATAGGGCTAGTACATACAATGCCTAAGGCCACTATTACGCAAAGCGTTTCGGGCATAAAAAACTTAAATGACTAAAGCTTAATACTAATTAAGCATAAAGAGTTAAATGAAAACATGGAATGAAAACATAGCTGAAAAAGCAGCACAAATACAATTCTGTCGACAAACAGCGCTCTTTAAAAAAAAAAACAGACATTGGATGACATTAGAGGGGTAAGGTAGGTTACAGGGAATTTATTAGGTATACCTTCGTTTTTATCTTAAACTGGTTGAGAGAGGTACAGTCTTTAACATAGTTGAGAAGGTCATTCCACAATCTGGGTCCCTTGATTTGTAGAGCATTTCTAGTTTGATTAAGTCGTACTCTAGGAATATCAAAACTGTATTTATTTCTGGTGTGGTGCTCATGGGTTCTGTTACAACCTTCTATGAAGCTTTTGAGATCAGGATTGGCATTACAGTTTAGCGTTTTATATATGTATAATACACATGAGAGAATGTGCAGTGACTTAATGTCTAGCATATTCAGAGATTTGAGTAGGGGTACCGAGTGATGTCTGGGGCCAGAGTTGGATATTGTCCTAATAGCAGCTTTGTGTTGAGTAATTAGAGGACGTAAATGATTTTGGGTAGTAGAACCCCAAGCACAAATACCATAGTTGAGATATGGATAGACGAGGGAGTAATAGAGAGTTACCAGGGCAGGGCGGAGTACATAATATCTGATCTTAGAAAGAATGCCAACAGTTTTTGTAAGTAGTATATTCTGAGCCAGATAGGGGCACTTAACAAACAATGGGAGGTACTTATCAGACAATGGAATCAGAGGCGGGGAGCCAGATAGGCCCACTTATCAGACAAAGGAATCAGAGGCGGGGTGACAGATAGACCCACCTCAAATTGTAGTCTACGGTCAGTCCCCGCCATATTTCACTTACTCTGGGTATCTCCGTTTAAACACTACGTCATTATATAGGACTAATTAAGGATATATTTATTTGAACAAGTCTGAATGGCCCCTCCAGGACTATGTGCATATATGTCCGGAGCTATATAGGATATATATATACTCAAAATAAAAGATTGTGAAAAGAAATAACACTTGTTTTATACAATATATTAACAAAAGTACATAGTGGCTTAAACGTAGTCGTAATCTAATTCCCCCCATAATATTGTCTAACTAGACCCCTCCTCCGTGCCCACAGGTCTGTTGTGGGGTCTTCCTCCCCCTCCTGGGGTGATGATGACGATGAGTCATCATCCAGAGGGAGAAAGAGGTGTTGTGGTTCTTCTTCCTCTCCTAGGGGGCTACTGTCGTCATAGCGTTCACTCTCACTGGAAGGGTGTCGCCCTTCCTCCCCTTGTGGCTCGATGACGTCATCACTTTCACTTCCAGCGGTCACCCCTTGGGTTGAGGTGGATGGGTGGGGGTCAGGTGGTATGTCTGGATGACCATAGCCTAGGCTTTTGTATTTATTTAGGTAATAGCGTTTATCATCAAATGCACTTAAACCCCTCTTAGTATTATGGGTGGTGACCATTTGCCCTCCTAAATTCCTAATTTGGTAGTATTGGAAAGTATTTACTACTCCATTACTGTGTAGGGTTTCTTTAAAATGTCTATGAGTTAAGGATCTTTGCACAGCGCGGGGGATACCCTTAGCGGTAATGGAATTTGAATTGTTGTGCAACAGCAAACTATACATTTTGGGCTTGAGAGCTACAACTTCAAGGATGTGTGTCTATCTGAAACCTCTGACTTTAAAAGACCTAAAACACCCTTTTTAGAAGGATCATACAAGGCGTGAGTTTCAGGGAAGTTACTGGTATCGATCCATGATCTAAGGGGTTCTTTCCCCATCTCGTTAAAGACATCTTCAGTCATTAAACTGAAGATGAAACTGTCTGTATCGCTGTATATCAGTGCTGCCCTATCTGTATAGTGCTTCTTAAGTACCCTGTACCAAAAATGGTACAAACTGTATTTTGCTAGCTCAAGAATCTGGAACCCAATGTAATTAGGATGAGTAATTTTAATGAATGGTCTGGAACTGACAGACAATAATTTATTGTCACCTAAATGCACCATACGTTTAAAACTAGGATTCTTCACCTCTCGTAAAAAGACCCTAGCTGAAGTCACTAGTTTCGTGTCAATGGCATAACGGGCTGGGTTCAGTAGTGTTTTACCAAAAACACTGTTCGTCAGTAATTTGAAGAGTGTTTTCCTATCGTTACTGGTGGAAGCATTTCTATTGTTAACGTTGGTGTTAACAAATTCTGCCATAAAATCAGACTGGCGGAACTCATAAATGGCGTGAATAGCCCCTACTTCAATAAATAACTGTAAGAGGTGTAGAGATATGAAATAATGTTTCTTGGGGAGATGATCCCCTACCAGCTTAATATTTTTTTTAGGGAGCTTTGTAATGTTATTTGTTTCCAGAAGTCCCCTACTAAATGGTGAGATATCCTCCATACTTATTCCCCTATGGTGTAAACAAAGGGGTAGATCGTCTGTTAGTCTAGCTATTTCAGGTCTTATGTGTTTGGTGTCAATTAATAGCCAGTACCCTTTGTTAGAAGAGAATGGCTGTTCTGTCATTATCTTCCCTTCGCTAATGAAGGAGTTCATCTCATCAGATGACAACCTTCTTAGACCACCATAGGGTAATTTCTTAGTCATACAACTCCCGTAAAGGGAGTTGAAGTCTAAGTAAAGTAAGAATGAAGATCTATCCTCCTGGGGGTTAAAAGATGGGTTGACATAGCGGTTGTTAGCTCTGGCATAACTCCTAACTGCAGTTGTAAAACCCCCTCGTATGTTTTGTGATATGAGATTGTGCAACGTCACATCTGCACTTAACTCCAACGATATTTTGCTACTTTTCAAGAAGCAATCATAGGAGTAGCCCGGAAGGCTACAGTAGTGAGTCATCTCTAAGGAAAATATATCATTTAGAATTACCCTATGGTGAGTAAAAATGTCAGCCAGTAAACCGACATCACACCTTAAATAAATAAGGAGATAATCCTTTAATGACTCACATCCTGTAGCCTTCCTTACTAATTTAGAATGTCTATATTCTTCCAAAGTGATGGTTGATTTGTTTAGGGAGCTGTAAAACATTTCAATAGGGGGGAGTGTTGCATCATTAAAGCAGCTGATTTTTGTGGCATATTCATAAGGGAAAAACTGCTTACCCCCTAAGAGTAGGTGGTGACTCTCTTCAGGTAAACCTTCTATCATTGAGTGAGTGAATGTTAAGGGGCTGCCTGAATCAATGTGGGTTTTTGCTAGGGACGAAAGACTGCCCGTAATAAAAGCCAGCGAATCAAGAAATTTAAGGTTGCCTATTTCTACCTTAAGATATTTAGTCCCCTGCCTCATGAGGATATTGCTCTTAATATTTGAACCCATGGCAAACTCCCTCAAAATTAAGCCCATGTCATAAGACATATTGTGGGCAATTAGGACTAAACTCTCTAGAGCATTCTTGTGACGGAGATTGCAATAATTACATAGAGCTCCAATATAATTGAGCTTTTCCCTAAGGTGATCATGATGTTGAACCTTGAAATTGGTGAGTGTAAATACCTCCTCACAAAACTGACAGTCTCCTAAAATGAACCATATCCTCAAGAGACATGTCTATTTCATATTTGGGTAGGGTGGATCTGATAATTTTCCATTTGGTGGCAACTCGCTCCATGAAATGAGTGACGCTGTCCCCCCCAAAATAAGTAAATTTATCAATGACGGAGTGGTTCCTATCAACAATTATATAGCTGTATGCTATAGGCCTATGTATGGCCGTAACAGAACCTAGACAATCCTCAGTGCTTAGGACGCTCTCGAAATCGAAAAAGCCTATGTGGGAAGGGGGGGTAACCTTTCCCTGTATTTTTAAAATGAAGGGTGTCCCCCTCCTGGGGATAAATCATTTTCTGCGAGATGTCGCAGGAAACAGAATGGTGAGACAGCTCACTAGAATTTTGATATTCAGAAAGACAGCTTCTACAGAAGACTGTCTTTCGCCTGTGGCTGCGGGTAAAGTTCCGTAAAAACTTATTTAAGTCTTTAATAAGACTTACATGAGACTTCCCCAATAATAATAATGGAACTATGTCTGAGTACTGTCTGCTACCACGACGACAAAGAGACGTGATAGGCACCGTCTGTATGTTTGTGAATTGAATACAAAAAATGGAGAGTTTATTCCTATTTTCCAATTTAGAGATATCCGCCCATGAGAGAGGGAAAGATAATTGCTCGTATTTGACCATTTTCCTAACCCTAGAGTGAGACTCTACAAGTCTTCCTATACGTTTCCATTTCCATCCTTGTTGTGATGCCCGAAAAGCGGCAATGCATTGAATAATGCATGTTCTATTGTTACCATTGGGGTTTGGGTTGAAGACCTCATGTCGCCCCCTTAAAAAGGGGGGATAAGGGACATAATCCCCCAAAACTGACCTTACACTACCATTACAGATAACGATTTTGAGGAAATCAACATTAAATAATATAAAACCACTCCCCTCTGTTTCTGAAAGGAGATCCTCCAGACGTGTAATCATATAACCCACCCAACTATCAATAAGATCACCCACCTCCTCAAGAGTTACTAGCCTAGCAGAAGTAGTTATGAAGTGTTCCCTATAGTCATCATCTTCTGTGAGACGTTGTTTTAAAAGTGTAACCTTCACTTCAAGGAGGATTTTGAATGATGAAGTAAAATTGCCATGACCCGCCAGAGAATTCATGTAATTCTCTATTTCGTTAGAGAATAGTTCTCTAAAGTTGCTTAGGAGACCTACAGGATCTGTGGCAAAGGCTGGGGGGATGGAATATTCCATTCTAGTAAAGAGATCCCCCAGGGCCCCCACCCTATTAATTAAGTGAGGGATGTCTATAACATCCCCCCCTTCTGAGGAATTTCCATCACTATCTCGATTGTTGTCATGGGGTCTAAGACCACTAGGACCTGCCTGAGGGATGTCACCACCACCATCATCACCACCATCACCATCACCACTCATCTCTTCCTCCCCCCCATTTTCAAAGGGCTGTCTACCCCCACCACCACTCAAGGGGCTCTTGTTATGTTGGGCTTTGGGGTGAAGTTCCTCTCCTACCTGCCCCTGAGATGTCTTTACCTGCCTCTGAAGCACCCCTGGAAAAAAATAATTATAATAATAATAATAATAATAATAATAATAATAATAATAATAATAATAATAATAATAATAAAAAGCAACACCCCAACACACCCTACTAAACCCCATGACATAACGCCTCAAGAAAGCTTCTTAAGATAATAAAACTGGAGAGCGGGTTTATTCACTCACCTTGGGGACATGATTGAAGATGTTCAGAGGTCAAGTGCTCACACAAAGTGACCCCACAACTGCTGCAGGTGAAAGTGGGGTGAGGCTTCAAGGTGACGCTGCCGCATATGAGGCATACAAAACCACTCTCTCCGGTAGGCTGGTGATGCTTACCTCCTAACAAGGAAATAACATATAAATATACACACTCTCACTCACACAGCCCCTACACACCCCCATGAAGATAGGGGAAACCATCTCAATATTTCTCATTTGAAATAAATACGAATAAATAAATAAATAAATAAGAGCTTACCTCCACCGCAGGTTCTCCTGTGAACTCCACTAGATTGAACACACACAGCTTCCCCACAGTGGAGGCAGCAATAAGTTGTATGCACGAATTGTGGTGATGAGCTCCAACCAAATATCACCTGGGAGTGACATTATCCCCCACTCCTAGGAAAAAAAATATATAAAATAAATAAATATATATTCTCTCCCACTCAAAACACCCCTCTTTCTCTTATATATATATATATATATATATATATATATATATATATATATATATATATATATATATATATATATATATATATATATATATATATATAGATATTAATTTACTTACATGTTAGTCTAGACGGGGATGGAGAGTGGAAGGTTTCAACACTAACTGTATAATACGACGAAGGAGGGGCGTGTGGTGTCCTTATATTTGATGATCAAGTGGGGGGCGGTGTTGCCACATACAATACCTCACAGCCCCTCCCTCCATCGTGTGAAAGAGAAGGGTTAGGGTTGCTATGGGGAACTTTTTTTTCTCGTCTGGCGGTCATCTCTATGGGAGTTGAGCAAAAAACCCAGGTAGGCTGTCTATGGTCTGAGGAGGGTGGCGCTCCTTGGAGAGTGAATACACAATACATGCAACATCTCACAGCTCCTGTGTGAAAGAGAAGGATTAGACTTGCTATAGAGAACTTTTTTTCTCTCGTCTGGAGGTCATCTCAATGGGAGTCCCAAAAAAAACCAGGTAGGGCCGTCTTTGTCCTGAGGAGGGTGGCGCTCCTTGGGGAGTGAATACATGCTCACACTCTCACTCTCGCACACACACACACACACACACACACACACACACACACACACACTCACACTCACACACACTCACTCTCACACACACTCACTCTCTCACTCACTCACTCATATATATATATATATATATATATATATATATATATATATATATATATATATATATATATATATATATATATATATATATATATGGCTGTGGCTGTCCCACAGGTAATTGGATCATTTATGAGGAAAATATGGAGGAGTGTACTTCTGCCACAGACGACCAACTTAATATTTTTCATCAACCAGCGAGAATATTTGTAGCTGGATTTAACAATTCTGGGAAAACTAGTCTGGTGGTAAATTTATGTGTTAAATACCACGGGAAATTCTCAAAAATTATAGTGTCAACTGCAAATAATACTGATCATCCTATTTCAAACAACCCCATTTTGCGAAAAAAGCTTACTCTCTCCCAAGGGCTGATTAACCCTTTAGAGTATAAGAATCCTTTTTCAAATGAGTCAGTTTTGTATATAATTGATGACTTATACCTGGAAGCCATACAGAGTCCAATTATAGCCAATATCTTCACCCGAGGGAGACACGATAATATTTCTGTAATTCTAATTAGTCAAAATTTGTTTCCCCAGGGGAAATATGCTAGGACAATAACTCTGAATTGTACCCATTATATATTAATGAAGCAGAGAGACATAACCCAACTTGAAATTTTAAGTGGTCAGTTATATGGGCGGAAAACTATTAATAATTTCGTCGAAATATACCGACGGGCAATATCCCAGAGAGAGTATGGCTATTTATTGGTTGATCTGACAGTTCCTGAGACATTACAACTACGAACGGGGATTGTCAATGAAGACCAGTGTGAAATTGTTTATCATATGTGAACAAAACAAAAAATGCCTTTAACGACGCAGAAACGGTCAATTCTTACCTCCATCTATAATGACATTTCTACCCTGGGTGGTTTCACAGGATCAATTCAAAAATTGTATAAGGCTGCCAGACTTAAAGACACCAGCATCAGTATTGCAGATGTGAGGGAATTTCTCCGTGGGGAACGATCTTACACATTACACAGAAGAAATTTAGTTAGATTTCCTCGGCGAAAAATATTAGCTCCTAAACCCCGCACCATAATTGCCTGTGATTTGGGAGACTTTTGTAGTTTACAAAAATACAATAGTGGTGTAAAATATATTTTGATTTGTGTCGATGTTTATTCTCGCCTAATGCAGACTCAAACTTTAAAAACAAAAAATTCAACGGATGTGGTAGCTGCTCTAAAGAAGATTTTAGAGGAAACCTCTCAGTTTCACGGGGTAAGACGAATATTAACCGACCGAGGTAGAGAATTTTACAACAGGACAGTTCAAAATTATCTGAATAAGAAAAATATTAAGTTATATAGTGTATTTTCGGAAATGAAATCTAGTATAGTGGAGCGAGCCATCAAAACTTTAAAACATAAACTGTATCATTATATGACCCAGGCTAATTCTTTACAATACATTCACATCCTTCCAAAAGTTGTGAATGTATGCAACCACACTTTCCACAGAATACTAAAAAATACTCCACATGCCATTCATAAGTTGCAAAACATTGAAGATATACGAAGACAGTTTAAGGTCATGTATTTAAACAATGACCACCCCATAACTTCCATCAGTCCACAACTGCAGGTTGGGCAGTATGTACGACTAGCAAAGCGAAGGAATATATTTCACAAGGGCTTTTGGCCCCAAAATACAGAAGAAATATTTCAAGTGTCTCATATCGATAGAACACAACCAATCCCAACCTATAAAATCAAAGATTTAACCAACGAGCCGATCAGTGGTATGTTTTATGAGCAAGAATTGATTCCAACAACGCTTCCAGACTATTTTCCCATAACGATATTACAGTCTAGGAAGACATCGAAAGGACACAGAGAATATTTCGTCAAGTGGAGAGGGTACCCAGATTCTAGCAATTGCTGGATTAAAGCTCAAGACATCGTCAAATTTAAAAAAAAAATGACAGTTCATCAGGACTCTCTCGTAGAGAAACACCATCAACTGTTATTTTTATTAAACAATTTATCACCCAAGAAGCGGAATAAACTAATCAAGGCTTTAAAATGACAGGAAATTGAATCAATTTGTGAAATTTTTGCCAATTTTCTGAAACGAAACATCCCAGTTCAACCTCAGATAATTAATGGACTACAGAGGTATCAGAATGATATTCGTTCTGTAGCACGTTAGAAAACTCCATTGTACAAAAAGAAAAACATTTTAACCTCTAGGAGAGGTGGCGCTATAGTGGCAGCTCTGTTACCCTTGGCTGTATCGTTAATTTCCTCTCTAATAAAGTAATTACGTAAGAGAAAAAAATCGTGAAAGAATATTGCCTAGTACCACGACTCGTTGCTGAAAAATATTTATTTAACAAAAACGAGAGTACTCCATCGCCTCTTAATGAGGTGGCTCCACCCTCTTCCACCAGTGGTAGAGGTGGAAATAAGTCCTTCTCTTTAAAAAACGAAAGCAAATGGGGCAATTTGGCTAATAATGTTGGTGGTAGCTGTAAGCACCTTGGCTGTGACTCTAGCGGTGGTGATGATGGTGTGGGGGGAGTGGACACTCCCCCCACACCCCCAGCAGCAACAACCACTTGTGGACGGTGTTGCCACGGTAGCTCCTTTGAACGTTATAGCCTTACCAGATGGGGGGGACTGGTCAGACAACCTTTAAAAGATATTGCCCGCCCCCCCCAGCGCCCCCGCCGCCCCGCCGCCGCGGGGTTCTTTCAACAAAAAACGCGGGACAGGTGCGACCGTCGCCCTTTAAAAAAACAAATAAAAAAAGGATACATTCCATTCTACCGCCTGAGATGCGGGTAGCTGTTGCTGGGCCCACTCGCCACAAAGCCACCACCACCACACCCCAAAACCCAAGTCTGGACAACTTAATAAATGTGTATTTTAAAATAGGGGAAATTCCCCACGTCAAAACATTATTGAACATGTTTGAACAAAACAGTCAACAGGTGGTATGGGATAGTCGCGGGAATTTATTAAAGCCTGTGCAAAATTTAAATATTTTAGATATAATTAAAACTTTAGCCTTTACTAAAGGACAATTTAGGATGGCTGACAAGGCAGATGTAAGGATTTTACTGAAGGTGGCTGGTGTAGACCCATCCTTTATACGTAATTCTCGCGCCAGATCACAGTTAAAAGGGGGTAGGGGTATCCATAGGAGGCCCCATTGGGAACCGTATTGAAAAAAACCTATATGAAGCACATCTTAAACGACATTATATTCAGTTGTGTATCCACCATGGAGAGAGCTTCTACCCCCCCCCCCTCCACTTGTAGAGGAGGAAGAAAAATCTCCCCTATTGAAGCGTTTGGTTGCTACTCAACGTTACTACAAGTTTGTCGAACACAAAAGTAGATTGATATATGCCTTATGGGATTGTTATGACCGTCTTGTGTTGAGTGCTCCTCCAGAACGATTTTTTAAGTCATTTGGAGAAACGGTGAAAAGGTATGAGGAGTATTCATCTCAGGAGATCCAGACAGAGATTTGGCAGATGGAAAAATTAACCTTCCAACATCGTGATATGATTACAGCCTTTGAGTCTGGGCGGAGTGTCTATGGGCTCATAAGGTGATCTCTACCCCCCCACCCCTTCATCCCTCTTCCCCCAGGTGGGTCACAGGTGTATTTAAAGGTCGCCCACCGCCGCTCCTGGAACACTATACTACAGTTGTCGACACGCTCCTCTCAGCCGCCCTCTCACCATGTCTCTGGCGACTATCAAGACCATCGGCGACGATATCACTGACTCCCACACCTTTGGGGTGGGAGATGTGATAATCTACGACCTCCCAGCTGCCGTTGTGCGACCCTATGGGCTGGCTTCCGTCATCTGGAAGACGTTCTCCTACGCCCGTGTGGAACGTGAAGGACTGGGTAATGCCAATAGGGCAATAATTCGTTGTCGGTCTACCCCGGGGGACATTGTTGTGAAGATAGCCCCTCTCCCCTCCGACGGACAAGATCTCATAGAGGAGCCCGTCCTTTTCTTCAGGCCCACTTTTGTGGGGTTGATTTCTGCATTCGGGGCAGGAGCCCCCTTCGAGTCAAACCCAATAGCCCAGGAACAAGTGCAGACTTCCGCCGACACACACTACGTCACTAACGTCACCCTGGATACCGCCAAGAACCGCAGGTACTGGCTCAAGATGTGCCTAACAAAGGTGGGCAATTTAATGGTGGCAACCCCAACCATGACTCGACTAGTGGTACCCTACGGCTTAGGGGCTTCCCGCGACGGTATGGTCAACTGGCACAAGGACATTGGACCCATGCTGCTGTCTCTTCATCAAGAACTCGCCAAACTCAACAAAGAGTTAGTCATCCTCAAACGACCTGCTGCTGTTACCCCATCAGTGGTGCCCCTCCCGTTCGACGACCCAAGTGCTGATAATCTTACTATAACGCTCGACACCGTGGTGGGAGAGGGTGGTACCACACCAAGAACCTCTTCTCGTTCTACACCTCCAGCACCACCAGCCACACCCAGGAAGAAGAAACACTCTCAGGAATACGGCTCCACCTCCATCGCCACCCCTCCACCACCCCTACGACATCAACCTCAGTCAAACGGAGGATTGAGCCACTCCTCGACTTTGAAACGGGGGCGAATCGCCGTATCGACTCCATCCTCGATGGTGAGTCACAGGAAATATTCCTGTTATCCTCCCCCCCCGAAAAAACAACGAAAGCTGTAACCACCACTCCAGTAAAGAAGTTGAGGTAGTGCCAGCTACAGTAGCCCCGGCGGAAGCAGCAGTGGAGGTAGCAGCAGCCAGCAGTAGTAGTAGCGAGGGGGTGTGGTTAATCACTATTCTTAAAAAAATGTGTGGGAATCTTCACCTGTTGTAGTTCTTTAAGTAGTTTAATAAAATAAAATATAAGTTATGTTGTTTATTTTCTCCCTTCTTACAAAAACCCATCCCCTGTATATTGCCCTTTCAGTACATAACGGGACAATGGGGGAAGAACATTACATATATCTTACCAGTCTCGATCAAGGAGATATTTACAACAACACGAGTTCAGCATTTACAAACACCATCCCAACACTACATTTAAACCCTTCCATTAAACATGAAGTGGCTTTAGTCAACATACTCCTTCCCAGGCGAATTAATGCCATCATCAAAGATGAGGAGGACTCTGGCATAGATATCTATGCCACTTTTAAACGTGGAACTCTTTCTAAGAGTCCAGAACACCTAATATACACCTTCCACCCAAAAACCAACATATTATCAAGAAACATCAAATTCATTACAGACGTGGTTAGTCGGCAAATAACCACCGACATGCAGCTTAGCTTTAGGGATGATTTCAAAATATACTTCTCAGATAAAGAACCAATCCTCACCTATGACCAATCTGTAGAGAGGGTATTACTAGCTTCAACTCTTAACAGTGGAAGTACTGGCTCATTAAATTCTCTCAGCTTTCAATTTAAACACAGAATAGCTAATGTACTTGGTTTTGACAGCAGTCGCAAATACACCATTTATCGAGCAAAAACAGATGACATTACGTCAGCCTCCAAGACTGTGGCCTTATCGCCCCCAGACATTGACGGAGGTTGTGACTATTTACTCATTTATAGTGACGTCATCGAGCCGGAACGATACGGAGGGCAGATTGTAAATATCTTAGATGCAATCAATTATCATGACTCATATTCTAGAGGGGCTCACCCTCTAGTGTACAAAACATTAAACACTAACACGTTGGAGAAAGTAAGTATTAAAATAACAGATCAGTTTGGTCGAATGGTTAGTTTTGAAGATGGGAGGTCGGTTACGGCGGTCTTACATATCCGCCCTAAGGTATAGCAACATATATATAAAGAAGTGTTTACCCTCGACTTAGGTTATTATAGGAAGAGACCTCAGAATGCGAATACCGTTCCACCCACCCTCCCAGGGGGAGTTCGGGGAGATATTCGCACCTCCCCCTAGGAGACATGGGATGAGAGGGGGAGCGATGAATGACATACGCACATTCCAAGCGCCTTATCTCAGATCTGGTGGAGGTTTCTTTGGGACCTTGGCTGGTATTGCTCGACGGGCCATACCATTTTTCATGAAAGCTGTAACACCTAGCGCCATCGATTTTGGGAAAAATGTCCTTGGTGATTTAAGCAGTGGTAAACGGGATGTAAAGAGTGCTCTGAGAACTCACGGTATTGATGCTCTTAAGAGTGTGGGAAAGAAATTGGTAATGGGGGTAAAATTAAAAGACTCTCTAGGCGAAAAAATAAAAATAAAAAATGTAAACGAGGTCTTGGGTATAAAAATGACGTGTTTTCGCTAACGTAAGCAGTCATACTTCAACTTTCGGAGGGGATCATGGGGGAGCCTAGCGGAGCTGGGGTGAAAATACCACTAGAATATTATAGCTCCAGTATTATTGACCAATTTCCTAGAAGTAACAGAATACGTAATGTGGAGAGTTCAATTGCCTCTACGCAGCAAATAGACGTTCTACCTGTCAACCTCCCCATTAATCAACGTTTGCGGAATAATTACTTAGAATTCCGCATCCCTGGAACCCAGGGCGCCTTCTTAGATCTAGCTAATATTGTTATAGATTTTAAGGTAACTTAAACGAAAGATGACGATACCACAAAATTGGAAGAGGAATAAAGTCCACATTGACCATGTGGAATTTGTGAATGGGTTGTCAAATACCATGTTTAAAGGTGTTCAGGTTTTTTTAGGAGAGCAGGTAGTTGAAACAAATACTAATTTTAATTATTGGTCGTTTATTAAATTAATTACCTCCATGCCTCCATCAAAAATGTCTTCCTTGGGGAGAATTGGAGGCTTTCGTAGGGACTGGAGAGATGACGATGGTATAATCACTAATGAGTTTACAAATACTTATTTTACTGGAGCAACCGCCAAGGATAAAAAATTTATGGGTGATTTAAAAAGTAAAGGTTTGTCGATGTGTTTCCCCCTCCTATTAGATATATCATCCCTAGACCAATACATATTAGATAATATAGATATGCGACTAAGATTGGAGCTCTCCCTCCATGCCTGGGTCCTAAATACAAGCGTGGACGATGGCTCTAAGTATCGCCTGCATATAGATTATGCTAAGTTATGGGTGACGCGGGTGTTCCCCTACCCAAGTGCTTACCTGGCCTTAAACAGCTCACTGTTAGCATCCCCTGACCCCATAACCTATACTTTCAATAGAACCATTTCTAAAACATATGTCCTAGCAGGGAATCAAACTAGTCTCCTAATTGATCAACCATGGGCACAAGTAATTCCACACAAGTTATACATGATAATCGTTCCAATGAATTATTTTGCCGGTCTTCACCAAGGTAATGGATTATATTTTGGAAATGCAAAGCTGAAAAGTATTGTTATGTATTTGAACAATAATGCAATTTACCGAATTGGTGGCGATTTCGATAACCATTATTCCCGCCTTTATTATGAAACTTTGAAGACATTAGGCTTAGAGCGTGATTCACTACTGGCCTATGACTCTTTTAATAAGGGAAGATCAATATTCGCCTTTGACTTAACCACCATTCAAACAAAAGATTCCCTCCCTGTGGAGAAATCTGGCAACTTGCGTATGGAGCTTGAATTTGGTGGTGGTGTTACATATAACAGACTGGTTTTACTGTTTGGGGAAACGACCGGGGTACTATCCATCGACGGGCAGAGAACTGTTCTGTGTGACGTACGAGCGTAAAAAAACATAATGAATTGTTATGATATAAATATTAATTTAAAAAATAATCTAGGGGATCGAGCACTCTACCTAGGTTGTTATAATGCTGATGAGATATAACATTTAAATATCTCTTCAAGAAAACCTATTGTTTTCATAACTAATATTTTACCATCACACAGCAGAATCACTATGGGACATTGGGTAGGAATTTATGTTGATAAAGTTAATCATCGGATGTTTTTTTTTTTATAGTTATGCAATATCGCCGGTTACTTACGGACGTCATTTTCAAGGATTTATTAAAACTAACAAAATAAGAAAGGTGTTTGGAATGCGCTACAGACTCCAGAGTGATTTTACTCTTGCCTGTGGATTGTATTGCGTCATATTTGTTCATCGAATAAGCCACCTGGGGTTGCCTTCAACAGTACATTACTTTCATAATGTATTTTCATGCATTACTTTAAAATTAAATGATAAACGAGCCCTCGCTTATGCGAGACGATATTTTCCTATGAAACACCACTGTGTTAGGACATTTTGTAGAGGTATAGGAGTTGGTTCTTATAGGTGGTGTAGAGAATATTTTTGTTAGCTAGGCAACCTACCTAACAAGGGGTGTAGCCTCCTATAAAAACCCCTCTCCCCCACCCATCCCCCTCAGAAGACTGTCTTCCTCCTACGAAATGGAAGGTGTCTCAAAAAACACCTGCGGGGAAGATTGAAGTCCTTGAAGGACCTGGTTAGTATTACCCTATCTTTCTGCTAATAGATTTATTTTATGTTTATTTCCCTCAATAAAAAAAGTTTGTATATCCTCTATTTCACCTCTTATGTTTTTCTCCAGTGCAGTTCTTGGGACCCGTCCACATTTGTAGAGTAGTAATTCAACGTGGGGGGTCTGCCCCAAACAAGATGCTGTTACGTAGTCTAATTGACGATGCCTGCTGTAGAGGACACAAGGCCGCTCCTGCAGGGGGAGAGGTATGTACTAGTTGTTCTTAGAGAAAAATAGAATATTTTTCTAATAAAATATATAATTATATAAAAAACCTTTAATCACTATAAATTATTTCCCCCATCTCTTTCCAGAACACTTCCTATGAGAGAGAGGAGGAAACTCAGCCAAAAGGTGTCCACCCAACTCACCCCACCCCCCCAAGAGAGGGGGGGGATGGGGCTCAAGACCTTCCCCCACTCTTCACTGACGAGGAATCGTCACAATTCTACTCAGACGAGGATGGGGGGGTGGGATAGGGGGGGGGGGGGGGGGGGTAGAGCTGTAGTAAGTGAAATATGGCAAGAGCACTCTGTAAATTACAATTATTAACTTATTAACTAACATAATTACTTATACATTTTGTGGTTTTTACCTAATAAAGCATTTAATAAATTATTTGATGTTTTTTTTAACCTTTGGGGGGGGGGGGAGGATTTATAATTTAATACTCCTTAAATACTCCCATATAAGGGAGGGGCCATTCAGACTTGTTCGAATATATATATCCTTAATTAGTCCTATATAACGACGTAGTGTTTAAACGGAGATACACAGTGTAAGTGAAATATGGCGGGGACTCACCGTAGACTACAATTTGAGGTGGGTCTATCTGTCACCCCGCCTCTGATTCCTTTGTCTGATAAGTGGTTAAGTGCCTATCTGGCTCCCCACCTCTGATTCCATTGTCTGATAAGTACCCCCCATTGTTTGTTAAGTGCCCCTATCTGGCTCGGAATATACTACTTATTCCCTTTGTAAGCCAGGGATTGTTAAGCCTTTTGGTTGTGATTTGTTTTGTAAGCATAGGACAGTGGGTGTTATAAAGGCTAAGAGTTTTTTGAAGAAAATATTGCACTGCTAGGTTGATGTCCCCTATGTTACCTAACTCGGACTCCCAGTTGATATTATCAGCAGCAGTTATAAAATTGCCTATAGCAGTTTCATTGTGCAGCCTAAAATTTAACTCCCTTGACTCTAGTGGTGGTTTGCTAATGTTAGTTAAGAGAAGTGTGGGGTAATGGTCTGTAATGCTATCGGTGATTATACCTGAAGTAAGCAAAGAGGTTATGTTTGTCCAGATGTGATCTAGAGTCGTGGCAGTACTATCAGTGATTCTAGTAGGTCTAGTGATTAAGGATATGAGGAAGCAGGAATTCAGACAGTTGAGGAAGCTAACAGCAGTAGGATGTTCAGGCTCACAGAGGTCAATATTAAAGTCCCCTGCGATAATTAGATGGTTTTTGTTCAGTCTGTTATCGAGTATTAGATTTCTAAGGTTTGAGTTGAATTCGGATACATCAGTGTTAGGAATTCTATAGACTGCACCCACAGACAGGACAGACTCGGCACCCTTGACTCTGAAGCTGGCAAAGATATAATCCCCACAGCAGTCTCTAGTTCTAATTTCTTTTAAGCATGTTAGTTCTTGGTGGTAGTAAAGAGCAGTGCCACCACCTCTCTGAAGTTGACGACAGTTGTGAATTACCGAGTAGTTAGGCATGTTAAAGAGTTGAGTAGTATCCTCTTTCAACCATGTTTCAGTAAGTATAATAAAAGAGAATTTGTTGTCAATAGTTTCAATCAAGGCACTAACATCATCGAAGTGTTTACCTAGGGATCTAACGTTCAAGTTGATTACAGAGATATTGTGATTATGAGTTAATACATTGTTTACATCATGTGCTGCAAAATATCTGCAATTTAGATCATTAAAGTGATGATTGTCATAGATAGTGGATAAGAGGTTTAGTTCTGGGTCTATACTTGTCTGCATAAAAAAGCTGATTGCAGGAAAACAATGCAAGAAAGGCAAATTACAAAGAAGAATTAAGCTATAAAAGGGGGAAAAATTTGTAAACATAACTGTACAAAACAAACACAAAATGAACAACAAAAGAAAAAAATGAGGTAGCTTACAAGGGGCTTGCAGGGGTACATTAATGGAGTAAGGGAGTATGGCGAGGCTAGGCAAAAAAGGTAATAAATGAGATTAAAGAAAAAACATATAAACATGGACTATACAAAACAAAAGATATAGAAATACAAAACAAAGATATAAACAAGACTATACAATACAAAAACAAATTGAGCAAGAAAAGAAAAAATGAGGTAGATTGCTTACAAGTACTCTCAGGTACACTGTAAGTAACAATTTGCAATTTGAGATACAGGCAAAGCCAGGGGTACAATGGAGTAAGGGAGCATGGCGAGGCTAGGCAACCTAGGTAATAAATGAAATTCCCTTAATCACTAGACCTACTAGAATCACTGATAGCACTGCCACGACTCTAGATCACATCTGGACAAACATAACCTCTCCGCTTACTTCAGGTATAATCACCGATAGCACTACAGACCATTACCCCACATTTCTCTTAACTAACATTAGCAAACCACCTCTTGAGTCAAGAGAGATACGTTTTAGACTACACAATGAAACTGCTATAGACAATTTTATAACTGCTGCTGATAATGTCAACTGGGTGTCCGAGTTAGGTAACATAGAGGACATCAACCTAGCAGTGCAATCTTTTCTTCAAAAAACTCTTAGCCTTTATAATACCCACTGTCCTATGCTTACAAAACAAGTCACAACCAAAAGGCTTAACAATCCCTGGCTTACAAAGGGAATACTTAAATCTATTAATAAAAAACATGACCTTGAGAAGAAGTATAGGTTAGGAATTGTCTCCAAAGAATTCTCAAAGAATTACTCATTATTGCTATCTAAGATAATTAGACGAGCCAAAACTAAATACTACGAAGATAAATTTACCCAAATAAAGAGCAACATTAAACAAACTTGGAGAACAATTTCACAAATTTTGGGATCAAAGAAGTCTTTAAATAACAAACCGACTCTCCTGTCTAATAATGATGGTCAGCTTTCAGCCTCTGATTCTGCTATTGAGTTCAATAGTTTCTTCTCTTCCATTGGTTCATCCCTTGCTAATAATATTCCATCTTCCAGTACTGACATTAAGGACTATCTTACAGGTAACTATCCACAGTCTCTGTACCTAAAGCCTATTAATTCCACTGACGTCAATGAGATAATCCTTTCCCTTAAAACCAAGTCTGGTGCCCTTGAGGAGATACCAACTTTAATCTACAAAAAAGCCTCCAGATCTTTAGCCCCTGCTATTGCTTTGCTCTTCAACAAGTCACTTGAACTCCAAACCTTTCCAGATATTCTAAAAAAAAGCGAGAGTAACGCCTATCCACAAATGTGGTGATCTCACAGATGTTAACAACTACAGACCTATATCAATCCTGCCAAACTTGTCAAAAATTTTTGAAAAACTATTGTATAAGCAGCTTTACTCATATCTAGCCAAACTCAATATACTTAGCCCTTGCCAATATGGCTTCAGACCCCAAAAAAGCACTAACGATGCACTTATTAGTATGCTTAACTCGATTCATACAGCTCTTGATAAAAATGAGTCCCCTGTTGGGTTATTTGTGGACCTGCGTAAAGCTTTCGATACTGTCAACCACCAAAACCTTCTTCTTAAATTACATCATTATGGAGTCAGAGGTCACTCCCTACAATACCTCAAATCCTACCTTACTGACAGGCTCCAATGTGTTTCTGTGAATAATACAATTTCTCCCACCCTACCCATCAACATTGGTGTTCCCCAGGGCAGTATACTTGGCCCTCTCCTCTTCCTCATCTACATTAATGACCTTCCAAATGCCTCCCAACACCTCAAACCAATTCTATTTGCTGACGACACAACCTTCATTTACTCCAGTCCTGATCCCCTTGCTCTAAATGCCACAGTAAATACTGAGCTAAATAAAGTCCATCTGTGGCTAACTGCCAACAAACTCACCCTTAACATTGACAAAACTTTCTATATTCTGTTTGGCAATAAATCCTCTAATCAAATAAATCTCAAAATAAACAATACCTAAATTTGTAACAAATTAGATGGCAAATTCCTTGGCATTCTCATTGACCACAAGCTGAATTTCCAGGGACACATTCTAAACATATCAAAAAAAGTTTCAAAAACTGTGGGCATTCTTTCTAAGATCAGATATTATGTACCACGCCCTGCCCTGGTGACTCTCTATTACTCCCTTATCTATCCATATCTCAACTATGGTATTTGTGCTTGGGGCTCTACTACCCAAAATCACTTACGTCCTCTAATTACTCAACACAAAGCTGCTATTAGGACAATATCCAATTCTGGCCCCAGACATCACTCGGTACCCCTACTCAAATCTCTGAATATGTTAGACATTAAGTCACTGCACATTCTCTCATGTGTATTATACATATATAAAACGCTAAACAATAATGCCAATCCTGATCTCAAAAGCTTCATAGAAGGTTGTAACAGAACCCATGAACACCACACCAGAAATAAATACAGTTTTGATATTCCTAGAGTACGACTTAATCAAACCAGAAATGCTCTACAAATCAAGGGGCCCAGAATGTGGAATGACCTTCCCAACCATGTTAAAGACTGTACCTCTCTCAACCAGTTTAAGCTAAAAACGAAGCTATACCTAATAAATTCCCTGTAACCTACCTTACCCCTCTGTTGTCAACCCATGTATGTTTTTTTTTTTTTTTTTTTTTTTTTCCAAATCAACGCTGTTTGAATGTAATTTTCTGTAATAATTTGTAATTGTATTTGTGCTGCTTTTTCAACAATGTTCCCCCCTCTTTTACCCCTATTTTTATTTGTTCTCAACACATTTTTTTCTTTTTACCCATTAGTTTTAAGCTTTAGTCATTAAGTTTTTCCTGCCCGAAACGCTTTGCGTAATAGTGGCTTTAGGCATTGTATGTACTAGCTCTATCTATAAAGCCAACAAACTTTGTAAAATCTCTTTAAGTATGTACCTTACCTAAATAAAAATTATTATTATTATTATTATTATTATTATTATTAAATCAAAGAAAAAGTTGAATAATAAACATAGGCAAATTTAAGCTAATGATTATTAACTATAAATAGTTCAGTTATGACTGTATGATTAATAAGACCTGAAAAACTATTAATGCACTGAATTAAATAAGTTCAGTAAATGACTAGTTAAGAGTAAGTTAAAAATTAAGTCAGAAAATGAAACAAGGAGACTTGGATACCTAGCCCCACTAGTTGACAATGGTGTTAATTAAGTTAATTCATTGAGAGTGATAATATGGTGAGACAAACCACATTGGGAGAGGAAAGTGTTGAGGTTCTCTTCATTAGTAATTGTGAACATTTTGCCCTCTGCGGTTTTTCTCACCTTTATCAGTCCATCTCTAACGAAGCACTGATGAATCGCATCTGGGTTTTGTTGACGGATTTGACGCAGGTGGTAGAGGAGTTGCTGTCTGTTCCTAGTCAAGCACTCGTTGATGTATAATCCCTTCCGTTGGGATGCAGCTGTCTGGACTAGATGGGATTTCATGAACTGGGAAGTCAGCTTCAGACGAATTTTCCGCTGGTTTTGACCTGATGTATTCTTTTTGCCTACTCTGTAGGCAGCAATAACGTCAGTTTAGTTAAGAATGACCTGCAATTTGTTTTTTTATGAGAGCCTGAGCTATTTCGACACACTTTTTACCTTCACGTTCCACAGGTATATCTTGGGACGACACAATAACAGAGTCTAGCAGCTTTTGTTGGTCTTGTTCTTCCTGGGAGACGGAACGTTGGGCGGATAAAGTACTGATACATGCAGTCATTTTGCTGAAAGCTTCCTCCTGTTTTTTTATGGCTTCATCAGTTTTCAGAAGATTGTTTTCCTCACGGAAATCTTCCGTGAGGAAGATTCACGGAAATCAATTAAAAATCTTCCCCTATGCATCATATTGTTACTTCACTCGTTCTCAGGATAGTTAATCTTATAACAATGTTATACTTAATCCACAACATGCTCAAGAGTCTGAATGCTTGTGAGCAACAAGATTCGTCCTACGTTTGGCAGGGAAGATACGAACAAGGACAACCTGGTTACCTGGTTACCTGGTTGATGGGGTTCTGGGAGTTCTTCTACTCCCCAAGCCCGGCCCGAGGCCAGGCTTGACTTGTGAGAGTTTGGTCCACCAGGATGTTGCTTGGAGCGGCCCGCAGGCCCACATACCCACCACAGCCCAGTTGGTCCGGCTCTCCTTGGAGGAATAAATCTAGTTTCCTCTTGAAAATGTCCACGGTTGTTCCGGCAATATTTCTTATGCTTGCTGGGAGGACGTTGAACAACCACGGACCTCTGATGTTTATACAGTGTTCTCTGATTGTGCCTATGGCACCTCTGTTCTTCACTGGTTCTATTCCTCATTTTCTTCCATATCGTTCACTCCAGTACGTTGTTATTTTACTGTGTAGATTTGGTACTTGGCCCTCCAGTATCTTCCAGGTGTATATTATTTGATATCTCTCTCGTCTTCTTTCTAGTGAGTACATTTGGAGGGCTTTGAGACGATTCCAATAATTTAGGTGCTTTATTGCGACTATGCGTGCCGTATATGTTTTCTGTATTCCCTCTATTTCAGCAATCTCTCCTGCTCTGAAGGGGGAAGTGAGTACTGAGCAGTACTCAAGACGGGACAACACAAGTGACTTGAAGAGTACAACCATTGTGATGGGATCCCTGGATTTGAAAGTTCTCGTAATCCATCCTATCATTTTTCTGGCTGTCGCAATATTTGCTTGGTTATGCTCCGTAAACGTTAGGTCGTCAGACATTATTATTCCCAAATCCTTTACATGCTGTTTTCCTACTATGGGTACATTTGATTGTGTTTTGTACTCTGTATTATGTTTAAGGTCCTCATTTTTACCGAACCTGAGTACCTGGAATTTATCACTGTTAAACATCATGTTATTTTCTGATGCCCAGTCGAAAACTTTATTAATATCAGCTTGAAGTTTTTCAATGTCCTCAGCCGAGGTAATTTTCATACTGATTTTTGTGTCATCTGCAAAGGATGATACGAAGCTGTGACTTGTATTTTTGTCTATATCTGATATGAGAATAAGGAAAAGCAGCGGTGCAAGGACTGTACCCTGAGGTACAGAGCTTTTCACTGCACTTGGACTAGATTTTATATGGTTGACCGTTACTCGCTGAGTCCTGTTTGACAGAAAACTGAGTATCCAGCGTCCTATTTTACCGGTTATTCCCATTGACTTCATTTTGTGTGCTATCACGCCATGGTCACATTTATCGAAAGCCTTTGCAAAGTCCGTGTATATCACATCAGCATTCTGTTTTTCTTCTAATGCCTCAGTGACTTTGTCGCAGTGCTGAAGTAGCTGTGAGAGGCACGATCTTCCCGCTCGAAATCCATGTTGGCCTGGTGATGCGTTTCATCAGACACATTGTGATGCGTTTCCAATACTAACAGTCAGTTTATTAGCTCAGTTTTGACCTCTGGTTTCCACTGAGGAACCCAGGGTCGTAACACTGAGATACCCTATCAACTGCCCTGAAGCGAAACGTCTTGTGTGATAGATTGACAACTGGAATGAGTGCACCTTTATCGAGCACTACAATTAAGTGATGAGGAATTAATAAGTTATCACATCTCCCAGCCACCTGAAGGGTGGACCCGGTTGTGTGTGACGTCCCACGGCTACTTTAATAAATTTAACAGAATGTGGTGGGCAACTCTGTTTGGTCAATGCATGCAATGCACAAGATCTCTTAATTGTGTCTGGAAGAGACTTAAAAATCAATTTTGGATAGTGCGCATTATATTTTTGCTTCCTCGTAACTGAAGCTACAACTGGGGGATGGTCGATCATCTCCACTGGGTAGGAAGTCTATCCCAACTGCAACCTGCAGTTTCTAGCCCCTTTTTGAGCAGACAAGGAATAATCAAATTGCGACAGGAAATCAGTTTCCATTAAGTTGTGACCCGGAAAATCAAGGTTCTCTACGATCGTACATGTGTGAGGCTGCAATTCCCCATCAATCTCAATATTAACTGTACCTTGACCTACGATCTCAATCTTTTCCCCATTGACTGCTGTTAACGTCTTTGTGCAACGTTTAAGACGTGCATACTTAAAATTGCTGAAGGCTGACTTTTTAATTACAGTTGCCTGGCTTCCTGTATCAACAAAAGCTGTCAATCTTACACCTTCCACTTTCACCTCAAAAGTAGGCCTACCATCACTAGGAGCCTTCTTTCATTCTTTCGTACTAGTGATTTTACAGTCCCTCGGTATATGTCCGCGCTTCCCGCTGGAGTAACACCTCCGCGGGTCTCTGTTGGTACCCCGCGCAGGGTGGCTCGAACGTGCAGCTGAGGGCTGCTTCCCGCCTGATGAACCCGCGCTCAGTTACTCGGCTTGGCTCCCTCGCCTTTACTTAACGCCTCTACGTATGGTGACAACTGAGTGCCCGGCGTCTCCGTGCGCATCTGTCTGTCTAAGGCTGTGGCGGCCTGTTGGACTAGTTCCTTATTTATTCATTTATTTATTTATTTATTTATTTATGCATATACAAGAAGGTACATTGGGAATGTGAGGATACATAATATGGTAATTACAGTGTTGTAAAGCCACTAGTACGCGCAGCGTTTCGGGCAGGTCCTTAATCTAAGAAAATTTTAAGTAGGTAAATACTTGCAAAATTTATAGACAAAAAAAATTATAACAGTTACATGGAATGAAAAAAAAGAGGATGAGAGAAAATTGTAGGTACAGTGTATTAAAGCACATAGGTAGCTAAGATTGATTGCAATGACAGCTTGAATGGTAGATGACAAAAATTGGTAGGCACAATACAGCAGAAACAATATAAGATTGATTGCAATGACAGCTTGAATGGTAGTTGACAAAAATTGGTAGTCACAATACAGCATATGGCTAGCACATAAAAGAAGACAGCAATGAACACAATGATAAGGTTGTTTGATACTACATAAAAATTAGGAGATTGGGTAACACTAGGTACAGAGCAAATTTAAAGCTCAGTGTAGGAAACTAAGAAGATGAAATTAGGTACTTTTTGGTTTTGCTTTTAAATAAGGCAAAAGATTTACAGTTTTTCAATTCACTAGGGAGTGAGTTCCATAGACTAGGTCCCTTAATTTGCGTAGAGTGTTTACACAGATTAAGTTTGACCCTGGGGATATCAAAGATATATTTATTTCTGGTGTGGTGATAATGGGTCCTATTACATCTGTCCAGGGAGAGTTTCAGAGCATGGTTTGCATTTAAGAACAGAGTTTTGTAAATGTAGTTGACACAAGAGAATTTGTGGAGGGAGTTAATATTTAGCAAGTTTAGGGATTTAAACAAGGGAGCTGAGTGTTGTCTGAAAGCAGAGTTAGTTATTATTCTGATAGCAGATTTTTGCTGCGTGATGATGGGCTTAAGGTGGTTTTCAGTGGTAGACCCCCATGCACAGATACCATAATTAAGATAGGGGTAGATTAGTGCATAATATAGTGAGAGGAGAGCAGAGTTAGGAACATAATATCTGATTTTGGAGAGTATACCAACTGTCTTAGAGACTTTCTTAGTTATGTGTTGAATGTGGGTGCTGAAGTTGAGTCTCTTGTCTAGGAATATGCCAAGAAACTTGCCATCATTTTTATTACTGATGTTAATGTTGTCTATCTGTAGCTGAATTGCATTTGATGATTTGCTTCCAAATAAGATGTAGTAAGTCTTTTCGATGTGTTAGTTTGTTCGTTGACATCCATAAGTGGACTTTTTTTAATTCATTATTCACAACATTATTTAGTGTATGTGGGTTGAGGTTTGAATAGATAAGGGTAGTATCGTCAGCAAACAATATAGGTTTGAGAATATTAGAGACATTAGGCAGATCGTTTATATATATAAGAAATAGAAGAGGTCCTAAGATGCTGCCCTGTGGCACTCCAACGGTAATTGGTAGAGTGGAAGAAGTTGTATCATTGATGGTTACATATTGGTGTCTGTCACTAAGATAGGATCGGATGTAGTCAAGGGCAAGGCCTCGGATTCCATAATGCTGGAGTTTAAGTAAGAGGTAGTTGTGATTAACAGTATCAAAGGCATTTCTTAGGTCAATGAAGAGTCCAATCGGAAACTCCTTTTTGTCAATGGCTGAGTAGATAACGTCAAGGAGACTAATGATTGCATCGTTTGTGCTCTTTTGGGACCGGAAGCCAAATTGGCAGGGGCTGAGTATGTCGAATTTTACTAGGTAGGAATAGAGCTGTTTGTAAATAATTTTTTCAAATATTTTCGATAGAATGGGTAGATTTGATATTGGTCTATAATTGTTTGTGTCCGCCGGATTGCCTCCTTTATGGACTGGCGTTACTCTTGCTTTTTTGAGGATATGAGGGATGGTGTGACACTATAGATTTGTTGAACAGTAGTGCTATGGGTGGGGCAAGGGCATGGGAGGCTCTCTTGTACACAATGGACGGAATTTCACTGGTGTTCCCTGCCTTGGTTTTTAGAGAGTATATGATGGACACAACATCTGCCGAGCTGTTTGGTGAAAGGAGAAGAGAGTTTGGATAGGTGCCTGAGAGATATGTGTTAATATGTGTCTGAGTCTGTGGGATTTTACTGGCAAGATTAGCACCAACCGATGAAAAGAAACTATTAAATTCATTTGCCATTTCTAAATCAGTTGATGGTATATCCCCATCCTTGTAGAATTTTATTTGGTTATATCTCACCAACGCTCCCTCTGCAACTAAAAATGGCCCCATAGCAGAAGGTAACGTTTTGCAGAACAATTGTTTGGCGAAGCGTTCTGCCTGACTCGAATTTAACCCCAGTTCCGTAGTGAGATCGTCAACTCTACTCTTTAATAACGTCCCGAAATCTTTGATAGTGCTACGGTCATCCTTCTTAAGTGACTGCAGGTAAATATGAGCCTCATCTTCTGACACCTTTTCTTTAAATCTGTCCCTAATCGCTTGGACAAACTGAGGCCAAGTCGGCAGGTGCTGAAACTCAGTCACTCTCGCCAGTGGACCGGCTATGTCCACGCAAGCCCCCATAGCGAGAGTAATTTTCAAACTATCCTCTGCGACAGCCTCCAGCATCGTACTAATCTGACAAAGCCAGTCTTCCACTCGGCGGTTGCGTTCCCCCTTATTAAGCGGCAACTCTGTACCTCTGAGTGTCGGCAGAGTCAACTTGGGAATCAGACTCACAATTCCCGGTTTGTGTGACGCTGGGCTACTGGCAGTGGGTGAGCCCTGGGGTTGGGAACTGGATTGAGGTTGGGGTTGAGGTAAGGTGTGGGTGGCCTGGGGTTGGGGTATGGATTGAGGTTGGGAGTGGGGTATGGATTGAGGTATGGTGTGGGTGGTCTCGGGTTGGGGTGTGGATTGAGGTTGGGGTTGGGGTTGAGGTATGGTGTGGGTGGCCTCGGGTTGGGGTGTGGATTGAGGTTGGGGTTGAGGTATGGTGTGGGTGGCCTCGGGTTGGGGTTGGGGTTGAGGTATGGTGTGGGTGGCCTCGGGTTGGGGTGTGGATTGAGGTTGGGGTTGGGGTTGAGGTATGGTGTGGGTGGCTTGGGGTAGGAATGGGTATGGGGTGGCCTGGGGTTGGAATGGGTTTGGGGTGGCCTGTTGGAATGGATATGGGGTGGCCTGGGGTTGGAATGGATATGGAGTGGCCTGGGGTTGGGGGAAGGGTTGGTATAGGAATGGAGGATGGGGTTGGTATAGGAAATGAGGATGGGTTGGTATGGGAATTGAGGATGGGGTTGGTATAGGAGGTGGGGTTGGGGTTGTTGTAGTGACGGATGAGGTGTACCTAGGTGTTGTGGTACTGGTGTTATGTGAGGTAGTTCCTGCTGTTGGTGTGGTTGTCCCTGTTCCCGTTGAACAGGTTGCTGGCCATGTTCTTTACCAAACGTAGTGGGACGTCCTACCGTACTAACTGACGCCCCCTGTCCAGCTCTCTGTATGCCCTGTTGGTATGGCGTCGATGTTGTCTGTGGGGGAACCCAAGACGGCTCCCCCCACTCTTGGGACGAATCCTCCCGAGACTCTCCACTCATGTCAATAATCGTATCTGTACTGGAATGGAAAGTTACCCTCGACTGCCCAGTCCCATGCAGAACCCGTGACCCCGTCGCCTCAGTCCCACTACCCCACCTGTGACGTTAGCTGAGCTACCTGAGCGGTCCCCCGTGGTGTCGGAAGAGGAGCTGTCCTCTATCCTTTCACTCCCACTGGTCCCTACTGACTGGTCACTGTCTGGGTTAAACATGTCTGGTGATTTCTGGTGTGCCATGTCTCTTGTAACTATCCTTTAATACACCCTCGACCCGGACTCACTACAACCGTGATCTTAGACAAATAAAAAAAAATCACAACTCTTTCTAAGCGAAAACCAACGAAATTCCCAAAACAGGAAATACAACGATTAATTGAGAGAATCGCTGATGTGAATCCAATGAATGAGTGTCTGCCCCGCACTCGTGTCTGAACGTGAAATAACCCGCAGTCCTATTACTGAAAGCAAAGTCCTCTATGTTTAAAAAAAAATAAAGAATCTAATTTATGTAAAACAATTAAAATGATAACAGTAACTAACGTGCAGCACTCGTGATGGATTAAATAAAGAATATTTATTGAAATTGAAATTGAAATTGAAATTAGTTTATTGAGGTAAAATACACACAAAGGGATGAGGTAGCTCAAGCTATTCTCACCCCATTCAGTACAACGTGTTAATATATACATAGACACACATCACAAATCACTAGCACTAGCAGTCTCCGTGGTGTAGTGGTAAGACACTCGCCTGGCATTCCGCGAGCGCTATGTCATGGGTTCGTATCCTGGCCGGGGAGGATTTACTGGGCGCAATTCCTTAACTGTAGCTTCTGTTTAACGCAACAGTAAAATGTGTACTTGGATGAAAAAACGATTCTTCGCGGCAGGGGATCGTATTCCAGGGACCATAGGATTAAGGACCTGCCCAAAACGCTACGCGTACTAGTGGCTGTACAAGAATGTAACAACTCTTGTATATATATATATATATATATATATATATATATATATATATATATCTCAAATAAACATATTACCAAACATTCTGAGAGATAAACATATACATTTCCTCCTTCACAAGTAGTATGTTATCAGACGTACACACAAATACTTTTATGACCTAGGTATACTGTATAAACAATTTGCAAGACACCTGCAGATAATTCAACAAAATATTACAATCTTGGTGCAAAATTCTTATATCTCTCAAAAATATCATCATCCTTTCCGTTGTGACAGATCCAGGCTATTTGTTCAGGAACAGTCCTTATCTCAGTGTTTCTATATACATTAATCAACGGACAATCAAGAACATAATGGGCCAGGGTGTAAGACCTTAACATACCACATAGTTTACACTTCGTGTCATTATCATGAACATCTATCCCATATTCCCAGTAATATTTGTACCCAAGCCTGAGCCGCATGTACACAGAGTCACTCCAAGCATTTCTCCTTTTACCATAAGTGAAATGGGTGTTTTGACTCACATACATGTAGTGTTGCATGGTTTGACTACTCTCATACATTATCTCTCTCCTCTCCACTCCCGCCTGTGCCTGAATATTTCTGATTTTGCTTCTTATTTGTCTCATTGTGAATTCACATTCAATGTCAACTTGTGGTTTTGATGTGGCACGTTTGGCCAAGTCATCCGCCACCTCGTTGAGCACTATTCCAACATGAGATGGAATCCACATGAATTTCACACTATAACCTTTCAGCTGTATCTCAGTTATTCTTCTCTTACAGTCCTCAACTATAGACATGAAGACTGGGTTTCGACTGTTTAAGGACTCCAGTGCTCCTCGGCTATCGACAAATACAAAAACATTTTTGTCGTCATGACGTACTTCCTCCAAACATGCCAGAATGGCCTGCAGTTCAGCTTGTGTGGATGATATATAATTACTAAGCCGGAGTTCAATTATCCTGTCCACAGTCCCAAACTCCGTATATTCCCTTATTAGGACACCACACCCGGCCCTGCCATCCTCCGCCACCGACCCGTCACAATATACATGTAGCTGTTGCCTCTTGGTAACCGAGATATCATGCTTCCATACAAACACCGTAATTGTCCCGGTTCATGATGAATCTTTTTCACCTTGAGGGGTACAATTTCGACGTCTATTTTCTGTACTTTCCAGGGAGCAGACATATTACACTGTCGAGAGGGTTTACAGCAGTCAAGTACGTCGTATTCCCTGAGGTCATGAGCTAATCCCCTCGTGTAGCGTGTCTCCCTCAGTTTCCTGGAAGTGTGTACGTCACTCAAGCAGGTCTGAACGCTCTCAAACAGCTTATCCCCTCCTTTTCTCCGCATGAAGCGAATAGATACTCTAGTGTTAATGTCACGGACTCTATCACACACACTCTGTAAATTTAATTCCATTCTCATTATTTCAATCATTGCATTTCTTTGACATCCAAGAATAATCCTCATAGCCTCGTTCTGTATCAGCTCTATTTTTTGAATTCTGCCTTGGCCTGTGTAAGACAATACGGGTGCTGCGTAGTCTATCAGGGACCGAACAGTGCTTATGTATAACATCCGCAAGATAGGTACCCCAACACCTTTATCAGAAAAAGCCAGTGCTTTCAGAGGATGCAGACGGGCTTTACATAAGGTGCTGATATGATTTATTTCAGCATTTTTACTCTCACATGTGTATCCAACATACATGCCCAGATACTTGTACTTCTGAACACGGCTCAGTTCCACACCATTTAGAGTAAGTGTTATATTTCTTCGTTTCCTATACTCGTATTTGGTTTTATCTTCATTTATAACTAAGCCTAACTTGTGACAGGTTGTACCAAGTATGTTAAGAGCAGTTTGAATTTTGTTCCCAGAAGTGCCTTGTATAAGAATGTCATCAGCATATATGATCGTCGTGACCCCTGGAGGATACATCTCTGATGCTAATCTGTTCATTAATACATTGAATAAGGTGGGACTTAATACTCCCCCTTGTGGGGTACCTAACTGAAACCTCCGTTCCTCAGACATGTATCCCTGGTAATACACCTGACCTTTTCTGCCTTGTAGATAATTCCTTATCCAGTGTAGCAATCTCCCTGTTATTCCCAGATTGGCTAATTCGTATAAGATTACTTCCCCATTGGCTTTATCAAATGCTCCTTGTAGATCAACAAAAACTCTACAATTGTCATCCACATTAGACAAACACTTTAAGAGACAATCCGCAGTACTTTTGCCTTTGATAAAACCAAAGAGATTACTGGACATGTTATCACCTACAAGGTAGAGTAGCCTATTTAACAAAATCCTTTCCATCATTTTACAAAAGCAGGATATTAAGGAGACAGGTCTGTAGCCTCTGTTTGACTTAGGGATAGGAATGATGACAGCCTCTTTCCATTTTCTTGGTAACTTTCCCTCTCTATAACTCATATTAAACAAATCAAGTAAGGGACTAGGTTTCATACCGGCTAAATAATTAAGTATGTCATACGTTACTCCATCTTTTCCCGGAGCAGTGGAGCTGCCACTTTTTAATAGCATCCAGTAGCTCATCGTGAGTTATCTCAGTGCATGTTATAGATCTTGTATTTAAGGCACATAAAGTTACTCCATTTCTAATATTTTCCCATGACTCAATGGTGACTCTCGTGTCTGCAGGTAAGGACTCCATACCAGCAGCACTTGCCCATTTATCTACTAACTCATTAGCAACTTTCCCTGGATCTGAGTGAGCAATGAATTTGGTCTTACAACCCCTGATTTTGTTTACTGCTCTCCATATGTCTTTAAGGTTCTTAGTATTACCAATGGACTGAGCAAATTCTTGCCAGTATCTGTCCCGCGCCTCCTTCCTCACCTGACTGCATTCCCTAGCCACTTCCAACATTGTATTTTTCTCTTCATCCCTCATTCCATTTTTTAACCATTCTTTATGCGCACTCCGTAGCATTCTCTCCCACCCCTTGACTTGCTGATCATTGGAATATTTAAATTTCTTAGGTCCGTGCGTCTTGCTTCCCCTGCCTCCGTTATTTTCCCTCTGTACTAATTTCTCTATGTTCTCGACCATGTCCTCGTAAAAACTATCAACGCAGAGCGGCGTGTAATGTTGATACCAATCTCCCATATTTTGAATAAAATAATTTTTCATATCTTTATTAATATTTAGCCTTTTCCTTTGAAAGTGGACTTGTTTTTTCCCCAGTGGTAATTCAACGTTCAAGGCAAAGTGGTCACTAAGTAGTTCCCGAACAACCCGAGCCTCCCCCATAATCCCCTGAGAGTTTAAAATGCAGGCATAGTCAAGCCGTCCTCCCCTGATGTGAGTTGGTTCATTGTTTCCCAAGAGACAGGTATCTGGATGATCTTGTAGAAACTGTAACCACTTGACCCCATTAGCATTAACTACCCACTGTCCCAAGGCTTGTGTGCCGAGCATTAAGGTCCCCAATGACCAGTGAAGGATTAGTATAAATGCAGTCAGGTAAATAGTTAGCGTCGAAGCAGTTCCTGGATACATACAAATTAACTACAATAAATTCCCCTTCCCTTAATGATAATTTAACACAGACACTCTCTATACCTTGCGTTTTTGATGGCGGTTCTACTAACTCTGCTGGTATGGAGTTCTTAACATAAATCGACATGCCTCTGATGTTATTTGCGGCGAAGAGGTTAAACCCTTTATAGCCATTTAATTTCAATAATCCTTCATTCCTGTCCCCTGTCTCTTGGAGAGCTACAACATCAATATCATTTCCCATCACATAACAATGAACATCTGTAACCCTGTTTCTTAAACCATTAACATTCCATGACAACACTTTCAGTCTAGGGTGATCCATTATTAATCAATTCACTGTCTAAGTCATCCCCAATAAGTTCACTAAATGATAGCCATACCTTGTATAACATCTCCCACCTCCTCCCAAGTTCACCAGTAAAAGCGACATTGCGATTCTCAAGAGATTTTTTCAGTCCTGTGACGTCCATTATTGGCCCAAATGATTCCTTCATTTTATGTGTAATTATAGGGTTCTTCCTTTCACTACGACTATCATCATTCACACACACTTCACTTTCCTTCATTTCATCACTCAATATTTCATTATTGTCCTCAACCACTATATCCTGATTATCCTTCACCGTTTTGTGATTTTCCTTGACCTCCTGAACGTTTAATTTCGCCTCGATGGACTCGATTCTCTGCCCAAGATTTTGGAGGAACTCACCAACTTTTCTAAGTTCAGCCCACACTTCCTTGACCATATCATTATGACCCTCTTTCTGAGCCACAGTAGCCACTTCACTCACCGTTACACTGTTACTGCCGGAGTCCTGAGTGGTGGCGTGGCTGCTTGTTGCTTGAGCCTGCCTAAGTAAAGGTGACTCCTTTACCCACGCATTCGTCCGGTTCACTGGCACTGTTTGGGGCAGACTGTTTTGCTGTGCTCCCGGTGTCTGGGTAAGAGCTCTTGCTTGCTCTGTAACATTCACCGGCCGGAGAACACCCATACTCGGCCTCTTGCTACACACAGCCGAGCTCGCATTGTGAACACCTCCACAGTTGCAGCATCTGGGAACTATTTTCTCACCCAGATTAAGTCTGTTTCTACACACATTAGAGAGGTGAGACTTTCCGCAGAAACGACATCGTGGATCATTTTGACAGCTCCAGGATTTATGCCCCCATCTGCAGCATTTTAGGCATATTATGGGCTCTTCCACATACTTTGCTACATGCCTGTAGCCAGCCCCGGTGATGAACACTCTCTCGGGTACTTCACCTCTCACTAGAGCCACCACCTGACTCCTAGCTTCACCTTTAATAAGGTGACGCTTGGCCCACACAAATCGTTGGTCGTCGAGGATGAACTCGGGGTCCAGAATCTGAGGGTATTTATAGATAATTACCTTCGTCAGCTTCTCGTTCCCCTCCGGTATTTCCATAACAATTCCATCATATCCTTGCTGGCTAAGAAACTTCACTGCCTCCATAGAACCTACCGTTAAGTAAGGTCTGTTTACACCTTCCTTCAGCAGGGGCTCGAACTTGCGATGTTCTCTTCCGAGTCTGACTGTCCACAGTAGCTTCTGATGATAGGCCAGCGTGCATGAGGCAGGGAAGAGAAGCCTCCATCTCCGCTGACCCTCACCTTCCTGACATCGTTCCGTCCGTTTGTCTGCATCAGTCTCGGCGTCGTTCTTCATTCTCTTGTCGTTTCCGTTAATTGTACCATTACTGTCCACACTACGCCTTGCATCCTGTCTTCTGCGTTTCTTCTTATTCCTTGTCAGAACTTCTTGATACTCGCCCTCCTCGTCTGACTGGCTGCTTTCAGAGTCCAATATTAATATCGCCGTGGGAAGTAGCCAGTTCTTCTGGTGACTGAGTCTCCATCTCAGTACCCAGCATGGGGGGAGGGGGGGGAAGGGGGGGAAGGTGAGGAGCAGGTATCTTGACCCGACCGCGTCCCAGGTAACTGTATGGAATATTTATTGTACTTGAACACTAAACGCACTTAAAGTGAGCAGCGTGGCCACTGATGCCTGATGGAGCGGGACCAGCTGCGCTGAAAAAAAACACAAGTCCCGCGCTTTTTTGCTTAAACGCAGAAAAATCACAATTTTTATTTCTGATACCGGAGGAATGAGACACCGACAGCATTGGGAACTATTTTATTTAATTTTTTAGTAGAAACAAATAAATAAATTTTTCAGACCATGTTAATGAACAGGTAACTTGTATAATTTTACAAGAGCATAAATACATGTATAACTTGACTACAATGACTTAATAACATTAATACATATGCTTATATCCGGTAACTAAATAGAACATGGTCTGCAGAACGCGGAATCCTTATTAACTATTGGTACAAGTAAAGCAAACGTTTACATAATTTTCAAGTTATGTAATATTTATGTGATATTTTACAGCACATGATGTAAACAATGTATTAACAGATAATCTCAATATCTCTGTAATCAACTTGAACGTTAGATCCCTAGGTAAACACTTCGATGATGTTAGTGCCTTGATTGAAACTATTGACAACAAATTCTCTTTTATTATACTTACTGAAACGTGGTTGAAAGAGGATAATACTCAACTCTTTAACATGCCTAACTACTCGGCAATTCACAACTGTCGTCAAATGCAGAGAGGTGGTGGTACTGCTCTTTACTACCACCAAGAACTAACATGCTTAAAAATAATTAGAACTAGAGACTGCTGTGGGGAGTATATCTTCGCCAGTTTCAGAGTCAAGGGTGCCGAGTCTGTCCTGTCTGTGGGTGCAGTCTATAGAATTCCTAACACTGATGTGTCTGAATTCAACTCAAACCTTAGAAATCTAATACTAGATAACAGATTGAACAAAAACCATCTAATTATCGCAGGGGACTTTAATATTGACCTCTGCGAGCCTGAACACCCTACTGCTGTTAGCTTCCTCAACTGTATGAATTCCTGCTTCCTCATACCCTTAATCACTAGACCAAGTAGAATCACTGATAGTACTGCTACGACTCTAGATCACATCTGGACCAACATAACCTCTCCGCTTACTTCAGGTATAATCACCGATAGCACTACAGACCATTACCCCACATTTCTCTTAACTAACATTAGCAAACCACCTCTAGAGACAAGGGAGTTAAGCTTTAGGCTGCACAATGAAACTGCTATAAACAATTTTATAACTGCTGCTGATAATGTCAACTGGGAGTCCGAGTTAGGTAACATAGGGGACATCAACCTAGCAGTGAAATCTTTTCTACAAACAACTCTTAGCCTTTATAACACCCACTGTCCTATGCTTACAAAACAAGTCACAAGCAAAAGACTTAACAATCCTTGGCTTACAAAGGGAATACTTAAATCCATTAACAAAAAACACGACCTTGAGAAGAAGTATAAGCTAGGAACAGTCTCCAAAGAATTCTCAAAGAATTACTCGTTATTGCTATCTAAAATAATTAGACGAGCCAAAACTAAATACTATGAAGATAAATTTACCCAAATTAAGAGCAACATTAAAAAAACTTGGAGCACAATTTCACAAATATTGGGATCAAAGAAGATTTTAAATACCAAACCAACACTCCTTTCCAATAACGTTGGTCAGCTTTCAGCCTCTGATTCTGCTATTGAGTTCAATAGGTTCTTCTCTTCCATTGGGTCATCCCTTGCAAATGATATTCCATCTTCCTGTACTGATGTTAAGGACTATCTTACAGGTAACTATCCACAGTCTCTGTACCTAAAGCCTACTAGTTCCACTGATGTCAATGAAATAATCCTTTCCCTTAAAACCAAGTCTAGTGCCCTCGAGGAGATACCAACTTTAATTTACAAAAAAGCCTCCAGATCTCTAGCCCCTGCTATTGCATTGCTCTTCAACAAGTCACTTGAACTCCAAACCTTTCCTGACATTCTAAAAAAAGCAAGAGTAACCCCTGTCTACAAATGTGGTGATCTCACTGATGTTAACAACTATAGACCTATATCAATCCTGCCTAACTTGTCAAAAATATTCGAAAAGCTAATCTACAAGCAGCTTTACTCTTTTCTAGCCAAACACAATATACTTAGCTCTTGTCAACATGGCTTCAGACCCAAAAAAAGCACTAACGATGCACTTATTAGTATGATTAACGTAATTCACGCAGCTCTTGATAAAAAGGAGTTTCCTGTTGGGTTATTTGTGGACCTGCGTAAGGCTTTTGACACTGTCAACCATCAAAACCTTCTTCTTAAATTACATCATTATGGAGTCAGAGGACACTCCCTGCAATACCTCAAATCTTATCTTACTGACAGGCTCCAGTATGTTTCTGTGAATAATACAATTTCTCCCACCCTACCCATCAACATTGGTGTTCCTCAGGGCAGCATACTTGGCCCTCTCCTCTTTCTCATCTACATTAATGACCTTCCAAATGCCTCCCAACACCTCAAACCAATTCTATTTGCTGACGACACAACCTTCATTTACTCCAGTCCTGACCCCCTTGCTCTAAATGCCGCAGTAAATACTGAGCTAGAGAAAGTCCATCTTTGGCTAACTGCCAACAAACTCACCCTTAACATTGACAAAACGTTTTATATTCTGTTTGGCAATAAATCCTCTAATCAGATAAATCTCAAAATAAACAATACCCAAATTTGTAACAAATTAGATGGCAAATTCCTTGGCGTTCTCATTGACCACAAGCTGAATTTCCAGGGTCACATTCTAAATATATCAAAAAAAGTTTCAAAAACTGTTGGCATTCTTTCTAAGATCAGATATTATGTACCCCGCCCTGCCCTGGTTACTCTCTATTACTCCCTCATCTATCCATACCTCAACTATGGTATTTGTGCTTGGGGTTCTACTACCCAAAACCATTTACGTCCTCTCATTACCCAACACAAAGCTGCTATTAGGACAATAACCAACTCTGGCCCCAGACATCACTCGGTACCCTTACTCAAATCACTGAATATGTTAGATATTAAGTCACTGCACATTCTCTCTTGTGTATTATACATATATAAAACGCTGAACTGTAATGCCAATCCTGACCTCAAAAGCTTCATTGAAGGTTGTAACAGAACCCATGAGCACCACACCAGGAATAAATACAGTTTTGATATTCCTAGAGTACGACTTAATCAAACTAGAAATGCTCTACAAATCAAGGGACCCAGAATGTGGAATGACCTTCCCAACCATGTTAAAGACTGTACCTCTCTCAACCAGTTTAAGATAAAAACTAAACACTACCTAATAAATTCCCTGTAACCCACCTCACTCCTTTATTGTCAACCCATGTCGGTTATTTTATTTTATTATTATTATCTTTTTTTTTTAATCAACACTGTTTGTCAACCTATTGTATTTGTGCTGCTTTTTCAGTCATGTTCCCCCTTTTTTTTATCTTTATTTGTATTTGTTTTCAACATTTTTTATTCTTTATGCTCAATTAGTATTAAGTTCTAGATATTAATGTTTTTCTTGCCCGAAACGCATTGCGTAATAGTGGCTTTAGGCATTGTATGTACTAGCTCTATCTATATATCAATCCATTAATGTAACATCACTTGTATGTATATACCTTACCTGAATAAACATATTTATTTATTTATATTTATTTTAAGTAGAATCAGGGCTTATAGAGTATCATATAGTGGCCTAACACATGACAGAAATAATGCGCCAATCCCAGACATAATGTGAAATGGTAAATTACTAGTAGCTGTAGAATACACCTATAGGACAAATTTAACAATACTCTTACAAGTGAGAGTAAGTAGCTGCGGACAGCGTAATACTTAGGGGCCGGCGCTGCACCCCCCCCAGTTTACCAACAATAAAGAACAAAGTACATAGGACTGTGCGTAGGGTTATTTGCCGCTGACCATTGGAAGGGCAGGAGGGTGGGAAAAATTTTTCCTTTGACTTGTGAAGCGGAGCGAGGCTGGAGCAAGAGAGAACGCATGTCCCCTCCTCTCTTCTTATATAGTCCCCCCGCGGCGCTCCGCACGCTGTGCTGCGGATCGCGCTGTGCAATTGTCTTCTCCTCCATCAGAAATTCCTCCGCATTCCTACGTAATGCAGCGGTTATTTTCTGATAACGGAGGAATGAGACACCGACAGCATTGGGAACTATTTTAATTAATTTTTTAGTAGAAACAAATAAATAAATTTTACAGACCATGTTAATGAACAGGTAACTTGTATAATTTTACAAGAGCATAAATACATGTATAACTTGACTACAATGACTTAATAACATTAATACATATGCTTATATCCGGTAACTAAATAGAACATGGTCTGCAGAACGCGGAATCCTTATTAACTATTGGTACAAGTAAGGCAAACGTTTACATAATTTTCAAGTAGAATCAGGGCTTATAGAGTATCATATAGTGGCCTAACACATGACAGAAATAATGCGCCAATCCCAGACATAATGTGAAATGGTAAATTACTAGTAGCTGTAGAATACACCTATAGGACAAATTTAACAATACTCTTACAAGTGCAAGTAAGTAGCTGCGGACAGCGTAATACTTAGGGGCCGGCGCTGCACCCCCCCCCCAGTTTACCAACAATAAAGGAAAAAGTACATAGGACTGTGCGTAGGGTTATTTGCCGCTGACCATTGGAAGGGCAGGAGGGTGGGAAAATTTTTTCCTTTGACTTGTGAAGCGGAGCGAGGCTGGAGCAAGAGAGAACGCATGTCCCCTCCTCTCTTCTTATATAGTCCCCCCGCGGCGCTCTGCACGCTGCGCTGCGGATCGCGCTGTGCAATTGTCTTCTCCTCCATCAGAAATTCCTCCGTATTCCTACGTAATGCAGCGGTTATTTTCTGATAACGGAGGAATGAGACACCGACAGCATTGGGAACTATTTTATTTAATTTTTTAGTAGAAACAAAAAAATATATTTTTCAGACCATGTTAATGAACAGGTAACTTGTATAATTTTACAAGAGCATAAATACATGTATAACTTGACTACAATGACTTAATAACATTAATACATATGCTTATATCCGGTAACTAAATAGAACATGGTCTGCAGAACGCGGAATCCTTATTAACTATTGGTACAAGTAAGGCAAACGTTTACATAATTTTCAAGTAGAATCAGGGCTTATAGAGTATCATATAGTGGCCTAACACATGACAGAAATAATGCGCCAATCCCAGACATAATGGGAAATGGTAAATTACTAGTAGCTGTAGAATACACCTATAGGACAAATTTAACAATACTCTTACAAGTGAGAGTAAGTAGCTGCGGACAGCGTAATACTTAGGGGCCGGCGCTGCACCCCCCCCAGTTTACCAACAATAAAGAACAAAGTATATAGGACTGTGCGTAGGGTTATTTGCCGCTGACCATTGGAAGGGGAGGCGGGTGGGAAAATTTTTTCCTTTGACTTGTGAAGCGGAGTGAGGCTGGAGCAAGAGAGAACGCATGTCCCCTCCTCTCTTCTTATATAGTCCCCCCGCGGCGCTCCGCACGCTGCGCTGCGGATCGCGCTGTGCAATTGTCTTCTCCTCCATCAGAAATTCCTCCGCATTCCTACGTAATGCAGCGGTTATTTTCTGATAACGGAGGAATGAGACACCGACAGCATTGGGAACTATTTTATTTAATTTTTTAGTAGAAACAAATAAATAAATTTTTCAGACCATGTTAATGAACAGGTAACTTGTATAATTTTACAAGAGCATAAATACATGTATAACTTGACTACAATGACTTAATAACATTAATACATATGCTTATATCCGGTAACTAAATAGAACATGGTCTGCAGAACGCGGAATCCTCATTAACTATTGGTACAAGTAAGGCAAACGTTTACATAATTTTCAAGTAGAATCAAGGCTTATAGAGTATCATATAGTGGCCTAACACATGACAGAAATAATGCGCCAATCCCAGACATAATGTGAAATGGTAAATTACTAGTAGCTGTAGAATACACCTATAGGACAAATTTAACAATACTCTTACAAGTGAGAGTAAGTAGCTGCGGACAGCGTAATACTTAGGGGCTGGCGCTGCACCCCCCCCAGTTTACCAACAATAAAGGACAAAGTACATAGGACTGTGCGTAGGGTTATTTGCCGCTGACCATTGGAAGGGCAGGAGGGTGGGAAAAATTTTTCCTTTGACTTGTGAAGCGGAACGAGGCTGGAGCAAGAGAGAACGCATGTCCCCTCCTCTCTTCTTATATAGTCCCCCCGCGGCGCTCCGCACGCTGCGCTGCGGATCGCGCTGTGCAATTGTCTTCTCCTCCATCAGAAATTCCTCCGTATTCCTACGTAATGCAGCGGTTATTTTCTGATAACGGAGGAATGAGACACCGACAGCATTGGGAACTATTTTATTTAATTTTTTAGTAGAAACAAAAAAATAATTTTTTCAGACCATGTTAATGAACAGGTAACTTGTATAATTTTACAAGAGCATAAATACATGTATAACTTGACTACAATGACTTAATAACATTAATACATATGCTTATATCCGGTAACTAAATAGAACATGGTCTGCAGAACGCAGAATCCTTATTAACTATTGGTACAAGTAAAGCAAACGTTTACATAATTTTCAAGTAGAATCAGGGCTTATAGAGTATCATATAGTGGCCTAACACATGACAGAAATAATGCGCCAATCCCAGACATAATGTGAAATGGTAAATTACTAGTAGCTGTAGAATACACCTATAGGACAAATTTAACAAAACTCTTACAAGTGAGAGTAAGTAGCTGCGGACAGCGTAATACTTAGGGGCCGGCGCTGCACCCCCCCCCCCCAGTTTACCAACAATAAAGAACAAAGTACATAGGACTGTGCGTAGGGTTATTTGCCGCTGACCATTGGAAGGGAAGGAGGGTGGGAAAATTTTTTCCTTTGACTTGTGAAGCGGAGCGAGGCTGGAGCAAGAGAGAACGCATGTCCCCTCCTCTCTTCTTATACAGTCCCCCCGCGGCGCTCCGCACGCTGCGCTGCGGATCGTGCTGTGCAATTGTCTTCTCCTCCATCAGAAATTCCTCCGCATTCCTACGTAATGCAGCGGTTATTTTCTGATAACGGAGGAATGAGACACCGACAGCATTGGGAACTATTTTATTTAATTTTTTAGTAGAAACAAATAAATAAATTTTTCAGACCATGTTAATGAACAGGTAACTTGTATAATTTTACAAGAGCATAAATACATGTATAACTTGACTACAATGACTTAATAACATTAATACATATGCTTATATCCGGTAACTAAATAGAACATGGTCTGCAGAACGCGGAATCCTTATTAACTATTGGTACAAGTAAGGCAAACGTTTACATAATTTTCAAGTAGAATCAGGGCTTATAGAGTATCATATAGTGGCCTAACACATGACAGAAATAATGCGCCAATCCCAGACATAATGGGAAATGGTAAATTACTAGTAGCTGTAGAATACACCTATAGGACAAATTTAACAATACTCTTACAAGTGAGAGTAAGTAGCTGCGGACAGCGTAATACTTAGGGGCCGGCGCTGCACCCCCCCCAGTTTACCAACAATAAAGAACAAAGTACATAGGACTGTGCGTAGGGTTATTTGCCGCTGACCATTGGAAGGGGAGGCGGGTGGGAAAATTTTTTCCTTTGACTTGTGAAGCGGAGTGAGGCTGGAGCAAGAGAGAAATTAACGCATGTCCCCTCCTCTCTTCTTATATAGTCCCCCCGCGGCGCTCCGCACGCTGCGCTGCGGATCGCGCTGTGCAATTGTCTTCTCCTCCATCAGAAATTCCTCCGCATTCCTACGTAATGCAGCGGTTATTTTCTGATAACGGAGGAATGAGACACCGACAGCATTGGGAACTATTTTATTTAATTTTTTAGTAGAAACAAATAAATAAATTTTTCAGACCATGTTAATGAACAGGTAACTTGTATAATTTTACAAGAGCATAAATACATGTATAACTTGACTACAATGACTTAATAACATTAATACATATGCTTATATCCGGTAACTAAATAGAACATGGTCTGCAGAACGCGGAATCCTCATTAACTATTGGTACAAGTAAGGCAAACGTTTACATAATTTTCAAGTAGAATCAAGGCTTATAGAGTATCATATAGTGGCCTAACACATGACAGAAATAATGCGCCAATCCCAGACATAATGTGAAATGGTAAATTACTAGTAGCTGTAGAATACACCTATAGGACAAATTTAACAATACTCTTACAAGTGAGAGTAAGTAGCTGCGGACAGCGTAATACTTAGGGGCTGGCGCTGCACCCCCCCCAGTTTACCAACAATAAAGGACAAAGTACATAGGACTGTGCGTAGGGTTATTTGCCGCTGACCATTGGAAGGGCAGGAGGGTGGGAAAAATTTTTCCTTTGACTTGTGAAGCGGAACGAGGCTGGAGCAAGAGAGAACGCATGTCCCCTCCTCTCTTCTTATATAGTCCCCCCGCGGCGCTCCGCACGCTGCGCTGCGGATCGCGCTGTGCAATTGTCTTCTCCTCCATCAGAAATTCCTCCGTATTCCTACGTAATGCAGCGGTTATTTTCTGATAACGGAGGAATGAGACACCGACAGCATTGGGAACTATTTTATTTAATTTTTTAGTAGAAACAAAAAAATAATTTTTTCAGACCATGTTAATGAACAGGTAACTTGTATAATTTTACAAGAGCATAAATACATGTATAACTTGACTACAATGACTTAATAACATTAATACATATGCTTATATCCGGTAACTAAATAGAACATGGTCTGCAGAACGCAGAATCCTTATTAACTATTGGTACAAGTAAAGCAAACGTTTACATAATTTTCAAGTAGAATCAGGGCTTATAGAGTATCATATAGTGGCCTAACACATGACAGAAATAATGCGCCAATCCCAGACATAATGTGAAATGGTAAATTACTAGTAGCTGTAGAATACACCTATAGGACAAATTTAACAAAACTCTTACAAGTGAGAGTAAGTAGCTGCGGACAGCGTAATACTTAGGGGCCGGCGCTGCACCCCCCCCCCCCCAGTTTACCAACAATAAAGAACAAAGTACATAGGACTGTGCGTAGGGTTATTTGCCGCTGACCATTGGAAGGGAAGGAGGGTGGGAAAATTTTTTCCTTTGACTTGTGAAGCGGAGCGAGGCTGGAGCAAGAGAGAACGCATGTCCCCTCCTCTCTTCTTATACAGTCCCCCCGCGGCGCTCCGCACGCTGCGCTGCGGATCGTGCTGTGCAATTGTCTTCTCCTCCATCAGAAATTCCTCCGCATTCCTACGTAATGCAGCGGTTATTTTCTGATAACGGAGGAATGAGACACCGACAGCATTGGGAACTATTTTATTTAATTTTTTAGTAGAAACAAATAAATAAATTTTTCAGACCATGTTAATGAACAGGTAACTTGTATAATTTTACAAGAGCATAAATACATGTATAACTTGACTACAATGACTTAATAACATTAATACATATGCTTATATCCGGTAACTAAATAGAACATGGTCTGCAGAACGCGGAATCCTTATTAACTATTGGTACAAGTAAGGCAAACGTTTACATAATTTTCAAGTAGAATCAGGGCTTATAGAGTATCATATAGTGGCCTAACACATGACAGAAATAATGCGCCAATCCCAGACATAATGGGAAATGGTAAATTACTAGTAGCTGTAGAATACACCTATAGGACAAATTTAACAATACTCTTACAAGTGAGAGTAAGTAGCTGCGGACAGCGTAATACTTAGGGGCCGGCGCTGCACCCCCCCCAGTTTACCAACAATAAAGAACAAAGTACATAGGACTGTGCGTAGGGTTATTTGCCGCTGACCATTGGAAGGGGAGGCGGGTGGGAAAATTTTTTCCTTTGACTTGTGAAGCGGAGTGAGGCTGGAGCAAGAGAGAACGCATGTCCCCTCCTCTCTTCTTATATAGTCCCCCCGCGGCGCTCCGCACGCTGCGCTGCGGATCGCGCTGTGCAATTGTCTTCTCCTCCATCAGAAATTCCTCCGCATTCCTACGTAATGCAGCGGTTATTTTCTGATAACGGAGGAATGAGACACCGACAGCATTGGGAACTATTTTATTTAATTTTTTAGTAGAAACAAAAAAATAATTTTTTCAGACCATGTTAATGAACAGGTAACTTGTATAATTTTACAAGAGCATAAATACATGTATAACTTGACTACAATGACTTAATAACATTAATACATATGCTTATATCCGGTAACTAAATAGAACATGGTCTGCAGAACGCGGAATCCTTATTAACTATTGGTACAAGTAAAGCAAACGTTTACATAATTTTCAAGTAGAATCAGGGCTTATAGAGTATCATATAGTGGCCTAACACATGACAGAAATAATGCGCCAATCCCAGACATAATGTGAAATGGTAAATTACTAGTAGCTGTAGAATACACCTATAGGACAAATTTAACAATACTCTTACAAGTGAGAGTAAGTAGCTGCGGACAGCGTAATACTTAGGGGCCGGCGCTGCACCCCCCCCCCCAGTTTACCAACAATAAAGAACTAAGTACATAGGACTGTGCGTAGGGTTATTTGCCGCTGACCATTGGAAGGGCAGGAGGGTGGGAAAAATTTTTCCTTTGACTTGTGAAGCGGAGCGAGGCTGGAGCAAGAGAGAACGCATGTCCCCTCCTCTCTTCTTATATAGTCCCCCCGCGGCGCTCCGCACGCTGCGCTGCGGATCGTGCTGTGCAATTGTCTTCTCCTCCATCAGAAATTCCTCCGCATTCCTACGTAATGCAGCGGTTATTTTCTGATAACGGAGGAATGAGACACCGACAGCATTGGGAACTATTTTATTTAATTTTTTAGTAGAAACAAATAAATAAATTTTTCAGACCATGTTAATGAACAGGTAACTTGTATAATTTTACAAGAGCATAAATACATGTATAACTTGACTACAATGACTTAATAACATTAATACATATGCTTATATCCGGTAACTAAATAGAACATGGTCTGCAGAACGCGGAATCCTTATTAACTATTGGTACAAGTAAGGCAAACGTTTACATAATTTTCAAGTAGAATCAGGGCTTATAGAGTATCATATAGTGGCATAACACATGACAGAAATAGTACGCCAATCCCAGACATAATGTGAAATGGTAAATTACTAGTAGCTGTAGAATACACCTATAGGACAAATTTAACAATACTCTTACAAGTGAGAGTAAGTAGCTGCGGACAGCGTAATACTTAGGGGCCGGCGCTGCACCCCCCCCCCCCCAGTTTACCAACAATAAAGGACAAAGTACATAGGACTGTGCGTAGGGTTATTTGCCGCTGACCATTGGAAGGGGAGGAAGGTGGGAAATTTTTTTCCTTTGACTTGTGAAGCGGAGCGAGGCTGGAGCAAGAGAGAACGCATGTCCCCTCCTCTCTTCTTATACAGTCCCCCCGCGGCGCTCCGCACGCTGCGCTGCGGATCGTGCTGTGCAATTGTCTTCTCCTCCATCAGAAATTCCTCCGCATTCCTACGTAATGCAGCGGTTATTTTCTGATAACGGAGGAATGAGACACCGACAGCATTGGGAACTATTTTATTTAATTTTTTAGTAGAAACAAATAAATAAATTTTTCAGACCATGTTAATGAACAGGTAACTTGTATAATTTTACAAGAGCATAAATACATGTATAACTTGACTACAATGACTTAATAACATTAATACATATGCTTATATCCGGTAACTAAATAGAACATGGTCTGCAGAACGCGGAATCCTTATTAACTATTGGTACAAGTAAGGCAAACGTTTACATAATTTTCAAGTAGAATCAGGGCTTATAGAGTATCATATAGTGGCCTAACACATGACAGAAATAATGCGCCAATCCCAGACATAATGTGAAATGGTAAATTACTAGTAGCTGTAGAATACACCTATAGGACAAATTTAACAATACTCTTACAAGTGAGAGTAAGTAGCTGCGGACAGCGTAATACTTAGGGGCCGGCGCTGCACCCCCCCCCCCAGTTTACCAACAATAAAGAACTAAGTACATAGGACTGTGCGTAGGGTTATTTGCCGCTGACCATTGGAAGGGCAGGAGGGTGGGAAAATTTTTTCCTTTGACTTGTGAAGCGGAGTGAGGCTGGAGCAAGAGAGAACGCATGTCCCCTCCTCTCTTCTTATATAGTCCCCCCGCGGCGCTCCGCACGCTGCGCTGCGGATCGTGCTGTGCAATTGTCTTCTCCTCCATCAGAAATTCCTCCGCATTCCTACGTAATGCAGCGGTTATTTTCTGATAACGGAGGAATGAGACACCGACAGCATTGGGAACTATTTTATTTAATTTTTTAGTAGAAACAAAAAAATAAATTTTTCAGACCATGTTAATGAACAGGTAACTTGTATAATTTTACAAGAGCATAAATACATGTATAACTTGACTACAATGACTTAATAACATTAATACATATGCTTATATCCGGTAACTAAATAGAACATGGTCTGCAGAACGCGGAATCCTTATTAACTATTGGTACAAGTAAGGCAAACGTTTACATAATTTTCAAGTAGAATCAGGGCTTATAGAGTATCATATAGTGGCCTAACACATGACAGAAATAATGCGCCAATCCCAGACATAATGGGAAATGGTAAATTACTAGTAGCTGTAGAATACACCTATAGGACAAATTTAACAATACTCTTACAAGTGAGAGTAAGTAGCTGCGGACAGCGTAATACTTAGGGGCCGGCGCTGCACCCCCCCCCCCAGTTTACCAAACGCTGCGCTGCGGATCGTGCTGTGCAATTGTCTTCTCCTCCATCAGAAATTCCTCCGCATTCCTACGTAATGCAGCGGTTATTTTCTGATAACGGAGGAATGAGACACCGACAGCATTGGGAACTATTTTATTTAATTTTTTAGTAGAAACAAATAAATAAATTTTTCAGGATACAAGACACTCCGTACATTGACAACATCGCACACTAATATTTTTACCACTTCGGACACCAGCTTTCGACGTTTCGCATATGTGTACGTGTTCCATATTAAAACGACAATATAATGCTATTAACAATTAAAATCTTCTATTTAACAGGCATATAGTTATTAAATGAAGTTTAGTGATGTAATAGACATAATCCGGAGCTGGTAAGGACGCCGCCCGCCAGCGTAAACACAACACACCCTAATGCCCACAAACACGATACAACGCACAAAACACAACACTTCTGTCAGTTTTTGGATAAACTCCTTTTATATTTATTATGTGATAGTTATACATGTATAAAATGATAACTATTATAGGTAAGCGCCTAATATTTAATATTAATCAATAAAAAAGAAGTCAGAAGTCACACGCCTGTCTGTACATGTCTTTTGTGTAAAAGTATTTTGGGCGCTCATGTACTTGTGCGCTAGCTGGCGTTCACAACTGTTCTCGCCTACAAGCATTAGAATTAAACAAACGAATTTATTTATTCATTTATATACAAGAAGAGAAGGCTACCCTTGAGTCTGTAATATTCATCTGATCACTGGTCTCCCATTTGGTCCTCATTACTTTATCTTACTATTATTGAATGTCATTAACCGTATTATGCAATTTCAATTTCTTCTATTTCTTTCTTTATTATGCACCCCATACCTATCCCGTGGGCGGTGGTGTAAAGGATTACAGTGGCACATAATCGGTTCAGGAACTGAACCCTCTAGTTCGTTTAGCTAAGCAAATAACAATGTTTGACGCTAGTTACAAAATTATTAATGTTGTATACACATGTACACACACTCATACATACATGTACATATATATATAATATATATATATATATATATATATATATATATATATATATATATATATATATATATATATATATATATATATATATATATACTATATATATATGAATATATATATATATATACGTATACATATATACATACACATACATATTTAATCACCTACACAAATACACACATCAATAATCTTTGTGTCACAAGTGATCAACAAGAGGCTCACAACAGTCACTATAAAAAGCATTTTACATACTATAGTGAGTCACACAGTTACTAGTCTTGCTGCACACCCACCCAACTGGGCGGCAGCTTTACAGTCATGTGCTGCACACCCACCCAACTGGGCGGCAGCTTTACAGTCATGTGCTCCACACACACCCAACTGGGCGGCAGCTTTACAGTCATGTGCTCCACACCCACCCAACTGGGCGGCAGCTTTACAGTCATGTGCTCCACACCCACCCAACTGGGCGGCAGCTTTACAGTCATGTGCTCCACACCCACCCAACTGGGCGGCAGCTTTACAGTCATGTGCATGCATTACCTACAGTAAGCAAATTTTGGATACTTCGCTAAGATTTCGGGCAGCACATCATTATGAATGAAGTACTTACACATTTCATTATGCAACATTAATAAAGTTGTCCATCAACATTTTGTGGTGTACAGCTACCCTTATCTTCTGTATGTTCCTCTCATTACCAGTATACACAAACATTGACATGTAGGGATATAGACTCTCAGGTAAGTTAGTAATTTAAATGTACAGTAGCAGTCCTAGGCGTTCAATCCCCGACCGCCGTCCAAGTGGTTTGGCACCATTCCTCTCCATCCCATCCCAAATCCTTATCCTGATCCCTTCCCAGTGTTAAATAGTTGTAATGAACAGGCAATATATATATATATATATATATATATATATATATATATATATATATATATATATATATATATATATATATACCAGTATAATCTAATAATATATACTGGTCTAATAAAATAATTAGACCAGTTAATACTCTCACTCGTTGTGTTAGGATATGTTAGCTTGATAAAACTGACTGTTCATTGTTGAGAAATGTGTTAACAAACAATATATCTGACTTATCAAGACTGTAGCTTGCTTAGCAAAAGGAACTTTTTTTAAATTTGGGTTCAGTTTAACTACCGCTCAATGGATGAGTAATTGGGGCATAATAAAGGAACTATAGCTGATAAAATGAAAGATGGGAAAACAACATTAGAGAGATAAACTCGAGAGACGTTTTCACGTTAACCCGAAAATTATTTGAGGAGCAAGACGGACTGCGGGTCAGGCAATTGGTCTTCATGCTATCGTGATGGGGGATCAGCCATTACACGTGTTAATGACTCTTGTATAGTTGTGTAGTTAAGGACAGCAGGGTAAAGGGGTAATGGGCATTGTGGTTGATTGTTCTACCTGGGAATCCTCCACTTTTTTATATCTTATGTATGTATGTACTAACCTAGTTGTGGTTGCGGGGGTTGAACTTTGGCTCTTTGGTCCCGCCTCTCAACCGTCAATCAACTGATGTACAGATTCCTGAGCCTACTGGGCTCTGTCATATCTACATTTGAACCTGTGTATGGAGTCAGCCTCCACCACATTACTGCCTAATGCATTCCATTTATTAACTACTCTGACACTGAAAAGTTCTTTCTATAATATCTCTGTGGCTCATTTGGGTACTCAGCTTCCACCTGTGTCCCCTTGTGCGTATACCACATGTGTTAAATAAATGTATGTATGTATGTATGTATTTATGTATGTAAGGAGAGAGAGAGAGAGAGAGAGAGGAGAGAAAGAGAAAGAGATGAAGACCGAGACAGAGAAATAGATATAGACAGAGTCAGGGAGAGAATGTTAGACACAGAGACGGATAGATAAGGATATGCAAAGTCAGTGAGAGAATGACAGTGATAGAGCGAGGAAAGAGACAGAGAGATAGGCTGACACAGAGAATGGCAGAAACGAGGAGAGGCAGAGACAGAGGGACAGGGACAGGAGCAGAGGGACAGAAGGACAGGGCCAGAGGAGGGACGGGGGAACAGAGGGGGGGGCAGTGGGACAGGGACAGAGAGGGGGACAGGGACAGAGACAGAGGGACAGGGTCAGAGAGGGGGGACCGGGGGACAGAGGGAGGAGAGGGGGGCAGGTGACCAAGAGAGAGGGGACAGAGGAGAGACAGGGGATAGAAAGAGTGGGCAGGGGGACAGAGGGAGGGACAGAGAAGGACAGGGACAGAAAGGGCGGACAGGGGGACAGAGAGAGGGACAGGGGGCAGAGATAGGGACAGGGGAACAGAGACAGGGACAAGGGGACAGAGATGGATAGGGGGACGGGAGGAAAGGGAGGGGGACAGATGAAGGACAGCGGACAGAAAGTGTGGGCAGGGGGACAGAGAGGTACAGGGGACAGAGAGAAGGACAGGGGGACAGAGATGGACAAAGGGACATAGAGGAACAGGGGGGACAGAGAGTGACAGGGGGACATAAAGGAACAGGGGGGACAGAGAGTGACAGGGGGACAGAGAGAGGAACAGGAGGAACAGGGGGACAGAGAGAGGGACAATGGGATAGAGAGGGACAGGGGGACAGAGAGATGGAAAGGGGGGACAAGGGGACAGAGAGGGGGACAGGGGGAAAGGGATCGGGAACAGAGGACAGAAAATGTGGGCAAGGGGACAAAGTGAGGGACAGGGGGACTAAGATGGACAGGGGGACAGGAGGAAAGGGGGTAGATGTATGAGGGGGGGAATGTTTGCGGAAGATGGAGAAGGGGTATTTAGAACGGTAAGTTAGAGAGGGGGCAACTAAGGCGCATCATTGAAAAGCAAATGAGCATCATTGCAATAGCAGGAGCCACGCACATCTTCAGCCTGCGTTGTTGAGACATTGTCAAGTAAGCGATGTCCAATAACAGTATCTTCGGTATTTAAGCGATACCTTAAAAAATACTGGAAATATTGAAAGATATTAATCCAGATATTAATCCCTTTGTGCAACGCACACAAGAGGCAACAGCTTCGAGCTCTACAAGCGGCAATATAAAATAGAGAATAGGCGATTGTTTTCACTCATAGTGTAATAAACCCACGGACCCACCCACCCGCTGAAGCCGTAAATAGCAAGACATTACTTCCGTTTAAAATTAAGCCGGAATAATCCTCAGGTATGTGAAGGATGGGGGAGGCCTTTGATCAACCGCCGACTTCCTGCCCCGTCGACGGGGCCATCAGTCCTCAGTGTGCCCACAGCCAAATTCATGTGAAACATGTATGTGTGTGTATTAAATATTTTAATTTATTATTTCCAAGATTTAGCTGTTAGCTCTTGGACCCCGCCTTTCTAAGCGTCGGTTGTCTAATGTACCGACTCTCGGCCTCTTTTCCTCCATCATATCTAAACAACATATATTTTTATCTAACACACACACACATCCCCAAGATGCAGCCTTTAGCAGCTTCCTGACTTTCAGGTTCCAATTTACTGCAAGGTGAATAGAGGCATTAGTGTGTGTATGTTTGTGTCTGTGTGTGTGTACGTGTGTGTGTGTACGTGTGTGTGTGCGTGTGTGTGTTTTTGTGTGTATACTCACCTAGTTGTTGTTGCGGGGGTTGAGCTCTGGCTCTTTGGTCCCACCTCTCAACTGGCAATCAACTTATGTACAGATTCCTGAGCCTACTGGGCTCTATCATATCTGTATTTGAAACTGTGTATGGAGTCAGCCTCCACCACATCACTGCCTAATGTATTCCATCTATTAACTACTCTGACACTGAAAAAGTTCTTTCTAACATCCCAGTGGCTCATTTGGGTACTAAGTTTCCACCTGTGTCCCCTTGTTCGCCTACCACCCGTGTTAAACAGCTTATCTTTATGTACCCTATCAATTGCTCTGGGAATTTTGTTGGTAGTGATCATGTCTCCCCTTACTCTTCTGTCTTCCAGTGTCATGAGGTGCATTTCTAGCAGCCTGTCCTCGTAACTCATGCCTCTTAGTCCTGGGACTAGCCTATTGGCATACCATTAAACTTTTTCAAGCTTCGTCTTGTGCTTGACAAGGTGTGTGTGTGTGTGTGTGTACGTGTGTAACACACACGTACTTATGTGGTACGTGTGTACTACATAATTGTAAGGCGTTTGCTGAATTAGAAAAGTCGGCTAGCAGTCCACCCTTAACGACACAATTAACTCATTGCATAAAAAATACGTGGCTGTGCAACAGTGTGTGGGAATTGGGGAACTGGTGTGCATTTAGACGACTGGTGAGGACCAACAATGACGTAGAAGGATGGCACCAGCGTCTGAATCAAAGGGCAGTGAGGGACAACTTGGCTTTATATATTTTAATCCCGTTACTGTACCGTGAGGCGTCCCTGGTAACCTTGCAATACCAACTGGTTTCTGATCAAAAGCTAAAGTCCAGTCGCCGCAAGGGCAATAAAGAGAAACAGGAACATTTGTGGAAGCTTTGGGACCGTTACGAGGAAAAACAGATAAGCACCTCACAGTTCCTCAAGGAATGTTCGCATTTTATCCCAGGAAGTGCCTGAACTAGAATTAGAAAACAGCAGTCTGTTTACTGGTTGCTATTTAACTTAAGTTAGTTGTAAATGATAATGTAAAAATAGCCACTGAGAACTGATGAGTTGCCCAAGACTTTTGCTCGTAAAGAGGGAATGGATTACAAACTTGGACTGCCTTTGAGCAGCCTGAGGGCAGCAATATCCCAGGAACATCAACTAAATTTCGGAGACTTGAGGCAAAGTGAAATTCACACCAGTTACTCCATCTATCATCATTCTATTATGCAGGAAGAACCGCACGTCTATGGGTCATCCAATAATGTTAGCAGACTTCTAGATGTTACCACTGCTAGGCTTAGGCTCGGCTACAAGTACCTCTGGGAGTTTGTAACATTTGCTGATGTAGATTTGACTAAATGTAAACTCTGTCAGCAGAACTATTCGCTTACTTTGCGTCATTATATAATGGAATGTGAAAAAATCGCGGAATTTAGAGATAACACCATCAATAGTGTCCAAGAAATGTGTAAGTACTTCATTCATAATGATGTGCTGCCCGAAATCTTAGCGAAGTATCCAAAATTTGCTTACTGTAGGTAATGCATGCACATGACTGTAAAGCTGCCGCCCAGTTGGGTGGGTGTGCAGCAAGACTAGTAACTTTGTGACTCACCATAGATGTAAAGTGCCTTGTATAGTGACTGTTGTGAGCCTCTTGTTGATCACTTGTGACACAAAGATTATTGATGTGTGTATTTGTGTAGGTGATTAGATATGTATGTGTATGTATATATGTATGCGTATATATATATGTACATGTATGTATGAGAGTGTGTACATGTATATATAATATTTATAATTTTGTAACTAGCGTCACAAATTGTTATTTGCTTAACTAAACGAACTAGAGGGTTCACCGATTATGTGCCTCTGTAATCCTTTACACCACCGCCCACGGGATGGGTATGGGGTGCATAATAAAGAAAGAAATTGAATTGAATTGGTCTGATTAAGACTTTATAACCATGTAATCTATGTTTTGCTCCACTACTTACTGGTTGAGTATGGGGTGCATAACAAATAATAGCCTCCTTCGGGGGAGCCTAATACGTGTTAGTCTTAAATCCTTTAATCTCAAATCTTGCTACAATGTTCCGCTTAATATATGTTATGTACTCTCGCAACCCAATGTACCTTCTTGTATATAAATAAATAGATTTCAACTGTAAGGGGGTATGGTTTGCACCTTGTTATTCTAATAATGGATAAATAATTCTAATAATGGAAGCGCTAATTATATGAACAAGTGCCATGTATTTATTCAGACGAGAACAACAGCGAACACAAACCAGCGCATATACGAACGGAATGGTTTATATGTACAAACTTCTCAGTGAACGAAGTTGTTTCTAGCCCGGTATCCGAAATTGCAGTATACGACTTGACCAGTCCCCGGCCGGACCCCCCCCCCCCCCCGAAGGGCGAGTGCCCGCTGGCCGCGGAATTGGTTTGGTTTGATGTCCAAAGAGCTTGGAAAGGATGTGTGAGGAAAAAAGATGGGGCGATGAAATTCTTGGAAGAGGATTTGGATGTAGAGAGAGGAGGCTTGAAATTTCGGTGGCCTGTCCACCTTGGATTGGAGATGTTTTTTCCAGCAAAGCCTGTAGCTTAAGTTCTTCTTGGGCGGCAGGAGGCTAGTGGTGGGGCAGGGTTATGTCGTCCTGGTTCACTTGAGGTGGTCTGTCTGGCTTGGAGGAGGCGTCTTCCTTATTGAGGTGGTGAGAGGAAAGTTCACTGTTGCTTGTTGTCTTGACCACGAGGTATTCGCATGTACTTCCCAAATGACATCGGCGTTATTGGTGTTCTTGTCGGGTCTTCATCTTCTTCTGGGAAGGTCACTTGTCCTCTCTTGAAGTCGTATTTAGGGTCGATGTATTCACTCTCCAGAGCGCAGAGGTCAACATAATGTTCCACGGTCTCGTGGTGGACAAACACAGGGTAAGGAAAGCAGGTCTTGAGCTGGTTGATGATCCTGTTGCATTCTAAGGCAATGACCATTCTTGTGCTTCGATTACTGTTGAAAGTGCCATCGTGAATGAGGTAAAATCCATAGTAGGGCTTTTTCTTGCTTGATTTGCTTGGGTTTAGGTCGAAGTCTGGGGCCTCATATGTGACGGTCTCAGCCGAGGTAGAAGGAAACAATGGTGATTCTAGGAACTTGGTTGGTTGGCCTGGTGTGGACGTCAGTGTAGCAGGAGCAGAAGCGTTGGGAAGCATTGGAAATGATGTAGCTTGGATATCGAAGCTTGCCGGCTGATTGGTTGTTGGGTTGGCAGTTACTGTTTATTTATTTCATCTAGTCGTACTTGGCAGTCCATGGAGACGGCGATGTGAGCTCCTCCGCAATTGAGGCACAGTTTGTTGGGTGGCCTTGATTGTAGCAGCAGTCGGGTTTTCTGGTGTTGATGGTACCAGGGTCCTGGGTGGAGGTGTAGACACTCGTGTGGCTGACGAATATGGTTCGTTCAGCCAAGTAGCGACGGTTAGGAGTGATGATCAGGTTGGAGTTTCGTAGGGCGTCCTGGTGTTCTGGTGCAAACAGTTGCTCCAGAGCTTGCTCGCTTGAATAGAGAAGTACAGCGCCGTCAGCATCGTCACGGATGTCCAACGGGGCTGCATTCGTGATGTCGACGATTTTCCTTAGTAATTGGGGTCCGGTGTAGTATGTTTCGTCACGAAACCGGACCTTTATGCGGTAAATCATGGCTCTAATCGTTGCTGCTCAATGTTTACCCACCCGGCAGTGCTGGGTGCAGAGAGCCTGATCTAGGGTTTCGGTCGTCTGCTTTATTTTGTTTATTTTCATGCCTTTTATCTGGCCGCTGAATGTTTTCAATGTGGAAGCGTGATGACATCTTGCCTGACATATGAGTGAAAACGTCACGCCTCCATCGTCCGACGGCCTTAATTGTTTCCTGCACATGCCCGTCAATGTGACAGCTGCGTGGCCCGTCCAATCCGTAAAGAATGTGGGGTGTAGTCATTGTGAGGGCGCAGGCCGCGTAAGGGGCATCAGCGTGTAGGGCGTTGACTTCTCATCTGACGTTGGGGGCCGTGCCACCAGGAATGGCGTAGCCGAAAGTTCTGCGTCGCGGGGTATCATGGAGTTTTTCCTTGTCTGCGTCCACGTCCGTGCCCGTACACCCGTTACCTCTGCCATTAAAAAAACAGTCAGGAATTTCCAGAACTGAAAAAAGGTACAGAGTCGGGCGTACATGGCTGGTATATGCTGCTAGGTAAGCAGCATCCTGGAAGTGACCAATGGAGCCCCGTCTGGTGCATGTGTATACAATGCGGGCATCTTGATGTCTGCGTGTTGTGGGCGTATTACCTCGTGCATGCCTCGCGTGCTATGCCCTGCCACGCCAGGACATCCTCGTGTCGCCGTCATCGCTGTGTCCCGCCCTTGCAGAGACTAGCCCAGTGAGGTTGACCCCAGGGCGGGTGAGTAGGACCTGCGTGTGCCAATCCGTGCCGTCCGTCGGGAGTGTTCATCGTGCGCGATCCTATGTTCTCCGTCCATGAGGTGTTCCCCGATGGTCTGTAGTCGTTCTAATGCGTGCTACGCGTGCTGTGTCGTCCTCGTGGGCGTCGTCGTCGCTGTATCCCGCCCTCGCGGAGGCTAGCCCCAACGCAGCTGAGTAGTTCCTTCATGCGCCCATCCGTGCAGTCCATCGAGAGTGTTCTTCGGGCGCAAAACCAATGTTCCCCGTCCATGTGTTGTTCCCCGATGGTCTGTAGTCGTTCTGGAAATATTACGGCAGTAAGGGTTGGCAGGGGTGAGCATGTGGCATAAGTAGGACAGTGTGGTAAAACAGTGGGGGAATTAAACGCTCCGAAACCCGAACGAACAGGGCTCTTTGTACCAAGCTGAAGACAACGTTGTACAGACCATATACACTGACGGAACACGCAAAGTATGTTAAATAGTAATAACGTAAAGAAATGAAGCACGGATGTGGCAGTTAATCACAAAATGGTAAATATCACAGTTGTGGGACCGACCTTCACCTGAAGGCCACTGTTGGCGGGTTAGTCTGAAAAAACAACGTATGGAAGTTAAAAAGTGTGTACTTCTATTATGATTAAGGCTAGAGTAATAATACCGGATAGAGTATAGTCAGCGCCACAGGTCCAATGGATGCCGTCTTTCTAGGAGAGGACTAAGGGCGTGCTATCATGCTCACCCTTGGCGGCAGGAACTGAAGTCAAGAAGTGTGTGGGCTACCTTGAACCGACAGCACCGAGGACGTAGACTGCAACGCCGAATTGATCTTGAACAGATATTGGGAAAAAGAACACTCTAGGGATAATTTAAGTGATGACAGACGGGTAACACTCCCCAGTCTAGGAGACCACGGGTAAGGCAGATTGCGACTAACGCAAGCTGTGGGTAAATGCCTATTATTACATATTAATGGTAAGCCCGATGTTAGGCAGGGTACTGAAGCATGAACCTAGGAAAAAAAAAAAATTCGTAGGATGGATGGGCAGCGGACCGCTGAATCAGAATGCGTCAGGTGGGAGCAGGCCGTTCCACGCCGCTCTCCTCGTCCCGAGGGGTGTGTGTTGACCCCTCCGCGATGAATCTGTGGACTGAGGGAATTCTGCGAAGAGAGGGAACTTGGAATTGCAATTAGTAAGATGGTTAAAACCAAAGGAGCAATGCATGCTCGGTCTTAATTGAGGCGAATAGGACACTGGGCAATATTAATAAAGGATTAGTAACTTGACGCCTGGAGTTGTTCTTCCGTTAATCTTGCAATGAAATTTGTGCCTTAGTTAGAATAAGCAGAACTGTATTTTGCGTCATACTATAGACGTAAATAAATTCCCTTGAACGTGTACAGCGTAGTAAATGAAAAAAAAAAACTTGGGTAAATACTGGTTCGATAACATGGTTGGTAAAATTGTAGACCAATTACCACGAACGTAGTGGAGTATGGGACCTTCCAATGTTCCAAGCATGGGAAGACATGTACTATAGTACGTCATTAAATACGCATGAACGTGTAATATATCGCAAATAATGCATGAATATGTAAGAACAACCCATACCCCCAAAATGCAAAGGGGGGGGGGGGGCACCGCATCAAGCTTGATATTACGTCAATGTTTTAACTGGTCGTTAGTCAGAATAAAATGTGCTGTATAATGTCATACGAATTTTTCGGCGAAGCATGCCCGTGCCACCCCTTGGGTGACTTAATCCTTAACGACCAACCAACAACCATACTAATCTACTAATGGTACTAATGACTAACCGCAAATGGGCTGTATAAGAATACCATAAAGACTACCCCCAACAGTCTGTGGATAGTAAAACAAATTAATAAATGATAGAATAAAGCGTCTCAGACTGTTACAAGTAAGTGGATTAATGAATATTAAAAGTCATTAACATAACTAAGTACTTTTCATCTACGGGCTCCCCATGGCCCGTAACCCCCCCGTTCCAGGCAGTGAATCTTTAACAACAATTAAGTACATTTTAATGTCAATAATAGTAATTCCCAATATATATCTAATGTATAGAAATAATACTAAAATTAACAAAATAGACTTAGAAAACCTTCAAAATTATAGTTTTTAAATATGTTCCGGAAAAACCCAGTGACCGAATAATTAAAAGGAAGGCAGAATTGTGAACAGTATTTAATTACGTTATGGAGGCCAAGGTGTGACGCCGAAGTAATGACTAAAAAGGAAGGCATCAATGAATAAGGTTTATCGTTAAACAGTAGTAACTAATCCAATAAGAACACATCCCAATCTGAGAGAAATAAGCAGCGTGATTAATTAACTAATGCGAAAAAAGTTTTATTAAGTAAAAGGTAAGATTGATTGGGGTTGTGAGAATACGTAGCATCGCGTAGTATTTACAAACTTGGAAAGCCTCGAGTACCACAGCGATACAGGAGGAGGGAAGTACCATCAACAAACAAAAAAGGTTTCAGATTACCAGACCAGAATACCTAATTACCTCAGATGATAACAGGGATAATAATATAATCCATGTAACATAAGTAGAAGTACAAATAGCGAAATGTCCAAATCCTTAAATAATTACTGTATATAAATATGTAGCGGAAAATAAGTTAATGAATATGTGAAGAGTAAATTAGTAAGAAATTAAATGCCTTAGAGAAGACATGATTAAATTTGTAACGTGAAATCCAGCGACCGACAATAAAAATTACCGCCCGTGACTGGCCGATAATTCCTAAGTAGGGAAAAACATGCGACTACAGAATTACCCGAAGGGAATCACTTAAAAGAAAATATACAATAATCCTAACATGAAAGCAGTAAGAAAACTTCCCTACTTCGCAGAAACAGAGAAAATAACAGTTGATAAGTAACTCCGTGAATAAGAATTAAGTCAGTGAAGGGAAAAAAAAAGAATTAAAAGTGTGTAGACCGCTTGACCTGTAAGTTGTTTAGCTTGGATTCTAAAGAGTAAGAATAGACTTGACCTTAATTGTAATCCTATTGGGACGCGACAGGATGATCTCGCGCGCCAATGCTTCCGAGGACTGAAGAAGGATTATCTTGAGATACCCACTAAATAAAATTAACTGAGACAATTACATTGAAGTCCATCAATTGTTGTCCTCCGCATGGGGACAGACAAATAAATTGATTTACCTACTGCTAATAAGGATTTAAGTAAGAAGCGTTAGGCGTACGATAAGTATAAGATTTGATTAAAGAATAACCACTTAATGTGTAAACCACCGCTTGTAGTCTTAAAGCTGGAGATTAAAAACCTAATCTCGTCCGAAGGAAGTTAAATCATGACTGTGACATGCATGCGTTCAGACGGCACTGCATGACTCCATAAGTATGTGGATGTATAAATAATATAGGAAATATAAGGCCCAATACAGCTGTTTCCATAATAAGTTGCTCTCCGAATGCGTGGTACGTTTAAACGGCCCTGTGAATTTGCTGAATTGCAGGTCAGCTGGAACGGCAGCAGTCGTAGGGTCTTCACCTGTTGAATAACAATTTTTTTTTTTGGGGGGGATGTAAAAGAGATATTCATGTCTGGTGCGGTGAAATATGTTCCTTGCGTCTGTCCCGTAAGAATTTCGGAGCAGCAAAGTATAAAATTTTTGTTACCGAGTCCATTGCAATGATCTCCAGCTTCTGGAGTCGTTGTTGGTGGGGCTTCCTGCTACACCGGCGGTCAAAATAATAATTCCGGGCTCAGCCGGCAGACATAAGTCTGGCAATCCAATAGCGAGGGGCGGCTGCATAATAATTCCGGGCTCAACCGGCAGACATAGGTCTGGCAATACAACAGCGAGGGCGGCTGATAGAATAATTCTGGGTCTATCCACCAATAGCAAGGGCGGCTGAATAAGTGGAGAAAGCGTGCGACTACAGTGAAATCTACCGGGAGGCATCAAATAAAGAAAATAAAAAAAAAAACCGGACATGAAAACAGATGTGGACTACCCTTCAACGAGGAAACAGAAAAATTAACTGTCGATAAATACCACGTTAAGGAGATAATGAGTCTTTGTGGGAAATAATAAGAATTAAATGAGGATAATCCGCTTGACTTAAGGTCCAACAAAAATTAAGAAAAAAGCTTAACCCTAAATGTAATCCTATTAGCTCGTCACTAGAGTTTCGCGCGCCTAATCTTACCGAGGTCTGTTGAAGGATTAATGAATTCCCCCCTAGATGAATCGCACGAACTGGGAAATCTAAGCAGCTTAATTATTTAGACCGAATTAAGGTTCTAGAGAAGTTATTCAGTGACGGGGAGGAAAAAGTATAGGGGAAAACATAGTATCACACAATATAGAGGAGAGAATCGTAACTGTGAACAACTGTTTTGACTGTAGAGAGATGAACATTTTATAAGAGTTATAAGTACAGTAGTACAGTAATTTTTTAAAGTAGCGTAATAGAGAGGTTTATAAGTGTAATGACCGAGACCGAAACAGCCCAATAAGAATAGAGGCCACTGCAGACAAAAGGAAGGAATCTATTACCTCGAAACATGTGTTGTCCTCCGATGATGTCCGACAAATAACCTTATTTTACCTTTGCGAATAAAGTTTTAGTAAGAATGAGGAGTGAAAATTATGTATGAATGTATTAAAGAATAACCTCTTAGTGCGTAAAACACATCTTCTAATCGTATTGCTGTGAAGTAAACCCTAATCTCTGACCCCGTAGGATGTAAAAAACCAGACTGTGACCAGCTTGTGCCTAGAAGGCGAGAGCTCCAGAATGTAACGTAAAGAGACATAAGGAAGAAAAGAAAAAAAATTAATAAAGGGGGCCAAACGGCGGGACCCGTCGTATGTTGTACTCCTTATTCGTTGTGCGTGTAACAGCCTTGTGACTTTTTTCCTGATTTTTGATCAGCTGTAACGACAACAGTCGGGTGAGTTTCCAGTGTGGTGATAATGGGACCTTTTCGTCTGTCTAATGAGAATTCCATAACAGCCAGAAGATAATGTTGGTAACCCGGACTATGTCGATAACAATTGTTTTTTTAGGCTTAACCGGCAGGCCAAGGTCTGGCAAACACGCAGCGGGGACCATTCATGCGGCGAAAGAGGCTGCATAGAAAAAATTCCGGGCATACCCGGCAGACAAAAATCTAAAAATCCGGCGGCGAAGGAGGCTGCATTAAAATTTTTATGCCTAACCCGTAGAAAAATTTTTGGCCAAAATATGTCTGGAATTCTGGCAACAAGAATGTCGTATATAAGTAATCCACAGCTAGGAGCCACCTAAAAGGATCCGGGCTTAACCGGCGGACAAAATTCCGGCAAACTAGCACCGTTGATACTGAATAAATAAAATTCCCGGGCTTAACCGGCAGACTATAATTCTGGCAAGCTAGCGGCTAGGGCAAGGGTGTATAAGAATTCCGTATTAATCGTCGGACAAAAGGGGTTGGGGCAGCCTAACATGCCCTGCCTAGGCATGTCCTGGCTGGAACGTCTACAGGCCACGTGGGGAACAGCGCTGAGCACACGCCGACACTTGGGAGGAACCTAGCTTTTCAACTAAAACATAAGATACCACTTTACCTTGGAGAAAGTTGAGTAGTGTAGACCGACCCGAGCTTTTCAGCATGTGAGGTTGAAGGGCCCATGGAGTTAAACTCAACCTGGGTGGGGGCTGTGGTCGGGGTAGCAATCGTAGTTTCCATAGTTTCTTGAAGTCCTAAGAACACAAAAATCCTAAGTTTTTCTTCTTTCTTGCGAAGCGAAACGTGTTTGTAGCGGTGGAGAAAAAAAATTTTCCTTTGACTTGTGAAGCGGAGCGAGGCTGGAGCAAGAGAGAACGCATGTCCCCTCCTCTCTTCTTATATAGTCCCCCCGCGGCGCTCCGCACGCTGCGCTGCGGATCGCGCTGTGCAATTGTCTTCTCCTCCATCAGAAATTCCTCCGCATTCCTACGTAATGCAGCGGTTATTTCTGAAGGAAAATAACTAGTTTCACGTTAATAAACCGCTCTAGCGATTAATATAGACAGCCAGGATATATATTTGCTGGCCAAAATTGAATTTTTATCAAAAACTGCGTTTTTACTCAAATGCTGGACTCTGCCAATTTTTTGCACCCGAAGAAAAATCTATCACCCCAAATATCGCAAAACTCCCTTAATTCGCAAAAATGTTTTTTTCGTTCACATATATGAATACGCTGTTATTTAATACTGACGCTGTATACAGAACAATACTGACATCTCGGGCGGTTTCAACACTCACGAATTCGACTTTTCGTCAAAATCCGAGGTTTTCACCTCACTTGGACTCTGACAAAAATGACAACACGATTTCCTCGAAAAATAACTAAATTCGGCAAAAATGTAATTATCACTGTTTAATGCCTAAGAACAGAATTACGTCCCTTGCGCGCACTGGAGGGTAATACTGGCCCCAGAATATACACGAAACATAAAAATTCGAATTTTTGCCAAATAGTCCGATTCTAGCCCAAGCTGGACTTAGAAAATTTTCCACCTACGTTTCTACCAAAAAAAAATTCTATGTCTAAAAACGCAATTCTACCATCTTACTAGTAAACTAGAATAATATCACTCGCATCGACTAGGGAATCCTAATGATACCCGGAGCATATACGTGACCCACGAATACAAATTAATTACAGTTAACGACTTTCCGACGTTGACTTTGCCGAAAACTTATCTCAAAATACTTAGAAATATTCCACGAACTCTATTAAACATTTACAACGAAAATTACTATCCCTTAACATAATTCCTTCACTAACTATAGCGACCAACATATAGTCCTAAGTTCAGAGGATTAACTACACTCTAGCAACAACGCCTCTGACTTAGACTAATACAATAGGGAATAGCAAAGCTTAATGCACGCACTTAGCCTAATGTGCATGAAAATGCTAAACACTTGGGAAAAATTTTAACCGGGGGATTGAATTTAGGGGAAACAAAAATTTTTAATCTCTAGAACGCAAATAAAAGGAATTACTTTACATGAATTTCATTATACTTAATTCAAAGATACACTCGATGTAATCCTATAATCGCTCCTACCGGCTCGCCGTACCGCGCCTAGCCTAGGTGCCTCGACCATCTAGGTTCTAACAGAGTGACACGCAGCTTTCAGCAACAATTAAGACTAGAGACGACTCAACTTCCACTTAATGTGGAAGCTTCCACTTCCACTTAGTCGTTGAATCGCTGCTAGGTAGTTTACTAGTCCGTTCCTCGGAGGCCGTAACGCCCTTCACGGATTTACGTTTTCCCTAGCGTTTTGGGTCGTCTAACAACGCCCTCGGATAAATCTCCTGGCGTACCACAGATAAATCCGCCCAGACAGCCCACAAGGAACTGCTGTTGAGAGTATGGTGGCTCCCAACACCTCTGAATCAATTGCAATGGGTCGAGTAAAGTACCCAGTCCAATCAACTCGGAGCGGTCTCCTTAGCCAATAAATCTTAACAGCCTAACTTACTGACTAATCCTTAATCCTATCAGCCTGCACGACCCTAAGATTCGCCAATCCCCACTCAACCGCACTGTTGTGAGGTGCACTGCTAATCCCGGCCCGCGGCTGTCCTCCCTAGCATCTACGCACGTGTCCGAATGGCTAGACGCATGAGCCTTTCAACAATTTCAAACAAAATTGTTGAAACTACCGCTGTGCACCATTTGTAACACGGGGGGGGGGGGTTCTTGTGTTCTCTTCACCCCCTTTCTCTCTCTGCCCGTAATTTAACTTTGTTCTCTCTACCAAGGTACCCCCAAAACTTTCGCTTGAGCCGACCCCACGCCACTTGGTCTTAAGATGATTGACCGACTTAAGATTCTACAACCCGTATGACGTGACAGACTTCTAGCAAAACCCTACGATCGCCTTTACGCTGCCACCACCAGACCAACAACACTGAGCAATGATCGAGGCCTGGATCGATCATGCCAATCAATAACTTTGGGGCTTGATCCCCACTAGTAACATATAACCTTGGATCTGGAGTGTGGAATTAAAAAATCAACGGGAATGATAATTCTAATTCGGTGTTAGAATCGGCGCCCAATTCAACTCGGCCTTGTGGGGACCACGTGACAAGGACATGAGAATGGAAACAATGAAATCTGGTCAATGAAATTCAGCAGTCTCCGTGGTGTAGTGGTAAGACACTCGCCTGGCGTTCCGCGAGCGCTATGTCATGGGTTCGTATCCTGGCCGGGGAGGATTTACTGGGCGCAATTCCTTAACTGTAGCCTCTGTTTAACGCAACAGTAAAATGTGTACTTGGATGAAAAAACGATTCTTCGCGGCAGGGGATCGTATTCCAGGGACCATAGGATTAAGGACTTGCCCGAAACGCTATGCGTACTAGTGGCTGTACAAGAATGTAACAACTCTTGTATATATCTCAAAAAAAAAATGGAAAATAATAAAAATGCAAATTACTAGCTAAATGGTTTATTCAAAAAACTAAAACAAAATCTAAATAAATGGCACTCCCTGTCAATAAACACTCCCTGACTTTACATTTGAGGCAATGAGTTGACCTATTCCCTATCTAAAACCTCTGAGCAACTTTACCTTGGGCGACCAGCTAGCTGTTGGTGCTGTCTTGGGGCCGATGATGGAGGCCACCTGCCCGAATCGCTCCTCTTCCCACACTGTCCTCCTGCTCGGCTAGTCCTACCCAGACTAGAGCAGTGTATTGTTGCGCCTAGTATCTAAGTTACTTGCAAGGCTTAAGTTTAACAATTAACCTCTGCTGCACTGAATGATCCAGATTGGTTGAATTATTTTAACTGAAGTTAAATTACACAAGCATCTTGAGGAAGAGCTATTCCCGATCACAAAAGGGCTAATTGACCTTTGAGAAATAGTGGACATGGAAACCTCGGATGACCTGTGACCGCTGAGGTCACTCAAATCCTTCTCCACTGAGGTCTAGTCACGGCTAGTGACGTCACTGATGGTGACTTAAACTCATTCTTCTAATAATTAGAATACTCTTGATATTGTACCCAGTAATATTATACAATACAATTTTAATACAGAATGAATGAAGGCTAATTTCTCTAAATTACTGAATACTATAGAATGATTCATTATACGAAACTGTGAACAAAGGCGCCAGTTATTTTTACCGTCAATCTCCCCAGGGAATGCTCACGGGTCACCACGTGGGTCCAGCTTCCCATTCCTCCCATGTGTAGATAAACATTCTGGATAATTCTTACAACAAACCTAGTTTGTTACACTACTACATGAAGATGCTCAGCATGGGGGCTGCACCCTCCTACAGGATCTTCGAAACGTTCTCCAGTGGATCCACACAATGGGTCCTCGCAGAAAAATTCGGCGTGCGGGATGTCGTGAAGGTGCTGGACGACTTCCTCTTCGTGAGTTCTACCTACGACAAGTGCGTGCAGAGCCTGTGGGTGTTCATTGCCCTCTGTGAGCGCCTGGGCGTTCCCTTGGCCCCCCACAAAACCGAGGGCCCCTGCCTCACTTTCCTTGGACTCGAAATTTACGCCCGACGGATGGAGACAAGGCCACCGGAGGACAAGAGGATGAAGTACATGGCTGCTGTGGAAGACGCCCTAGGGGCCGAGTCTCCCGCTGAGGGACCTGCAGGGATCATCGGCAAACTACAATTCGCCACGACGGTCATACCGGGAGGCCGGGCCTTCCTCCGACACCTTCACCCACTCACACGAGGTGTACAACGTCCCTCGCGCCCCTGCCTGCTGGATGCGAAGGCGAAGTGCAACCTGGGCGCCTGGAGCACTTTCCTCAGCGCGTTTAATGGAGTGACAGTTTTTCCCCCCTGATGGTGGATGGGGGTGTGCCTCGTCTCTCTCAATGTGCGCAGATGCTTCCTCCAAGGGTTACGGACTCACGCTCGGAGCGGCCTGGTTCAGGGGAACCTGGCCCATGGACTGGAGCCGGCTCATCATTACACTCATCGAACTCTACCCTTTCTACATGGGGATATCCATCTCCGCACCAGTGTTAGCAAGCAAGAGGCTGGTGTGCAGGTCCGACAACGCCGCCGTGGTAAATGTGCTGCAATCTCTATCCGCCAGGTGCCCTCTCCTCATGCAACTTGTCAGGCCGCTGGCGATCCTCCTGCTTATGCATAATATTACGCTTCTTCCCTCACACCTCACGGGCAAGTTAAACGGGGTTTGTGATGCCCTTTCTCGGTTGCAGGTACTGCCGCCCTTTTTCCTGCGAGACACAAGACTCGCCGAGATGCCAACCGCCGTCCCGCAGCACCTCCTGCCCTGCAACTTCACTCTGAAACTGTGAGGACGCTGCTCGACTCCCTGTAGCCCGCGACATGGCGCGCGTATCAGAGTAAGCGGGCGGAATATGTGGTGTACGTATCAGGCGATGGGTGTGTCCCTTTGAGGCCTCGTCTTCAACCCTGGCGAACTTCCTGCAGTCGCTGCTGTCTCGGGGCTTGGCTTTCCGCTCTCTCAACCCATACCTCGCAGCAATCACCTTCGTGTTCAAGCTGCATGATCGGGAGGGCCCTACTCGCCAGTTTCTAGTTACCCAACTGCTTAAGCGGACACGGAATAAGGCTCAACGGCTACCCACCCAGCGACAGCCCATGACCAGATGACTACTGAATCGACTGCTGGGGGCCCTGCGAGGTGTCTGCGGCTTGACTTACGAGAAGACCTGCTACTGAGCACTCTTCTCCCTTGCTTTCCACGCCTGCCTCCGTCTAGGGAAGGTGACCTGTGCAGAGAAGGGTCAACACACGCTACGCTTGGACCAGATAACTTTATCACGGATAGGGATCGACATCGCGTTTGCCTCCTACAAGCACAGTGCAGGTCGCACCCCTACTTTAAACCTGAGTGCAGACCCCTACAGCAAGTACTGCCCGGTCCATGCCATGGCAAACTACATAGGACGGCGGGGCATGGAACCAGGACCTATATTCCAAGACGAGACGGGCGCCCCGGTCACCAGACAAGATTTCTCCAGGGTGCTGCGTGCCGCCATTGGAGCCCTGGGACTACCTCCAAATGATTACGCCCCTCACTCTTTCAGAATTGGCAGGGCCACACAGATGTCCAAGGATGGCCTCGCGTCGGCGGCGATCAGAGCAGTCGGCAGATGGAAAAGTGACGCGTTCCACTCCTACGTCAGGGAAGACGTCATTCCACTCCCTAGATAAGTTACTATAGCGGCCAGCAGGCACCTAGCCCATCGGGGGATGGGGGACCGGCTGCGCTGGCCTGCGGAGTGGGGGGTACTGCGCCGGATCCCCAAGTCTAGGGCTGCCCGCAGCTACTTACCATATGTCAAGTGCACACTTGTAGTGCAAGTTGGGGGTTGCAGACTTTACATGTAAGCTAGGCACTAGCATATCATTATCCCTGGAAATTCTTATCTATCTTTTCTATGGCTTCTGTGTATACAGAATATATATTTTATATACATACTGTACTGGCTGTGTCACTCAAATTATAACACTGGTGTTGTAAATCAGTTACGTCCTCTAATTACTCAACACAAAGCTGCTATTAGGACAATATCCAATTCTGGCCCCAGACATTGTCGGAAAATCCGACACCATTTAATATATCATACAGACAGATAATATTTGCTGCTGTATTACCAACAAGTTACCCATAGAAAACGTAACTTGTAGTGGAATTACCGTCTAAAGAAAACGGGATATCATCACCACACACTATTATAATTCACCACCTATTATGGTGGGAATTGTTCTTAAATACATTAGTCTTTGGACTTTACCATCATAAAAACATCTTATATAAATTAACTTAATTATCAATATTAAAGTAGAGTAAATGTGACCCTTCTATCACTTTCTGAAATCTGGACAAAGTAGGCCAGGCGTCAGGGAGGAAGGAGGGAGCCATTGTTGTGTCACCTCCGAGACGTGTGGAGCAAATTCGGCTCCTATCATTCTGGACAATGTCGGCCAGTAACGTCAATAGTATGGAGTGTTAAACAGCCATTGTGTATACGAGACCAGAGGCACACGGGAGCAAATACGGCTCCTGTTAATTTTACTTGGACGTAGTGTTATGGAAACCAAAGGTACCATTGTCAACACGCTGTCTACAAATTCAAGTTAAGTGTCTATCCGAAACCCGTTTATCATTCATTTATGGCCATTAATGTCAGGATATAGGGTGACCCGGTTAGATCACGTGGAAGCCTCAAAATAAAGGTAATTAAGCCAGGTCTTATTGTTCCATGTACTGTATAGTGTTTTCTCTGATATAGCTTGTCATATATAGGATTCTGGCTTCACAGCTAGCGCACTTTTGACAGGTCATGACGAGGATGCAAGATTTTGTGCACCAGTTACTGGGTGATGGAAGCTGCCTCAAAGAGGATAATTTGATGTCTACACCCTAGTTATACCTGGTGGACTAACCTGCTGTACTATAAGATAAGGAACCTTTTCAATGTATGTAGTTAATACTGTAGTTTGATTGGCTGCATATATATAAATATAAACCCCCCCTAATGTGTAGAGGATCGATTTGTGAGATTGAGATTATTGCAGAAATACAGTCCACTTATCATTATACAAATTGCTATCGAAGTATATAAATTAACGTAAATATAAATTCATATAAATTAAATAAATATAAATCTCACAGGTCGGTTCCCACATTATTTGGACCTTCGGAACCGGAATATTCGGTCCTTTGAACCCACATTTGGTCATCTTAGTACCGGATGAACCAGTTAACCAGTGGATTCATTAAATATACTAGTGCAGTGTTATTTAAACAAAGCCAGTCAAAGACAGCGGCGAAGCCTCGTGGGAGCTCAGGAGCCTCCCTCAGCCGAGTTCAGCTTCGTCAGCGGTTTCATGCACACCCACAGATATTTGGTGGCGTGTTATTTCGTGAAATGACAGCGCTAATATTGAAACCAGCCAAATTAGTGACTGTGTCTTCGCGATATTGTTCACGGATTTCGTGGTGTTACATTTCGCGAGAGATTATCCACGAATTTTGTGGACTTTATTTCGCGAGGTCACTAATAACATTTAATACTTCTAGATAATATTAGAAGTTTCATAGAGGCTAATTAAGAGGCTATTAACAAATAATTGATGTGTATATTATTTCTCCAAAATAGAGAATTATTTAATATAAATTGCACTAGTGATCACAGTATAATATTTACTAATTGCCAACCCACAACAGGGTAGTAAATTACCATTGACTAGTTGAACTATTATTGCTCATCCTAGTCCCATTATTACCATAGTCAGTTGTACTATATTAAACAACTTAACACCATTAATGAATGGTGCAGACCCTATTTTGGGTGTAATTATTATCAACTCGAATTGAGTTGTATATATAATAATTTACTTATGGTCATTACACCTTTGAGTGATTAATTAGTGTCTCTACCATCCTGGGGTGATATAGAAGAGCTAACCTAAAGGTACTTCCAGTGACACTGGTTTATCACTCAAATCATTAGTGTGTATGATTGTATATATATATATATAATGTGTATTAATTTTAAGTGCTAACCTCTAGTAGAGGTAGGATTATTGCCTAGTGAGTGCAGAATTTACCCTAGGCTACCATCAGTGCTTGTTCAGTATTATGAGCAGCCCAAGTACAAGTCCCACAAGGCTTCACCAACTAGCCAGTATGGATAATGCAGGGAGAATGAAAAGAACCCTTGCAGGTCTTAAAGGCCACTTAACAAGACAGATCAAGAAATGTGAAGATTTGTCACAACAATCTCAAGTTGATTATGCTGACCTGGAAAGCTATTATCAAGCAGCTGCAGGTAAATTTGAGCAAATCAAATGCCAAATGGCTGTCCTTGTGGGGACAGACTACTACCATCGATTCATCGGTAGCCCTACTAAATATCAGGGTATAACCATGTTAAACTCTGCAGGAGGTAAATTACTCTCAGGCCCAGTATCAAGCCTGAGGAGACCTATGACTGCAGATAAACAATACCAGTAGAAACCTAAATTTGTCAGCTGATTATATTTCTCCAGTAGCATTATACTAAGGAGATTACAGCTGACTATACCAACAGAGGTTGATGTTAGTATCATCATTTAAAGCTGAAGATGAGTTCATGAGGCCTCAGTGGCAAATCAGTGAACAGTAGCCTAAAACAGCTACAAGTCACTGCGACCAATGTCACTGAACCCACTGCAGTCTCAGAACCATACTTTACTTTAATGATGAGCTATTCAATCTTCTTAATCAATTAACTAAATTAAACCCCAATAAATCAGATGACTGATTTGATACATTTATTATTTAATCAAGATGTATTCCATGGGCCTCAGTGTTTATATATCAGTGACCAGTTACCTGAAGAAACTTCAAGTTATATCTAATGTCACTGATCTCACTGCAGTCCCTGAATCATACTTGACTGTAGTACATGATCACATCCAGTCTTCTGGGTTAAATAATATGTAATAAGGCTTGAATATTAGCCTTTCAAGAGTTGACAGGGAAATGAAATCGCATTAGACTTCTAACCCCTGCAACTCTAGTACGGGACATCCGTCCTGTACGAACAGACACAAATGTGTGATTACTAACTACTAACATCAAATTAATGTAATAATTCGAAGGAGGAGTATCGGTGTTCGTCTGTTCTAAACAGGACTTCGACCCGTGAGCAGCCCCCTGGGGAATTATGTCGGAAAATCCGACACCATTTAATATATCATACAGACAGATAATATTTGCTGCTGTATTACCAACAAGTTACCCATAGAAAACGTAACTTGTAGTGGAATTACCGTCTAAAGAAAACGGGATATCATCACCACACACTATTATAATTCACCACCTATTATGGTGGGAATTGTTCTTAAATACATTAGTCTTTGGACTTTACCATCATAAAAACATCTTATATAAATTAACTTAATTATCAATATTAAAGTAGAGTAAATGTGACCCTTCTATCACTTTCTGAAATCTGGACAAAGTAGGCCAGGCGTCAGGGAGGAAGGAGGGAGCCATTGTTGTGTCACCTCCGAGACGTGTGGAGCAAATTCGGCTCCTATCATTCTGGACAATGTCGGCCAGTAACGTCAATAGTATGGAGTGTTAAACAGCCATTGTGTATACGAGACCAGAGGCACACGGGAGCAAATACGGCTCCTGTTAATTTTACTTGGACGTAGTGTTATGGAAACCAAAGGTACCATTGTCAACACGCTGTCTACAAATTCAAGTTAAGTGTCTATCCGAAACCCGTTTATCATTCATTTATGGCCATTAATGTCAGGATATAGGGTGACCCGGTTAGATCACGTGGAAGCCTCAAAATAAAGGTAATTAAACCAGGTCTTATTGTTCCATGTACTGTATAGTGTTTTCTCTGATATAGCTTGTCATATATAGGATTCTGGCTTCACAGCTAGCGCACTTTTGACAGGTCATGACGAGGATGCAAGATTTTGTGCACCAGTTACTGGGTGATGGAAGCTGCCTCAAAGAGGATAATTTGATGTCTACACCCTAGTTATACCTGGTGGACTAACCTGCTGTACTATAAGATAAGGAACCTTTTCAATGTATGTAGTTAATACTGTAGTTTGATTGGCTGCATATATATAAATATAAACCCCCCCTAATGTGTAGAGGATCGATTTGTGAGATTGAGATTATTGCAGAAATACAGTCCACTTATCATTATACAAATTGCTATCGAAGTATATAAATTAACGTAAATATAAATTCATATAAATTAAATAAATATAAATCTCACAGGTCGGTTCCCACAGACATCACTCGGTACCCCTACTTAAATCTCTGAATATGTTAGACATTAAGTCACTGCACATTCTCTCATGTGTATTATACATATATAAAACGCTAAACTATAATGCCAATCCTGATCTCAAAAGCTTCATAGAAGGTTGTATCAGAACCCATGAGCATCACACCAGAAATAAATACAGTTTTGATATTCCTAGAGTACGACTTAATCAAACTAGAAATGCTCTACAAATCAAGGGGCCCAAAATGTGGAATGACCTTCCCAACCATGTTAAAGACTGTACCTCTCTCAACCAGTTTAAGTTAAAAGCGAAGCTATACCTAATAAATTCCCTGTAACCTACCTTACCCTTCTATTGTCAACCAATGTCTGTTTTTTTCTTTAATGAGCGCTGTTTGTCGACATAATTGTATTTGTGCTGCTTTTTCATCTATGTTTTCATTTCTTGTTTTCATTCTACTCATTATGCTCAATTAGTATTAAGCTTGTCATTTAAGTTCATCATGCCCGAAACGCTTTGCGTAATAGTGGCTTTAGGCATTGTATGTACTAGCTCTACCTATAAGTCAAACAATCCTTGTAAATATTTATTGTATGTATGTACCTTACCTAAATAAAATTGTATTGTATTGTATTGTATTGTATTGTATTGTATTGTACTTTAATTATAACATTAAGCTGATTGTGTGTACTGCAACATTACATTGGCTAACTGGCACTAGGCTCTGTTAATAATGTTCTACGACTTATTCTCTTTAGTTGCATCTTTGCAGTACTGGTATACTACTCAGTTATGGTATACGACATCGATTATATTGTGGTACAGCACTTGTTCTCTATACAATAATTAATAAATAAGTCCCCCATACTGGCTTGTGTTTTTCTCCCCAATCAGAAAACGAGAGTTTCTTAGCCACTTCCTCCCAACACTAACATTTTTGCTTTCTCATCACTTGCACAACTGCTACTAACATCAAAGGTGATATTATTCATATCTATTTTCTTTTTTATTTCTGTATACCGTTTTACTCTAACCTTTGTTTCAACATTTGTCACTACAGAAGGTTGAACACCGCTACCATTACTAGAAAGTTCATTTCCCTGACTATCCTCAATCAATACATCATGTTCTTCCTTACTTTCTTCTATGCACGTTTCACTTTCCATTTCATGTCCTGTTTCACTTTCCATTTCATGTCCTGTTTTACTTTCCATTTCACGTTTTGTTTCACCACCATCTTCACCCCGTCTACCCTTGAGGTTATCTTGAGGTTATCTTGAGTTGATTTCGGGGCTTTTAGTGTCCCCGCGGCCCGGTCCTTGACCAGGCCTCCACCCCCAGGAAGTAGCCCGTGACAGCTGACTAACACCCAGGTACCTATTTACTGGTAGGTAACAGGGGCATTCAGGGTGAAAGAAACTTTGCCCATTTGTTTCTGCCTCGTGCGGGAATCGAACCCGCGCCACAGAATTACGAGTCCTGCGCGCTATCCACCAGGCTACGAGGCCCCTCTTTATGGGCCCTACCCTGCATAGCTAATTTTTCTAATGCCTCAATCCTTTTGTCTAGTTTTTTTAAATATCCCAATATTTGAGTACCAACCTCCGAGTTCACTGTATTGTCCTGAGTCTTATCTCCACAAGGTTTTATTTTTTCAATTGCATTTCCCACTTTCCCTAGGCTCACCTTAATTGTCTCCGTTCCTTTCTCCCACACATTGCACATAGGGGTTGTCGTTGACTTCAAGCTGTTTCCTCCATGGTCCTGGTGCACAATCTTTCTTTTCTTCGAGGATACATCTATCCTGCTTGTAGGACCCGTCCTGGAGTCTCTCAGATGAGGCTTCATGGGGCATAGATAGGAACCAGCATTGTGGCTGCCACGACAATTGCAACAACATTGCAAGACTTTTTCGTTGTTTTTAATCTTGACTCTACACTCTTGCGAGTCGTGTTTCTTACCACAATACCGACACCTGGGGTCAAACTGACATTTCCATGCCATATGTCCCCAACGAGAACATTTCATGCATAATATGGGCTCCTCAATGTATTTTGCCACTTTCCTGTAGCCTAGTCCTTGCACAAAAATTCTCTCTGGAGCCTCACCCTTTACCAAGGCAACAACCTGGCTTTATTTTTCACCACGAACATTGTTCTTCTTTGCCCAAACAACACTATCATTGTTGAGAAATAGATAATCAGGACCGAAATAAGTTGGATACTTAAACACTATGACCTTGGTGTGTATCATACCTTCTTCCGGAGTAACCATCAGAATATTCTCAAACCTTCCAAACCAAACAAACCAATATTCTTTGCAGTGGGTTCAACCACTGCAAACCATCTCAAGTCCATCATCACCCAGCAAAAATCTGCTATCAGAATAATAACAAATTCTGCTTGAATTTGTGGAGTGAGATTATGTTTAGCATGTTTAGGGAGTTAAACAAGGGGGCTGAGTGTTGTCTGAAAGCAGAATTCGTTATTATTCTGATAGCAGATTTTTGCTGGGTGATGATGGATTTGAGGTGGTTAGCAGTGGTTGAACCCCATGCACAGATACCATAATTAAGATAGGGATAGATTAGTGCATAATATAGAGAGATGAGAGCAGAGTTAGGTACATAATATCTGATTTTGGAGAGTATACCAACTGTTTTAGAGACTTTCTTAGTTATGTGTTGTATATGGGTACTGAAGTTGAGTCTCTTGTCTAGGAATAGGCCGAGAATCTTTCCATCATTTTTATTGCTAATGTTTACATTGTCTATCTGAAGCTGAATTGCATTTGTAGATTTGCTTCCAAATAAGATGCAGTAGGTCTTTTCTATGTTAAGTGTTAGTTTGTTGGTTGACATCCATAAGTGGACTTTTTTAGTTCATTATTAACAACATTATTTAGTGTATGTGGGTTGGGGTTAGAGTAGATGAGGGTAGTATCATCAGCGAACAAAATAGGTTTCAGAATGTTAGAGACATTAGGCAGATCATTGATGTATATAAGAAATAGGAGAGGTCCCAAGATGCTGCCCTGTGGTACTCCAATGGTTATTGGTAGAGTGGGAGAGGTTATATTATTGATGACTACACATTGGTGTCTATCACTAAGATAGGATATTGGATATATATAGTCCAGTGCATGGCCTCTGCACTGGACTATATTCCATATAGTCCATAATGATGGAGTTTACGTAAGAGGTAATTGTGATTAACAGTATCAAAGACCTTTCTCAGGTCAATGAAGAGTTCAATCGGACACTCATTTTTGTCAAGGGCTGAGTAAATTATATCAAGGAGACTAATAATTGCATTGTTGGTACTCTTTTGGGAGCGGAAGCCAAACTAACAGGGGCTAAGAATGTCGAATTTTAAGAGACAGGAGTAGAGCTGTTTGTAGATAATTTTTTCAAATATTTTTGATAGAATGGGTAGGTTTGATATTGGTCTATAATTGTTTATGTCTGCCGGATTACCTCCTTTATGAACTGGCGTTACGTACTCTTGTTTTTTTTAAGGATATCAGGGAAGGTATGACACTCGAGGGATTTGTCGAACAGCAGAGCTATAGGTGGCACAAGAGCATGGGAGGCGCTCTTGTATACAATGGATGGGATTTCACTGATGTTCCCATGCAGCTTTGGTTTTTAGTGAGTGTATGATGGACACATATGATGTGAGTGTATAAGGCCTCAAAAGGACAGAGGACTGTCCCATGGAGCATCACACTCCGGCAGCCTCCCACCAAGTCCCCTCACTGCAACAATGAGCCGGACAGGGAGGGGGAGGGAGAGGGGAAGGCGCTCAGTGGGAGGGGAAGGACTCTCCCACTAGCTGACAGTTTTGAGTTTGTATTTAGGCCATGCTTAAATTAATCTCTGTTTTCATTTGCCAATCTGTTCGTAGGTTCTGGTAATTTCTGGACCAGGTTACTCCATACAGCGACATGAAGAGTCCTTTGACCAGCCCGTTCACTTGGTCTGGCCCCATTGAACTTTCTCATCGAAACATCGTTCCTCAGGCAATCTTCGTACGAGAATACCTGGTGTGATTAATGCTTTGAGTATAACCCAAATGCCCAAAGTGTTTGTGGAGTCTCAAAATCGTATCGAGCTCTGCATCCATAATGACGGTGGACGTGTCAAGAATTAACAATCCCGAGATTAAATATACACACACTTGGACTGGCCGGTTCGGCGGAGGCCTCGCCTCTTGCAGGTCGGCGTTCGATCCCAAACTATTCAAGTGGACACCATTCCGTTCCTTCGTCTTATCATGGATCTTTGTCCTCAAATCCCTCCCAAGTGTTACATAGTTATACTGGCTGGGAACGTCTTCTCCCCAGATTCTTTACCTTGAATATATATTGCCTTACTGAAGCACTTTACAGGTTGCTTTATTTCCAATACAACGTAAGTAAATAAATTTATCAAGGGAACGAGACCTTTATAATAATAATAATAATATAATAATAATAATTTTTATTTAGGCAAAGGTACATACATAAAGAGATTTTACAAAGTTTGTTGGCTTTATAGATAGGAGCTAGTACATACAATGCCTAAAGCCACTATTACGCAAAGTGTTTCGGGCAGGAAAAAACACTACTGACTAAAGCTTAAAACTAATGGGTAAAAAGAAAAAAATGCGTTGAGTACAAATAAAAATAGAGGTAAAAGAGGGGGGGAACATTGTTGAAAAAACAGCACAAATACAATTACAAATTATTACAGAAAATTACATTAAAACAGCGTTGATTTGTAAAACAAACAAAAAAAAAAAACATACATGGGTTGACAATAGAGAGGTAAGGTAGGTTACAGGGAATTTATTAGGTATAGCTTCGTTTTTAACTTAAACTGGTTGAGAGAGGTACTGTCTTTAACATGGTTGGGAAGGTCATTCCACATTCTGGGCCCCTTGATTTGTAGAGCATTTCTAGTTTGATTAAGTCGTACTCTAGGAATATCAAAACTGTATTTATTTCTGGTGTAGTGCTCATGGGTTCTGTTACAACCTTCTATGAAGCTTTTGAGATCAGGATTGGCATTATAGTTTAGCGTTTTATATATGTATAATACACATGAGAGAATGTGCAGTGACTTAATGTCTAACATATTCAGAGATTTGAGTAGGGGTACCGAGTGATGTCTGGGGCCAGAGTTGGATATTGTCCTAATAGCAGCTTTGTGTTGAGTAATTAGAGGACGTAAGTGATTTTGGGTAGTAGAGCCCCAAGCACAAATACCATAGTTGAGATATGGATAGATGAGGGAGTAATAGAGAGTCACCAGGGCAGGGCGTGGTACATAATATCTGATCTTAGAAAGAATGCCCACAGTTTTTGAAACTTTTTTTGATATATTTAGAATGTGTCCCTGGAAATTCAGCTTGTGGTCAATGAGAATGCCAAGGAATTTGCCATCTAATTTGTTACAAATTTGGGTATTGTTTATTTTGAGATTTATTTGATTAGAGGATTTATTGCCAAACAGAATATAGAAAGTTTTGTCAATGTTAAGGGTGAGTTTGTTGGCAGTTAGCCAAAGATGGACTTTATTTAGCTCTGTATTTTCTGTGGTATTTAGAGCAAGGGGGTCAGGACTGGAGTAAATGAAGGTTGTGTCATCAGCAAATAGAATTGGTTTGAGGTGTTGGGAGGCATTTGGAAGGTCATTAATGTAGATGAGAAAGAGGAGAGGGCCAAGTATGCTGCCCTGAGGAACACCAATGTTGATGGGTAGGGTGGGAGAAATTGTATTATTCACAGAAACATATTGGAGCCTGTCAGTAAGGTAGGATTTGAGGTATTGCAGGGAGTGTCCTCTGACTCCATAATGATGTAATTTAAGAAGAAGGTTTTGGTGGTTGACAGTGTCAAAAGCTTTACGCAGGTCCACAAATAACCCAACAGGGAACTCATTTTTATCAAGAGCTGTATGAATCGAGTTAAGCATACTAATAAGTGCATCGTTAGTGCTTTTTTTGGGTCTGAAGCCATATTGGCAAGGGCTAAGTATATTGTGTTTGGCTAGATATGAGTAAAGCTGCTTATAGATTAGTTTTTCAAAAATTTTTGACAAGTTTGGCAGGATTGATATAGGTCTGTAGTTGTTAACATCTGTGAGATCACAACATTTGTGGACAGGCGTTACTCTCGCTTTTTTAGAATATCTGGAAAGGTTTGGAGTTCAAGTGACTTGTTGTAGAGCAAAGCAAGAGCAGGGGCTAAAGATCTGGAGGCTTTTTTGTAAATTAAAGTTGGTATCTCCTCAAGGGCACTAGACTTGGTTTTAAGGGAAAGGATTATCTCATTGACGTCAGTGGAATTTATAGGCTTTAGGTACAGAGACTGGATAGTTACCTGTAAGATAGTCCTTAATGTCAGTACTGGAAGATGGAATATCATTTGCAAGGGATGAACCAATGGAAGAGAAGAACCTATTGAACTCAATAGCAGAATCAGAGGCTGAAAGCTGACCATCGTTATTGGACAGGAGTGTTGGTTTGTTATTTAAAGACTTCTTTGATCCCAATATTTGTGAAATTGTGCTCCAAGTTTGTTTAATGTTGCTCTTTATTTGGGTAAATTTATCTTCGTAGTATTTAGTTTTGGCTCATCTAATTATCTTAGATAGCAATAATGAGTAATTCTTTGAGAATTCTTTGGAGACAATTCCTAACCTATACTTCTTCTCAAGGTAAATTAACCAGTCTATGAGCCGAGATGAGATACGAGGTTGTTTATAAATAGTCACTGCTTTCACAACAAAAGCGGTGAAGTTATGCGAAGAAGAAAATGTATTACCGTAATTGGGAGACTAACCGACTAAGTAGCGCGCGCGCAGCGAGCGGGGGACTTAAAAGCGAGCCCGCGGACTCAGCAACCTCTTGCTCGCCTCCGCCTCGCCAGATACACTACAAAACGCTCCGCCGCCATCCGTTACACATGGACTACGACGCCAGTACCTCAGACGACTACGCGCCTTCGACATAGCCTTCCACGCCATCCCCTGTCGCCTGCAAGGGCGGCCCACACGGGGCTCCTGATTGAGTGAAGTTTTCAGTGTTAGCCATAGGCGTTCCAGAGCAGCCAGCACATCTCCAATATCCTAAGGTACAGTCCTGCCCGTGTTTCCCCTTCACGCCCGCGTGTATGGCTCCCTGTTTTAGTTAGGAATGTCCCCAGTCCCCGGCGTGTGCCCAGCGCGTGTCCCCGGTCGCACGTGTTCCGACGCAGTAGCTAGCTGCCCAGGTTTATTTGCCCTCTCTAAGGACCCCACCGTGCAGCCCGCATGGCGGGGTCCCTCCCCGCCCTCAGTCCCGTTCCCGGGCGTGCGTGTCGTGCCATGCACGTGTGGCTCCCCCTTCCGTATGAGGGCGGGCGGCACTGCTCTGGTGGTGTCGCCCACGTAGCCAGGCTCAGTGGCGTGCTTGCCCAGGCGTGGTCCCTGGGGGCCCCCCTTCGCCCCTTTGCGTGCAGGCTCCTCTACGCCCGGGGGCAGGCGGCGCCACAGTGGAGGTGTCGCCCATCTGGTCTCGGCTCTCAGGGGCCTGCCTGCCCTAGGCGGGGTCCCAAGGGGCTCTGCTACGCCCTCGTCCTAGTGGGTGTCTGGGCCGCGAGGCATGCACGTACAGGCTCCTCTACGCCCGTGGGCCGAAGTCCCCCACACCTGGTGGTGTTGCCCGCGTGGCCTGGCCCAGTTTATTTATTTCGTTATTTATTTATTTATTTACTTAATTATACATATACAAGAAGGTACATTGGGATTGCGAGGATACGTAGCGTAATAGTCACTTCCTTGTAAAGCCACTGGTACACGCAGCTGGATCTGGTGGTGACGCCCACGCGGCCAGGCTTGCTTGCCCTAGGCGTGGTCCTTGGGGGCTCTGCTTCGCCCCTTGCCCCGGTGGGCGCCCGGGCACGAGGCGTGCACGTGCGGGCTCTTAACGCCCGGGGGCGGGCGGTGCCACGCTGGTGGCGTCACCCATCTGGCCGCCCCTCCAGTTACTAAGATGCTTTCCTACGAGAAAGATTAAGTTTTCTTGATGCTTATATCCTACTTAATAAATTCGAGATTTATTTCAGTTCCGAAGAATCGATTCAGTCGAATCCAGTCAATTATTCTTTATTAGTGTTATCATTTATAGTTATTAATATTTATTATTATTCCTTATTATAATCGTCATTAATCTATTCTTAATTATTGGATAGAGAACAACTGCTGTATCACATTACTCGTTGTCGTTTAACTGAGCAGTGCGCAAGCGATTGTTAATCACTGGCTGGTTCGTCGCCCTTACTATTGTTATTCTTCATTTGTTATTATTCTTTATTATTTATACTTTATAATTAATTATTCACCCAGCTGCTGAAGTTCCGGCTGGCGCGGCCCAGCCGATGATCCAGCAGCTGAAGCTTCAGTTACTAAGAATATTTACTTTAAGAAAAGGTTAAGTTTTCTTTATGTTTATATTATCTTTATTAAGATCAAGAATTCCTTCGGTTCCGAAGACTCGATTCGGAACAAAATTATCAATTATACCTTTATTATTGTCTCCATGGTTATTATTCTTTATTATTATCACTCTCTATTATAATTATTATTAACCCAGCTGCCAACCGTTGGTCCAGCAGCTGAGGCTACAGTTACTATGATTTTTTTTTTTTTTTTTTTTTTTTTTTTTTTTTTTTTTTTTTTTTTTTTTTTTTTTTTTTTTTTTTTTTTTAAGATATATACAAGAGTTGTTACATTTTTGTACAGCCACTAGTACGCGTAGCGTTTCAGGCAGGTCCCTGGAATACGATCCCCTGCCGCGAAGAATCGTTTTTTCATCCAAGTACACATTTTACTGTTGCGTTAAACAGAGGCTACAGTTAAGGAATTGCGCCCAGTAAATCCTTCCCGGCCAGGATACGAACCCATGACATAGTGCTCGCGGAACGCCAGGCGAGTGTCTTACCACTACACCACGGAGACCACGGAGAATCTTATTAAGAATCGAATACCTTTTCTTTATGCCTATATTATACTTTAATAAGAACATGAATTGCTTCAGTTCCGAAGAGTCGGTCCAGATGTATCATATCAATTATTCCTCGTTTGTTATTCTTTATTGTTATTTCATTATTAGTGCTGGGCTCCGCAGCTGAATGAACAGCGCTTGGGGGTCGTAGCACTAAGGGCCCGGGTTCGACTCCCGGCGGAGGGGGAAACAATTGGGAAGTTTTTTTCCTTCTTTATTATAAATATTATTAACCCAGCTGTTGAAGTTCCGGCTGGCGAGGTCCCAGCCGATGATCCAGCAGCTGATGTCTCCAGCTGCTGAAGTTCCGGCTGACGAGGTCCCAGCCGAAGATCCAGCAGCTGGCGCTCCAGTTAATGAATCTTTACTTTAAGAAAAGAACAGCTTTCCTTATGCTTATATTATCTTTAGTAAGATCAAGAATTACTTCAGTCCCGAAGATTCGATTCAGCCGATTCCTGTCAATTATTCCTTAGTATTGTTATCCTTTCGTGGTATTATTCTTTATTATTATTCTTTATTATATTCGTTCTCCCCCGGTGAGTTATTCCCCGGTATTATTTTGGGATAAGGAACAATGAATGTACCACATTACTCGATGCCGTACGTATAAACTAACTGAGCAGTGCGCCAGTGCTGCAATGGACGCTACTAGGGAGATTGTGACATGGCACATTGCTGTCGGAGCCTAGTGCCAGTTACACAATGTTGTCGGGTACACACAAACGAGGTCTCAATTATTATTCAGTCATTTTTTCTGGTTATGTCTATTCACCTTCCCTGTTTATTATTATCCTCATATTCAATTATCCATACTGGTTATAATAATTTCGCTACTCATTTGATTTGCCGCTGTTGTGCCGGCTGATGTGATCCCTGCCGGTGATCCAGCAGCTAATGGCCCATGCAGCTGCCTTCGGGCCGGGCACAGCTGCTGATGTACCGGCTGACGTGGATACGCTGCCGATGACCCAGCTGCTGATGTTCCGGCTGTTGTGGTCCCAGCCGATGATCCAGCAGCTGATGGCACAGCTGGCGGTGTTCCAGCTGAGCATGCCCCTGGGGGCCAAGCACAGCTGCTGACGTTCCGGCCGAGGTGGTCCCAGCCGATGATTCAGCAGCTGATGGCTCACCTGGGGGTGTTCCAGCTGAGCATGCCCCTGGGGGCCAAGCACAGCTGCTGAGGTTCCGGCTGACGTGGTCCCAGCCGATGATCCAGCAGCTGATGGCCCAGCTGGTGGTGTTCCAAGCTGGGCACGCCCCTGGGGGCCAAGCACAGCTGCTGACGTGCCGACTGATGTGGTCCCAGCCAATGAGCTAGCAGCTGCAGGCTCAGCTGACGGTCTTACAGCTGAGCATGCCCTTGTAATTAATCATCGTGATTATTGTTAATTAATTGTTTGCAGTTGTTTAATTATTATTTATATGCTGCCGGTGACCCAGCAGCTGAAGGTCCAGCCGAGCATGCCCGTATAATCAACCATTATTATTATGAGTATTGTTAATTAATTATTAGTAGCTAATAATAGCAGACGAAGGCTCAGCTGGTGGTGTTGCAGCCGAGCATGCACAGTCACCCTCTTTATTTATATACGATTTCTGTTCTTTACATTTTGTCATTCCTTATATTCCTTTCTAATTTATGTATTATATATTGTTTGTTTGTTTCTCGGGCCAGACCCAGCTCCGAATGTCCCGGCTGACGAGTTTCCAGCCGATGACCCAGCAGCTGAGGCTCCGGAAGGAGGTAACCAGCCGACGATGTCCCAGCTGCTGAAGTTGACATCTAGCGGCGTCCAACCGAAGATGCAGCTGCAATGGTCCAGCTGCCAAGGCTACAGATGGCGTGTCCCAGCCGAGGAATTTCACGAGAGATGAAAGGAAGAACGCATTTTCTCCCCATTCTTAATAATAATTTCGTTACAGTTCTAATTAGTTTTGTTGAGCGTAAGTGGTCACGCAGTTCGACGCCACTTAACACCCTCTTACCTTGGCCGGTTGGCGTTCCTTAGTATCCTTCTTAGTATCACCCTCTTACCTTGGCCGGTTGGCGTTCCTTAGTATCCTTCTTAGTATCACGTACCCTCTTACCTTGGCCGGTTGGCGTTCCTTAGTATCCTTCTTAGTATCACCCTCTTACCTTGGCCGGTTGGCGTTCCTTAGTATCCTTCTTAGTATCACCCTCTTACCTTGGCCGGTTGGCGTTCCTTAGTATCCTTCTTAGTATCACCCTCTTACCTTGGCCGGTTGGCGTTCCTTAGTATCCTTCTTAGTATCACCCTCTTACCTTGGCCGGTTGGCGTTCCTTTAGTATCTACCCGCTGCATAGTGATATGGACTTCGCCGCACTCTACGCAGTCTTCGGGGCCTCCTGCAATCTACTGTCTGCACTGTTTTAACATTGACTTATAATTTATATTATTTAATATAATTTATATTTATAAAATACATATTATAATAATTTACAATTTATTATAAATTTTATTATATTTTATTTGTATTATATTTATTTTATATTATTAATTTTATTAATTTTATTTTGATAATTTATAATTTATATAAAAATATTTATATAAATATTATTATATATAATTTATTATTGATAATTGCCGTGCCGGTGCCTACTAACTACTTGACGCTGACATTAACTACTTCTATTAGTTTCCCACTGAGGAGGCGTCCGATGTTCCAGGAGTTAGCACTTATTGTATCGGGCAGTACCATCACTAGGCTACTCGGTTACTCCCCACTCAGTTATGCATGGGGCTTCATTCAATTCTACCCATTCCTGCCTTACGCAACAGGTGTCGCATCCAGTTATCTCCACTCTCGCAGCCTAGTTGCCAGCAGTACACTTTGATGCGGGTTCCACGCACCTGTGCCTTTGCTTTTCACGTTACCTCTGCACACCAGCTCCTGCCCACCCTTACTGCTTTAATACTTCCAGATCCACAATAGAACGAGGACGAGGAAAACATGTGATGATGGACCACGGCTCTCATGCCCACCGTGCGAGGTATCCTGGGAGGTGACCGACACGCTTCTAAGCTGACACCTCCACACCACACCCGCGGGGCTCACCACAGCGACAATGACCAACACGGGGTCGACCCTGGGAGTCGGCCTCGGAGTGGACAGCGTTCACATTCCCACACCCGCCCTGGGGCCAGCCTTCCAGGACTGGTCTCTGTAAGGGCGGGCTACTACGACGAAGATATACACGGGATCGACCAGTCATTCGTCATGGTGGAAAGCGCTCCCTGCATGGAGTACAAACCCGGCAGTATGTACTCCTCCCAGGGCACAGTCGGTGGGCCATCCCGCCTCTCTGCCCCACGACTCGTCAAGATGGCGCTCTGTCGGCCCACCAAGCGAGCTGCGTCAGTTAGCAGCATCTGCCTAGTAGACCCGGAATGGTACCTATTTCAGTCAGGAAAAGCTGATAGTTTTTTAATGGCCTCTCCGGGCATACGGGCACGCTTACGGCCACGGTAGCGAGAAGTCACGTTCCTACTTATACCAGCCAGCTTCCGCTCGCCCTTCGGGGGTGGGGGTTCCGCGCCGCTGGCCCTCATGGGAATAGGGGTGCTCCGACGGAACCCCCAAAGTGATAAGCCAAGAATACCAAGAATTGGAATTACCGTAAATTCAATCATGCAACTTTCAATTAGAGATCTCTCTTCATTGTATTTGATTTAATCATTATAACGGGTATCAATTAATTTTATTTCTGGATAATAATTTATGGTTATTCACTAATCATCATTAGTCACCATAATTAATTCTACTTTAATCATCTATTTATTCGTCATAATGAGCTATTATGCTTCTTCATTTAAGGATTATCAATTATTTATTTATTCATTAATTATGACTATTATTATTAATTAATTATTTGTATTTAAATAATTAATTATTATTATTATTATAAAATAAAATTAGTCCCCCACTCTGTGAGCGTTTTCTTCCAACAGTAGAACAATAATAACCTTGGGTTGTGAAGTCTCGAAGCTCGTAAACTGTTTAATTACTATAACAAAACCACCATGATTAAGGAAAGATGCACGGGTTTCATAAGGGGTTACGCCACTGCTTCAAGAGTCCTGGACCTAGATTCAGGAAGCTCCGTGTATTTCTTCGTAAGTGGGTTTGCTACGAAGGTTCCTAAGTGTGCCCTAAGAAGATGCTTAGGTGCAATTCCAGTACGTCCACTTAGGAAGAAATTTGTTGGTTCACCTGCGTGCCGATAGAGATCACTACTGTGTTTCGTTTGGCCAATCAGAGAGCAGCAACATTCTTCATATTGAAGATTTAGCGCTGGCTTATCGGTGCTCTACTGCCTCCTATTTACGTCGAATTTTCTTATAAAATTAGTATATTTCGAAGTAAAACAATTTTTTTTTCAACTTCTACAGCCAGCACCGACATTGTAGTAAACAAATATGTTACATTTGTTGTTTATCTACGTAATTCTAAGAGATACTGTGTAGCTGTTCGTGTTGCTCGGAAGATGCGCTGACAATTATTGTATATATTTACTGAATTTACCAAAGGGCCACTAACTATCTAGTGGCCCTCGAAGAGGACAGAAAGCCGGCGGCTTGTTAAAGGGCCCGCCAATTGTCTTAATGATATTTTTTCGCTGGAATTTGGCATTTACGGCTTCAGCGGGTAGGCGGTTCCATGGATTTATAGCCCTCTTGGTGGAAAAAAACATCTGTTTTCAGTCCTACTTGAGAAAACATACTCTCCAACACTATATCTGTGATTGCCCTGTTATCAGTGACTTCATACCAAATGGTATGAGGTATTTTGAGCTCTGTAATTACTTTTTATTTATTTATTTATTTATTTATTTATATACAAGAAGGTACATTGGGTTTGTGAGAATACATTGGATAGTACAGTATTTACATTCTTGTAAAGCCACTAGTACGCGCAGCGTTTCGGGCAGGTCCTTAATCTAGCAGATAATTTTAAGTAGGTAATTTCAATCAGAATTGATAAATGATAAAGATACATTACAAGAGAAAAATGAGATGAGAGAGATAAGTAAGTATATTAAAGCACATTATTATATTAAAGCTCTGATTGATTACATTGACAGCTTGATTAGTAATTTAAACAAGATTAATATTTATTTATTTATTTATTTATTTATTTATTTATTTATTTATTTATTTATGCATATACAAGAATGTACATAAGGAATGTGAGGATACAATTATGGTAATTACAGTCTTGTAAAGCCACTAGCACGCGCAGCGTTTCGGGCAGGTCCTTAATCTAAGAAAATTTTAAGGAGGTAAATACTTGCAAAATTTATAGACAAAAAAATGATAACAGATTACATGGAATGAAAAAAAAAAAGATGAGAGAAAATTATAGGTACAGTATATTAAAGCACATAGGTAGCTAAGATTGATTGCAATGACAGCTTAAAATGGTAGTTGACAACAAATTGGTAGGCACAATACAGCAGAAACAATATAAGATTGATTGCAATGACAGCTTGAATGGTAGTTGATAAAAATTGGTAGTCACAATACAGCATATGGCTAGCACATAAAAGAAGACAGCAATGAACACAATGATAATGTTGTTTGATATTACATAAAAATTAGGAGATTGGGTACCACTAGGTACAGAGCAAATTTAAAGCTCAGTGTAGGAAACTAAATAGATGAAGTTAGGTACTTTTTGGTTTTGCTTTTAAATAAGGCAAAAGTTTTACAGTTTTTCAATTCACTAGGGAGTGAGTTCCATAGACTAGGTCCCTTAATTTGCATAGAGTGTTTACACAGATTAAGTTTGACCCTGGGGATATCAAAGAGATATTTATTTCTGGTGTGGTGATAATGGGTCCTATTACATCTGTCCAGGGAGAGTTTCAGAGCATGGTTTGATAGGGGAGGATAAGGGAGATAATAGACACCATACAGCAGATTGACAGCACATATAATAATAATAATAATAATTTTTATTTAGGTAAGGTACATACATAAAGAGATTTTACAAAGTTTGTTGGCTTTATAGATAGAGCTAGTACATACAATGCCTAAAGCCACTATTACGCAAAGCGTTTCGGGCAGGAAAAACATTAATGACTAAAGCTTAAAACTAATGGGTAAAAAGAAAAGATGTGATGAGTACATATAAAAAATAGAGGTAAAAGAGGGGGGAACATTGTTGAAAAAGCAGCACAAATACAATTACAAATTATTACAGAAAATTACATTCAAACAGCGTTGATTTGAAAAACAAAAAAAAACAAAAAACATACATGGGTTGTCAACAGAGGGGTAAGGTGGGTTACATGGAATTTATTAGGTATAGCTTCGTTTTTAACTTAAACTGGTTGAGAGAGGTACAGTCTTTAACATGGTTGGGAAGGTCATTCCACATTCTGGGCCCCTTGATTTGTAGAGCATTTCTGGTTTGATTTAGTCGTACTCTAGGAATATCAAAACTGTATTTATTTCTGGTGTGGTGCTCATGGGTTCTGTTACAACCTTCTATGAAGCTTTTGAGATCAGGATTGGCATTATAGTTTAGCGTTTTATATATGTATAATACACATGAGAGAATGTGCAGTGACTTAATGTCTAACATATTCAGAGATTTGAGTAGGGGTACCGAGTGATGTCTGGGGCCAGAATTGGATATTGTCCTAATAGCAGCTTTGTGTTGAGTAATTAGAGGACGTAAGTGATTTTGGGTAGTAGAGCCCCAAGCACAAATACCATAGTTGAGATATGGATAGATAAGGGAGTAATAGAGAGTCACCAGGGCAGGGCGTGGTACATAATATCTGATCTTAGAAAGAATGCCCACAGTTTTTGAAACTTTTTTTGATATGTTTAGAATGTGTCCCTGGAAATTCAGCTTGTGGTCAATGAGAATGCCAAGGAATTTGCCATCTAATTTGTTACAAATTTGGGTATTGTTTATTTTGAGATTTATTTGATTAGAGGATTTAAGAATAACAGAATATAGAAAGTTTTGTCAATGTTAAGGGTGAGTTTGTTGGCAGTTAGCCACAGATGGACTTTATTAAGCTCAGTATTTACTGTGGCATTTAGAGCAAGGGGGTCAGGACTGGAGTAAATGAAGGTTGTGTCATCAGCAAATAGAATTGGTTTGAGGTGTTGGGAAGCATTTGGAAGGTCATTAATGTAGATGAGAAAGAGGAGAGGGCCAAGTATGCTGCCCTGGGGAACACCAATGTTGATGGGTAGTGTGGGAGAAATTGTATTATTCACAGAAACACATTGGAGCCTGTCAGTAAGGTAGGATTTGAGGTATTGTAGGGAGTGTCCTCTGACACCATAATGATGTACTTTAAGAAGAAGGTTTTGGTGGTTGACAGTATCGAAAGCTTTACGCAGGTCCACAAATAACCCAACAGGGAACTCATTTTGATCAAGAGCTGTATGAATCGAGTTAAGCATACTAATAAGTGCATCGTTAGTGCTTTTTTTGGGCCTGAAGCCATATTGGCAAGGGCTAAGTATATTGAGTTTGGCTAGATATGAGTAAAGCTGCTTATAGATTAGTTTTTCAAAATTTTTTGACAAGTTTGACAATATAAGACAGCAATGAACACAATGGTAAAGATGTTCAAAATGGGTACATAAAGATTGGGAGACTGGGTAGCAAAAGATACAGATAAACAAGATTTATAAACACAATACAACAGATTGGCAGCACATATAAGAAAACAGCAATGATCACAATGGTAAAGATGTTCAAATTGGGAACATAAAGGTTGGGAGATTGGGTAGCAATTGATACAGTGCAATTTTAAGGCAAAAGTGAAAAACTATGAAGATGAAATTAGGTACTTTTTAGTATTGATTTTGAATGATGTAAAAGTTGGACAGCTTTTCAATTCAGTAGGGAGTGAGTTCCATAAACTGGGTCCCTTTATTTGCATAGAGTGTTTACACAGATTAAGTTTAACTCTGGGGATATCAAAGAGATATTTATTTCTGGTGTGGTGATAATGGGTCCTATTACATCTGTCCAGGAAGAATTTCAGACAAGGATTTGCATTTAAGAACAGGGTTTTGTAAATGTAGTTGACACAAGAGAATTTGTGGAGTGAGATTATGTTTAACATGTTTAGGGAGTTAAACAAGGGGGCTGTGTGTTGTCTGAAAGCAGAATTTGATATTATTCTGATAGCAGATTTTTGCTGGGTGATGATGGACTTGAGGTGGTTTGCAGTGGTTGAACCCCATGCACAGATACCATAGTTGAGATAGGGATAGATTAGTGCATAATATAGAGAGATGAGAGCAGAGTTAGGAACATAATATCTGATTTTGGAGAGTATACCAACTGTTTTAGAGACTTTCTTAGTTATGTGTTGCATGTGGGTACTGAAGTTGAGTCTCTTGTCTAGGAATATGCCAAGAAACTTTCCATCATTTTTATTGCTAATGTTTACATTGTCAATCTGAAGCTGGATTGCATTTGTAGATTTGCTACCAAATAGGATGTAGTAGGTCTTTTGTATGTTAAGTGTTAGTTTGTTGGTTGACATCCATAAGTGGACTTTTTTTAGTTCATTATTAACAACATCATTTAGTGTATGTGGGTTGGGGTTGGAGTAGATGAGGGTAGTATCATCAGCAAACAAAATAGGTTTCAGAATGTTAGAGACATTAGGCAGATCATTAATGTATATAAGAAATAGAAGAGGTCCCAAGATGCTGCCCTGTGGCACACCAACGGTTATTGGTTGAATGGGAGAGATTATATTATTGATGGCTACACATTGGTGTCTATCACTAAGATAGGATTGGATATAGTCCAGTGCATGGCCTCGGATTCCATAATGATGGAGTTTACATAAGAGGTAATCGTGATTAACAGTATCAAAGGCCTTTCTCAGGTCAATGAAGAGTCCAATTGGAAACTCATTTTTGTCAAGGGCTGAGTAAATTATATCAAGGAGACTAATAATTGCATCGTTGGTACTCTTTTGAGAGCGGAAGCCAAACTGACAGGGGCTAAGAATGTCGAATTTTACGAGATAGGAGTAGAGCTGTTTGTAGATAATTTTTTCAAATATTTTTGATAGTATGGGTAGGTTCGATATTGGTCTATAGTTGTTTATGTCTGACGGATTACCTCCTTTATGAACTGGCGTTACTCTTGCTTTTTTTCCAATATGTACTTCATACATATTGGAAGATATTCTTGTGCTGCACCCAGATTTTGCCAGTGGAGGCTAATAGATCAGCATTAAGTATTTTGTTCTCTCCTAATTCCATGTATGACTGGCCATCCTGTGAGGTGAGGATGTTGGATGAGCTTGTAGCTGGTTTTTTATCTATACTGTGTGGTCCTTTATACAGAACAGGGAAGCAGCACATTGCTGTGTATACCTAAACATGTTTAAAAATACATTGTTTGAGAGGAGTCTTGTAGAAACTGGTAAAAGTAATTATAATATAATGTTTCCATGATTCAGTGCTTACCTCTTGTGAAAATCACAGAGTTGTTTAGTCAGAGTCGATTTGTTTTTTGTATTGAGGCTGGTATTTTCTAAATTGATTCCATGTACAGTATGTCTAACCATCCTGTGAGATGGGAGTATTAGATAAACTTATAGCTAGTTTTTTATCTACACTGTGTAATATTCCATATAGAATAGGGTAGCAGCACATTGCTGTGTATACCTAATCTTCTTAATAAAAAAAATCAGTAATAAAGATTTTAAATTATAGTTTGTATTATTACAAATACAGTACTGTATTATCCTTATTAAATCATGTTGACCATGGATCATTAAGATCTCATGTTGATATGTAATAGTCATATTTCTTTTGAACTGCTAATCCATGCTAATCATTCATTAAATTGTGCATTATGTCTCAATTTTTCACTTCCTTGGATATACTGTACAGTACAAAAAGATAGGATAAAAATAAAAAAGTAATATTTCTTTCATTATATTTTTCATTTAAATAACTGCATCAATATTTTTACAGCTGACAGGATTTGTTTTACTATACAGGTGCATTATTTGTTAAAAAAAATTTGGTTTATTGTTACACACAATGGTGCTACATAGCCTTCCCAGCTTGGTGCCTTCTTTTAATACTTACTGATTAAAAAATAAATAATAAATACATTTTATTCAGGAAAAGTACATACAGTTGATTTACAAACATAATGTTGGATTTATAGACAGAGGTAGTACATACAATACCTAAAGCCACTAATACTCATAGCATTTCGGGCAAGGTGTGGGGGGAAAAACACTTAGACTAAAACTTAATAGTAATCGGGATTAGGTATAAATTGTGTTGAAAGAAGGAATAAAAAATACAAAAAGGGGGGTTAACATAGCATAAATCAGCAATTGTACACGTTGGTGAACAGCATTGTTTAAAAAATAGCAAGACATGGGTTGACATTTAGGAGGTAAGTTAGGTTACATGGAGTTAATTAGGCAGTACTTGGTTTAACTCTTAAACTGGTTGAGAGAGGTACAGCCTTTGACATGATTCGGGAGGTCATTCCACATTCTGGATCCCTTGATTTGTAGAGCACTTCTAGTTTGGTTACACACAGCCAAATTGTGTAACAGGAAGAGGTCTTGGACACAAATTTGTTCCATGCTAAATGTAGAGGAATCAGCTGAGTATTCCTCAAATAAAATAAGTTGCCTCAGCTTATAAGGTAAATAAAATAAGCATTTGTCAAATAAGTAGCTGCCTCACCTCACTGCCTTACTGCTACATAGCCTTCCCGGCATGGTGCTCTCGCAGCGTTTCGGGCAGGTCCTTAATCTAACATAATTTTAAGTAGGTAAATTCTAGCAGAATTAATAAAATGATAACAGATACATTGCAAGAGAAAAATGAGATGAGAGAGATTAGTAAGTATAGTAAAGCACATTGGTATATTAAAGCTCTGATTTATTACTAAAGTTATTCAATACATTTACATATGTTCGTAAAACTTATAAGATGCATATAATTGATGGTTTCAGTAGTGCAGTCGGATTCGTTCTCGACTCACAATCGAGAATTCCAGGTTCGATTCCCAGGCGGGACAGAAATGGTGAGGCACATTTCCTATCACCAAATGCCTCTGTTCACCTAGCAGTAAGTAGGTACTCAGGCGTTAGTCAGCTTGTTGTGGGCAGCATCCTGGGGACAACAGACACTCGACCTTGGTGGTGGTGGTGGTGGTGGGTGGTGGTGGTGGGTGGTGGTGGTGGTGGTGGTGGTGGTGGTGGTGGTGGTGGTGGGTGGTGGTGGTGGGTGGTGGTGGTGGTGGTGGTGGTGGTGGTGGTGGTGGTGGTGGTGGGTGGTGGTGGTGGTGGTGGGTGGTGGTGGTGGTGGTGGTGGTGGTGGTGGTGGTGGTGGGTGGTGGTGGTGGTGGGGTGGTGGTGGTGGTGGTGGGTGGTGGTGGTGGGTGGTGGTGGTGGTGGGTGGTGGTGGTGGGTGGTGGTGGTGGTGGTGGTGGTGGTGGTGGTGGTGGTGTGGTGGTGGTGGTGGTGGTGGTGGTGGTGGTGGTGGGTGGTGGTGGTGGGGTGGTGGTGGTGGTGGTGGTGGTGGTGGTGGTG
>NC_059574.1:18170591-18280591 GCF_020424385.1 Procambarus clarkii
AGAGATTGCTGAGATAGAGGGAACACAGAGAACATATACGGCACGCATAGACGCGATAAAGCACCTAAATTATTGGGATCGTCTCAAAGCCCTCCAAATGTACTCACTAGAAAGAAGACGAGAGAGATATCAAATAATATACACCTGGAAGATACTGGAGGGCCAAGTACCAAATCTACACAGTAAAGTAACAACGTACTGGAGTGAACGATATGGAAGAAAATGAGGAATAGAACCAGTGAAGAACAGAGGTGCCATAGGCACAATCAGAGAACACTGTATAAACATCAGTAGTCCACGGTTGTTCAACACCCTCCCAGCAAGCATAAGAAATATTGCCGGAACAACCGTGGACATCTTCAAGAGGAAACTAGATTTATTTCTCCAAGGAGTGCCGGACCAACCGGGCTGTGGTGGGTATGTGGGCCTGCGGGCCGCTCCAAGCAACAGCATAGTGGACCAAACTCTCACAAGTCAAGCCTGGCCTCGGGCCGGGCTTGGGGAGTACAAGAACTCCCACAGAACCCCATCAACCAGGTATCAACCAGGTTCCTGAACGCTGTTCTGATGTTAGCCAGACTCGTATCTGCCGCAGACGTTATTCTTTTTATGTGGGCTTCATGGGCTTCATATTATTTTTATGTGGGTGTGTGTGTGCATGTGTGGGGCTGCATGTGTGGGGGCTGCATGTGTGGGGGGCTGCATGTATGGGGCTACATGTATATGTGGCAGCATTTGTGGGGCTGCATGTGTGGGGGCTGTATGTGTGGGGGCTGCATGTGTGGGTGTCTTATTCTACCCTGTTTGAGACTGCAAATGAAAGAAATATCCCTGATACCCTGGATGTGAGATGTGATACAATGTGAAGTAAGGTCACTTCACACCTTACATTGATATAAACTAGGAACATTCAGGTTTTCAGTGAGAATAGTCGGAGCAAATAGCCAATTTGAGGCAAGATGATGATGTGCCAGTTTGGTATCGATTAAAGCCTGAGGAAATCTTTGACTAGTGTTGCATATTCTGCAACAAAACGGCAGAGGGATTCCTGCAGTTTCCGTGAGGACCTGACCCGCCAGCGTTGCCAGAGAGTGGAGGAGTAGAGGATCCAACCCGGCTTCTAGTGCATCACATTTCGTCGTATAAGTTCCCTCAGACGCCAAACTGATGCAAAAAAGTCATAGCGGCTAGCAAAATTGACGTAATGTCTCGTTTTCTATTCGTGGGTCCTCAGTTAGGTTAGGTTCGGGCCATTTAGTGCACCAGTTTAGTGACGTTGTGAATGCTTGATATGAGTTGCTGGGTGATCAGGTGAGCCACTCACAGCTGACCTGGCGGCCTCACAGGCCATCATCTACCCACCAACTCTTCACTCGGGGTTACTGAGCGCCCACACCCAGTGCACACCTCTGCATGAGCGTCCACACCCCGTGCACACCACTACATGAGCGCCCACACCCCGTGCACATCACTGTATGAGCACCCACACCCATTGCACAACACTGCATGAGCGCTCACACCCAGTGCACACCTCTGCATGAGCACCCACACCCAGTGCACAACACTGCATGAGCGCCCACACCCAGTGCACACCTCTGCATGAGCACCAACACCCAGTGCACACTGCATAAGCGCCCACACCCAGTGCACACCTCTGCATGAGCGCCCACACCCCGTGCACACCACTGCATGAGCGTCCACACCCAGTGCACACCTCTGCAAGAGCGCCCACACCCCGTGCACAACACTGCATGAGCGCCTACACCCAGTGCACACCACTGCATGAGCGCCCACACCCCGTACACAACACTGCATGAGCGTCCACACCCAGTGCACACCTCTGCATGAGCGCCCACACCCCGTGCACAACACTGCATGAGCGCCCACACCCCGTGCATACCACTGCATGAGCACCAACACCCAGTGCACACCTCTGCATGAGCGCCCACACCTCGTGCACACCACTGCATGAGCGCCCACACCCAGTGCACACCACTAATGAGCGCCCACACCCCGTGCACAACACTGCATGAGCGCCCACACCCCGTGCACAACTCTGCATGAGCGCCCACACCCAGTGCACACCTCTGCATGAGCACCCACACCTCGTGCACACCTCTGCATGAGCACCCACACCCCGTGCACACCACTAATGAGCGCCCACACCCCGTGCACACCACTGCATGAGCGCCCACACCCTGTGCACAACACTGCATGAGCGCCCACACCCCGTGCACAACTCTGCATGAGCGCCCACACCCCGTGCACACCTCTGCATGAGCACCAACACCCAGTGCACACTGCATGAGCGCCCACACCCAGTGCTCAGTGAGCGCCCACACCCAGTGCACACCACTAATGAGCGCCCACACCCCGTGCACACCACTGCATGAGCGCCCACACCCCGTGCACAACACTGCATGAGCGCCCACACCCCGTGCACAACTCTGCATGAGCGCCCACACCCCGTGCACACCTCTACATGAGCACCAACACCCAGTGCACACTGCATGAGCGCCCACACCCAGTGCACACCTCTGCATGAGCGTCCACACCCCGTGCACACCACTAATGAGCGCCCACACCCCATGCACAACACTGCATGAGCGCCCACACCCCGTGCACAACTCTGCATGAGCGCCCACACCTTGTGCACAACTCTGCATGAGCGCCCACACCCCGTGCACACCTCTGCATGAGCACCAACACCCAGTGCACACTGCATGAGCGCCCACACCCAGTGCACAACTCTGCATGAGCGCCCACACCCCGTGCACACCACTGCATGAGCGCCCACACCCTGTGCACAACACTGCATGAGCGACCACACCCTGTGCAAACCACCTTTGCTGAGCACTCGTGCCCCGAGCACACCACCTTGCTGAGAGCTCACACCCAGTGCACACCTCTGCATGAGCGTCCACACCCCGTGCACACCACTGAATGAGCGCCCACACCCCATGCACACCACTGCATGAGCACCCACACCCCGTGCACACCACTGGGAGCCTGGTAGCCTGGTGGATAGCGCGCAGGACTCGTAATTCTGTGGCGCGGGTTCGCTTCCCGCACCAGGCAGAAACAAATGGTTAAAGTTTCTTTCACCCTGAATGCCCCTGTTACCTAGCAATAAATAGGTACCTGGGAGTAAGTCAGCTGTAACTGGCTGCCTCCAAGAGTGTGTGTGTGTGGGGAAAAAAAATAGTAGTAGTTAGTAAACAGTTGATTGACAGTTGAGAGGCGGGTCGAAAGAGCAAAGCTCATCCCCCGCAAGCACAACTAGGTGAATACTAGGAGGTGAGGGAGATGTAACAACTAGGTGAGGGAGATGTAACACCATAAGGGGGTGTTTAATTTAATATTTTACGTACAACATGAGCCAGCTAGACAGGATATTGAAAGGCACCTGATTGTCTGACTTTTACAATTAAAAAATGACACCTAGAGAAGTTAATGACCACAAGTTGACCAGGGGTCAGGTCGTGTGAATTAACCTTGCTTTCTGCTAAGCCGATAATTGCAGACGGCTGGCTGGGTTGTGCCCATCAAACAGGCCGCTGTTTAAGGTGTGGTAGGTAGAGAGCCTGAGGCTATCTACGCAGTAGGCGGAGCTTAACTCCCAGATTCCCCATAAATACCCAGGGAACTGTACATTCGAGAGATCAGACACAGAAAGGAGTGAAGACATAGCAGGAGCGAGTAGATCACTGATCCCGAGGCTCCAGCCGTCAGACTGGCTTCCCCAGGCCAGAAGGGGGGACTGTCTGTCAACTGAAGCCCCCCTTTCTATCAAACTTAGGCTCAGAGACTTTGGTGAGTGAACTGTCAAGGTGACAAATTTGGTGTTTCCGTCGAAAGGTGTTCTGTGATTTGCAGGGGCAGTCAGCCTCTTAGGAGGGAAAGGAAACGCAGGACTGAAGCCAACGAGCCCCGAGCGTGCAAGTCCTCAGCCACAAGCGCAGCCAACAGGGAGGGAACCTGCCCATGAAGCTGAACAGCGCCAACATCCGGCAGAGGAGCCGGAGCGAAAAGACACTCATTAAGGTATGCAAAATTGCCCCCAGGATAAACCTGGACCACAGTCAACGTCTCACACTATTTAAGTGTGCGGGTACGACAAAAGGTGTTCCAAGCATCTAGAGAAAACAAAGGGTAGTCCGCAAGCCAGGACGATTCCGGAACCTCATAACGAACCCAGTATGGAGATGAAGACCCAAACCTGAAGGAAGACGGATCCATTATAGAGGCATACACCGAGCTGCGCAAGAGGCAAACCGCAATGGCCGCCCGCATCTCAGCTGGAGAGACGCGGGAAGCCAAAAGCCTCCGGAAGGACGGAACCGAAGGATCCGCAGGGACACGGAGCCGAACCCAAATCCAACTCGTACGCAGAGAGAGGAAAGGAAAAACCCCACTTCTTGTAACAGCAAGCCCTGCTCGGAAGGTTTGAAAACCCAGGTGGGGTCCAACGGGGCCCAAGGCCCCCCCCAAGTCAGCTCCTCTCCAACCCCTGGAACCTTCACATCAGGCTCCAGGGGCGAATCGTCCTCCAAAGCCTTACAAGAAAAAACCTGGGGCAGCCGAAAAAACAAAGGAATGGGGCTCATTGGTCAGACCCCCATCGCCATGGCTGGAAGAACCGACTCGAATGCCTCCGTCGCCTGACCCCGAAGCCCTCAGATGCTTAGGAGCCAGAAGCAGGGGGGAGGGGAGAAGCAGGGGTGGGGAAGGGGGAACCAAATGATCTACAGCAAAGGAAGAACAAGAGACGCGGATGGAACCAAGTCCGGGTCCTTATAAACAAAACAAGGCAGCCTCGGGGCTTCCGAGGAAGCAACCAACCTAGTACGTTGCAACAACCTAAACCTATCTTGCAACACGCGAGCCGCCTGCACCTGAATAATGTCATCATCAGATTGGGTGAACTGAATCACAAACAAGCGACAAAGCTCGCAGGACTCGGGGTCGAATGTGTCACCGACCCAACAGGCGGCACGATGAAGGCAAAAACAATGAGCGTCGCACTGAGACAAGGAAACAGAGCAACCCTCAAACTCACAAAAACTGAAAAGAGGTTATCTTGAGATGATTTTGGGGGCTTTTTAGTGTCCTCGCGGCCCAGTCCTCGACCAGGCCTCCACCCCCAGGAAGCAGCCCGTGACAGCTGACTAACACCCAGGTACCTATTTTACTGCTAGGTAACAGGGGCATAGGGTGAAAGAAACTCTGCCCATTGTTTCTCGCTGGCGCCTGGGATCGAACCCAGGACCACAAGTCCAGTGTGCTGTCCGCTCGGCCGACCGGCTTCCAGACTCAGGGCGTCACATCCATTGGACCCGAGCGCCCCCGCGGGATTTCCCAGGGCCCCTAGACTGTGTCTGCTAAGGGTTATCCCAGGCCGGGTACTGCTAACTAGTACCCAGGCTACCAATCAACACTGCTAATGCTGAACCCCTGGGACGTGTCCACTCATGAGGGCGAAGCAGGGGGTACAACCAAACAACCCTAGTATAAAGAGGGAAGGAACACAAGGCAGACCCCACCACCAGGAAAAAAGAAAAGAAAAACTTCACACGAGGACAGCGTACCCAGAGGGAACAGAGCCGGCCGCAGTTATAGGTGAAAACTAGCTATCTTGAGGTTATCTTGAGATGATTTCGAGGCTTTAGTGTCCCCGCGGCCCGGTCCTCGACCAGGCCTCCACCCCCAGGAAGCAGCCCGTGACAGCTGACTAACACCCAGGTACCTATTTTACTGCTAGGTAACAGGGGCATAGGGTGAAAGAAACTTTGCCCATTGTTTCTCACCGGCGCCTGGGATCGAACCCAGGACCACAAGATCACAAGTCCAGCGTGCTGTCCACTCGGCCGACCAGCTCCCTAGCTGCACAGTACCCCACGCCCCTACCAGTGCAATAACTACCACTTACCCCAAGGCAAACTAGGGAGGAAACCCCCAAAACATTTAGGGCGATCAATCACCAAGCAGCAAAAGATAAACAGAGGTAGATCCAAGGTGACTTATGGAAGGGAACCCCAAGCCCCTAGGGGTGGTACTTACAGGGCTCTCAGGAAAGGTGACCCTAAGCACATGCAGCCCGAGTACCTGTGAATATTACTCCCAGCTTGCACACCACCATAAGAGCAGTACTGAACAGAGGACAGCACAACAAAAGTCCGGAGCTGGAGCCGAAACGACAAAGCCGTATCGCATCAGCCGAAGAACTAGGATCTAGGGGTGTGGGATCGCCGGTGCGGGGGTCTGGGGCTCCCTCCTTCCCCTCCTGGGGAGGAGGCAGCTGCACAGACGTGCGGCGTGTCTCGTGTGACGTCATGCTTGTTTGCTCTTTTCATTTGGAGTTTTGTCCACTCGTTTGTCTATTTTTATTGTTTGCACCAGAATAGGGGTTTGTTCTGGGGCACTTACCTTTCTGGATGCCCGTCCCGGTTGATGGCAGATATAGAATGCTCCACAATCACATGTGCATTTCTATAAGCCATTGCTCCTTGTGCCTCTCTGAGGGGGGCCAGGTTCTGGTCGTGGTCCCCAGTAGGCCTGGAACTCCACCCACACCGACTGATGCCAAAAGTTAGAACTATATTAGCCTGGATAGCTCTGGAGCCTCGGGGACTCACCCAGAAAATGGCATTTCATTACATTCAATGCTGTTTTTTTAATAGAGTAGTAATATATAGGTATAGGACATAATAATATGATAAAGCATTTTTATGGTTTACAAGAAAAAAGACACTGACGCAAGGTTGGTCCTATATAGTGAGTTGAATTGAGGTTGTACTGTATCGGGAGACACCGAGACCACACTGACATGAAGTGGTCCACTTCTGGGAGAACCAAACATCCGCCAGAGCCAACTGAAGGAGTCGGATCGACCGTCCATTCTGTGGACAGGGAGAATGAACTGAGATATGCCATCTGCCAGGACAATGGACACACCCCGGATATGAACCACACAGAGAGCCAAACCCCAAGAATCCAGCAGATAAGCCACACGAAGCGACCAGCCCCAAAGAGACAAGGACTGAAAAGATTCCCCGCAGTTTAGGCAATGAACCACCGGAGAGCAGTCCGAATGGAAACGGATTGCAGAGCCCTGAGCAACCTGAACCCTCCAAAGCAACTGCCAAACTGCTGCGAACTCCTACACCATGCTGTGACCCAGACAGAACGATGGACTCACTGCCCCTGGCGAGCACTGGTCACGAAGCCCCAGCCGAGAGATGACGCGTCCGTGAATACATCAATCAAGGGATTGGGTAGGTGCCACGGCACTGAACCCCGAAGAGAAAGCCGGCGACGCAGCAAACAATGCAAGGCCCATGGAGGTGGAACCCAGCGATCTCGAGAGAGGTGTAGTTCAGATTCCCACACATCTGCTCAAGCAACCTCCGAGGGACCTGGGATCTCCCCCTCCCCTGCCCCCACCCCCCAAAACAGCTGAAGGCAGGACTGCAGCCGCAATAACACCTCCGGAGGAAAGACAGGGAAGTGGTTCGTCCCATGGGAGGTCAAAACCTGGGACAGAACCAGATGGGACTTCCTCCAGTTTACCAGAAACCTGAACCCGGCGAGCTGGGAAAGATCCACGCCCCTGGCGAGCAGATGGCTGGGAACCCACACCAACCATTTGTCGAGGTAGGCCAGAACCTGAATCCCTAGAAGATGCAGACGGGTCACCACAACCCAGGTAAGATGAGTGAATTCACGAGTTGCCGGATTCAAGCCAAAAGGAAGGCAAGGAGAGTGGTAAGCCTGCTGCCCCACCACTAAACCTAACCAATCCCTGAACCCCAGGTGAATGGGAACATACCAAATACACGTCTCTGAGGTTCAGGGACACCACCTAGGCACCTAGCACCAACAGAAGCTGGATCTGAGACAGAGTGGTCATCTGAAAGGAGGGGGCAAGGAATCCAGGTGTTCAGATGGGACAAGTCCAGAATGAACCACAAATCCACACAGTCCTGTTTCGGCACTGGAAACAGGCTTGAAACCCACCTGAGGGACAGGGTCATTTCAACCACCCCCCCCCCCCAAGCGCACCCACTCCAAGATGACCAGACGGAGCACAGGTGAAAAAGCCTGCCCCGCAGGCCCCGAACCCCCAAAAGGGGGAGGAGCCACCCAACTCCATGACAGGCCAGAAGAGACGACCCAAAAAACGCTCACTAATCGTAGGACCGAGTGTGAGCAAACAGCATGAGCCCCCCCCTCCCATCGCCCCTTGAATGGGGGGACCCGCGAAAGGGCCGACACCCCTCGTGAGAAGCCGGCTGACGAGCAGATCAATCATTGCGCCGACCAAACAATGCCTACTCCGAAGGAAGCGCCGGTTCAGAAGCTAACACCAAAGGCCCCCCCCCCCGACCAAAGGAACCCCGAGGCCTTGGCGTCACCCTTCCGAGAAGGCCGAGTTCGGCCACTCTGGAGAAGCAACAAGTCCGACATAGGATGACAACTAGACGAAGCCGCCTGCAGAAACTGTGTGATAGCAGTCTCCGCAAACAGCAATGACCAAAATTGCAACAAAAACCTATAAGGTAGGGCTCAGGCAGATTCTAAATCCAAAGAGAGCGAGATTCTCTGATTCCAGAAGAATCGGCGCAAACAGCTTTAACAGTATGGTCAATGCCTGAGCCGCCGAGGCCAGCGCACGAGACGAAGGCCTGGCACTCAACGGCTCCACATCCTCCTCAAGTCAGTCCAATGACAGTTCGAGAAGGGAAAAAGAAGCACAAGACCGGAGCCAAAAGTGCAAATCCCCAGCTACCAAAGATGCCAAAAAGGTGAGAACCTGCACGTGCAGCTGCACATGACTAACATCCCAAGGAACTACTGGGGCAAATAAGCACACATTAAGGCACTCAAACTCGCCCCCCCCCCCTCCAGATAAACCTGCAGAACAGTAAGTTCTGCAGGTTCTGCAGCCTCCCGCCATTTGAGCATGCAAATCCGACAAAACCCATGTCACGTTCAGTGATAAGAATGGGCAGTCTGCTAGCAAGGAAGACTCCGGGACCTCATAACACACCCAATACGGTGAAGAAGTACCGAACTCAAATGAGGACAGATCCATCACAGAGGCAAAATCTGGGTCTCACAGAAGGTGAGTTTCGAGAGGCCAAAAACCTCCGGAAAGGAGGAGCTGAGGAACCCAAGGGAACCCGGAACCGAACTTGGATAGAAGCCGATCCCAAATCATACTCAAGCAGGGAAGGGAGGGGTAGGAAAACCCCTCCCCCTGCAATAACAAACCCCGCAAAAAGAGCACCAAAACCCAAGTGAGATTAAAGGGGGCCCAAGCCCAACCCCCCCAAGTCAACTCCTCCCACACCCTGGGATCCTCCAAACCAGGACCCCGGGCAGACCTGTCCTCCACACACACCAACCCTGAAGAAAAGACAGAGTCCAGGGGAAAGGCAGTAAAGAAGGGGGGTTTGCTGGGGGGACCCCAAAAGCCTCAGCTGGAGGAACAGGCTCAAATATCTCCATCCCCAACCAGAACAGGGCAGCCACCGAAGTCACCCAAGTCTCATCACTAACTAAACGCAGCCCCGACTTTGAAACCCTCAGACGTTTTGGAGGCGGAAACAGGAGATGGGGGGAGGGGGGGGGGGGGTGAGCAGGGTGAATAACACCAACCACGAAAGGACGGGGGAGCGCGAACTGAACCAAAGTTAAAGCAACTATTACCCCCCAAGTCCGGGTCCCTATAGCCAAAACGGGACAGCCTTGAGGCATTCGGGTGGGCAACCAACCTAGCGCATTGCAGCAACTTAAGCTGAACATGCAATGCGGATGCCACCTGTACCCTAACCTCAATGTCCACAAAATTGGTAAACTGGAGCATGAGCAGAGAACACGTCTCATAAGACTGCGGGTCAAAGGTGTCGTTGACCCAACATGCAGCATGATGGAGGCAAAACTGGTGACTGCGGCCCTGAGACAAGGGCACAGCAACCTTGAAACTCGCATGAGGCGAGCTGATCACCGAGCCCCAACAGGGTTTTCCAGAGCCCGTAGGCTGACTGCTACAAGAAGCTCTGGCAAGATGTTGCAAACTGGTTAAACCCAAGAGCTATGAAAAGGGGGTGAGCTAAAACACTGAAACCCCTGCCACGTGTACAATCATGGGAGCCTAGCGGATGGCCAAAAAAACAATACAAGTGGACCTATAGCCAAACAAGGCAGACCCCCACCAGGCAAAGAAAACAAAAAATTAAAAGAAAACCCACAAAAGTATAACGTCCACCAGAGAAAAAAAGAATCAGCCGCTGCATAGGTAGGCAAGCTGCGCACGCCGTGATGCCCCAACCAGCAATAATACCACTTCCTACCCCAAGACTGTTGGAAATTTCCAACACTAATAAACTACTATTGTATTATAATAAATCATCAATATATACTAACTACAGTAGTTATTAATCTCACTAACGGTAGTGTCAACATAAATTAAACCATTTCATCTGCGTATTCGTGCTAGAATTCTCATGAAATCGAGTAGCAACATTGCGTCAGATAATGTCTAGTTAGACACGTTTATTACCAATGTGTTAGAGAATTGAATGTGGTTCTCTAAAATTATCAGTATTCTGTGTAATAATTACCTACGGATAATATAACTCCCAATAATCTAAAACCGAGAGTTATTAACTGAAATTGTTATCAAGTAGCAGTTTTATCTGTTACGTGCGAATGTCATGGAGAGAATAAAATCTTCTCCATTTCTCGTTTAACACCATTAAAACGAGAATATGATAATATTTAAGTCCCTATAATTGCAACCCAGTTCTCATTAACGTATTACATCCATAATTGTGCGGAAAAGAATTATTCGTGATAATTAATTTCTGTGGTGAATGCGAGAGACGGGTTAAGGGAAGGCGGAGACGCCATTGGACATGAGGCATCCCTGGCGTGAAGAGTGGCGAGACACGTGGTAGTAACTGGGAGTTTTTATCGACAAGAATTACGTTGATACCCGGTTAACAGTTAACTATTACTTATTCACGTGTTCTATAGTGCCTGGTCAGTTAATAACGCGTCAACAATTGAAGCCACGACCCGTAATTACACGTACACAGCAGTGGACGCCTGGGACTGGCTGATGCGGTTTCGGCAGACCTCAGTATTTGATACGCTTATCTTAAGTATACCATTCTCGTTTGATGCATCATTCTAGATTGTATATTTGTGAGTAGTCTGTCGTTATACAGCAAGGATACCTAATACACAACGTTAGTTGAATTTGAACAATTTCTCCGTTTTCATGAATATTTGAAATAAATCGTAGCCTAATCAAATGCTACATAAATTTCTCTGATTTCAGCGTGTATACGAGGAGTCGACAAGTTGTTTCTCATCATTCGTGATATTCACCTCGGGTTCTTTCTTTATTGGGATCTTGTGACCACGAGGACGAATGACGAAATGGCGTTACAGAAATCGTCTTACAGCTGAGACATTTTTTCATACAAATTTATCTAATATTATTACTGATTTCGATATAATTCATATAGGATCTTTACATTGAATAAATTATTGCCAGAAATGATGATTTGGTAATTAATGTGTTTGCTCTGACTGTTGCTCAGTAATTCATAATCTTTAATATTCATAATTTGGGTTACCATATCTTTGAATCTATTGTAGTTTAGATTTACTATGTTATTAACTCAACAATGAACTAGTGACGAACCACACTGGTTCCTAGATATATATGAACTTCTAGAAATACCCCCCCCCCCAATGTTGATATTTGAGGCTTTGACTTTAATTTTTTTTTTAATAATACAGTCTATTCGTTATTTTCAAGTGATTATTCTTTTAATTATTATCCATAGACACTGGTTCTCTAGTGTCATTCTAATGATCACTAGTATTCATTTTCCCTCTTTTCTCAAAAGTGGGTGGTCCTTCAATTTATTTAAATACAATAATCAAATAATTGAATATCTGAGTCTGTTGGAAATTTCCCACACTAATACAACACTGTTGTATTATTATTATTACTAAATCTACTAATCATTGTAGTAATTAAAATTAACCAAACGTACAGTTCACATGTACTAATAATTACATCTGTACAATAAGGCTAGAATTCTTACGTCACCAGACGCCAGTATTGCATCAGATTCCATTGTAATAAACACATCTATATCCAGAGTGTCTGAGAATTGAGTTTGATTCTCTATAAAACAACAGTGTTCTGTGTGATAATTATTTACAGATAAACTGATCCCCCACTAATGCCAAATAGAGCGTTTATAGTTACAACTGTTATCTGGTGATAAATTTAATGTCATGCGTGAATGCCCTGGAGAGACTTTAATTCATCTCCATTGTTCGTTTACCATCGTAAAACGGGCAAATAATAATATTTAACTCCTCTGAATAATAAACCCGTCCTTATCCGAGCATTTCAATCGCAACTGCGAGAAATTATATTATTCGTAGTAAATAATTTGTGTATGAAATGCGGGACGCGGAGCGGGGCAGAGGAGACGCCATTACACGAGAAGCGGCTTACACGAGGAGATGCTTACCCAAGAAGATGCCATCGAGTGAGCGGGGAGGAGGAAAGTCGCCACTGTGAGGTGTGAAGAATAGTTGCAGAATATAGCAACTTAGCTGGTGTCAGAGTCACTGGATACGCCGTGGTGAACTGTCAACGAGAATTAACTTGAAGTTCAGCCTGGAACCTGTTAATTTGTTCCGTGTAGCCCAACGTGACCGGCCAGAGAAGCGCGTCAACATCTAGGCTAGGCTCGACACCACGTGTTCGTTACTACGACGCCAGAACCTAGGACACGAGCTTCGGCAAGCCTTAACTTACACAGTGCCCTATTAGCTAAGTACCTTTATTCCTTTTTGATGCATCATTATGATGGCCTTCATTCCATTGTGGAATGACCTTCCCAACCATGTTAAAGACTGTACCTCTCTCAACCAGTTTAAGATAAAAACTAAACACTACCTAATAAATTCCCTGTAACCTACCTCACTCCTCTATTGTCAACCCATGTCTGTTATTTTTTTTTTTTTTTTTAATTAACACTGTCAACCTATTGTATTTGGGCTGCTTTTTCAGTCATGTTCCCCCTTTTTTTTTATCTTTATTTGTATTTGTTCTCAACACTTTTTATTCTTTATGCTCAATTAGTATTAAGTTCTAGATATTAATGTTTTTCTTGCCCGAAACGCATTGCGTAATAGTGGCTTTAGGCATTGTATGTACTAGCTCTATCTATATATCAATCCATTAATGTAACATCACTTGTATGTATGTACCTTACCTGAATAAACATATTTATTTATTTATTTATTTTATGAATAGGTTATAGCTGGGTAGCTTGTCGTGACGCCGAGCGACTATAAAAAACCACAGGTTATTATCTGTCTCCACTCTCCATTTTAATTTCTTGAACATAAATATTTAGCAGCCTAATATGTTGCTACTGAATATATTTTGATTTGCAGCGTGTGTGAAGAATTCCCCGAGCTGTCATTTCCCGTGTTAATCATCTCCCAGTGTTCCATGATGAGTTCAGGAGATTCCGAGGATGAGTCATAACCGATGTCTTGGAAAACGTCTTCAAGCTAAGACCCTTTCCGTATTCCTTTAATTACATTATCTGTATTTATTATTACTATGGATCACTGTTTTCTGGATTAACACGTGTTTATTATAATCATTAATTTCTCATGTTCATAATCTATGTTCTTATTGGTGATTGTTTTATTGATTCTATAATTGGTCATAGGATTAGATTTATTGCATAATGAACTGGTGCACGAACCACACTAGTTCCTAGGCATATATGAAGTTCTAGTAATAACCCCCCAATGTAGGTGTTTGAGGCTTTGATTCAGTTAAATTTATATACAGCCCATTAATTATACAAGTGATTATATTCTCTAGTATTTATCCATAGTTACTGGTTCATCTAGGAATTTTCTAATGAACACATTTTATTAGTTTCCCTCTTTACTATAAAAGCGGGTGGTCCTTCGTAATTGATTTTCATTACATTAATATTTAAATAAATAGAGTCAAGCCCCAAATGTCCCACAGAGTCAAACCCCAGAAATCCAACATTATGGTCCTTCGAACCGGATACATACCAATTAACATTACTAATTAGTCATAACTAATCACCGTTTGAATTAGTCTAGACTAACCACATTTTATTAATTGTGGCTACCGGCAGTGTACCACATAGCTTAGCCTAATTCACACCAATTTATTTGCTGCTTACACCTCATGTATAAAGTAGTACTAGTGGGACACAGTCAATTGCCCACAACACTCAGACCTATACCTCATACTGAGGTAAGAATCTTCTGGTCACCAGGAGCAACAGCTCATAACTTCTATAATAATTCCACATTAACACCTGCGTTAGAGTGGCCTCACCATCTATTATTTATTTAGGTGGTAATGACATCCATCCTACTCGACACCCAGCTGAGGTAATTAATCACCTTAAAACAATAATTTCCTCATTTAAACTTGCTAGCAGTTCAGTAGTGTTCACATTGGTGGAACCTCGCCAACTGAGCATTAATAATCGTTGGGGAGTGAGTCCAGAATATTACCAAAGAGCTGCCAAATGTATAAACTTTAGGCTGAGGAAGAGAGTACGATTGGATGCCACTTACATTCAATTTACAGCCAGACCATACAGGAAAACCTGGCAAGAGATGGTGTACACCTGTCAGGTGAGTCTAGGTCACATGTAGTTGACAAATTGATCAACATAATCAATCACCATAAAAGGCTGTGGCTGGCAAGCCAAATTATAATTGTACATAATTGTATTTTCACCTGTGTGTGCAAGTGCACCTTTATATAAACTATAAAATCTAAAAAACCCAAAAACACAGCACAACTATATATTCACATTATTGCACCACAAATTAATCTATGCCAACCTTTATTAGGTAGGAATTTAGGCTGTGATTGTGCTGAATTTGGCACAAAATGCAGACTAAATAAATTCGTAGTTTCTTAGGTAGAAATTCTTACAACTAGTCTTGAACTAGTTAGTAGTGCATACATTATACATTCTTGTGCTGACCCTATCAAGGGTGGGATTCAAACTTTATGGTAACTCTGATTAGAGTATATCCATATTAATTATTTGTGTACTCATTATTTGTGTGTATGCATTTTGAGTGCTGCTGAATGATCACCATTACATCTAATGGTGATAAAGATGAGCTAGCCGGAAGAAAGTTAATGGTGAAATTCAAGCACTGCTCAAAATCCTTAGCTACTTATTGTTAGGTAGGTACATTTAACCTCGAGTGAGGTAGAATGTAATTTAGCCAGATTAATTTAGGCTATACTCAATATTACTTGTCAACTAATGAGCAAGTACCCAAGCTTCATTAGTAATACTTATTCAAGTCCTATGAAATTTGGACTTAAAGCCACCATGGCTACTCCTGAACAATTAAGGAGAACCTATATTGGCCTCAAAGGTCATTTAACCAGACTAATTAATAAGTCTGATACCTTGTCTAAAGCAACTCCCATTGATTACTATCGACTAGAAACATCAGCGAGAGTGGCTGAACTAAAATTTGATCAAGTTAGATCTACAAGCCAGTCTTATCTCAACCTACTGAATGCAACTGAAACTGATCCTGAGGAAATAGATCAAATTATAGCAGATATTTCTCAGTATGAAGATGAGACTCAAGGTAAACTTGACATACTATCCAATATAGTAACACAATCTAAATCTAATGCAAATAATACTATGTCTCAATCCAGTAGTCAATTACCTGAGGTTCGTCTACCTACTTTAGACTTACCTACATTTGCAGGGCTGGATGAAGAAAATTGGGACACATTTTGGACTTCATTTGAAGTTCATATACATAAGAAATCTTCTCTTGACAGAATTTCTAAATTCTCATACCTGATTAGTCTTCTCAAAGGGGAGGTTAAAAAGGTAATAAATAACCTAGCTCTCACTGAGAGTAATTATGAGGAAGCTATAAAACTGCTAAAGTTAAACTATTGCAACAAGGAGTTGAGTATAGCTAACCTTTATTACCAGTTGCTGGATCTGAATGCACCAAGTAACAGACCAGACTCACTTCAAAGCTTCAGGCTAGAAGTAGAGTCTCTAGTGAAGGCCTTAGGTACTAAAGTTGATGTACCAGCCTCAGAATGGTCAATCAAGTTACTTTTGCAGAGGAAATTGCCTCGAAATATCTTTGCAGAAATCTGCTCACACTATAAAACCGAGTTTCTCACTCTCGAGCAAATGTTCGAGGGATTGAGAATAACGGTTAACAGGTTGAAGACTCATGATAAGATTAAACCTGAGTCTAAACCACCTAACACTGACAACTCAGTCAAAACCAAATCGACTTTGAATAAGTCCAATAAATTCAAACCTAAGACTACTCCATCCACTGGAAAAAGGAGTGGTAGTGTAGGTATTTATTCTGTATCTCCCTCTGACGTTACAACTGATATGTCTACTAAAAGGGCAAATTCAGCCAGAGAGAGAAAGTGTCTGTTCTGTGAACAAGAACATGTCATCTACAAATGCACTGTTTATCCTAACTTTAATACCAGGATTAAACGGCTACAAGAATTACACAGATGCACCAAGTGCATGGGTTCTCATGATCCCAGTAAATGTGTAGTGCAGCTACGGTTATGCAGTAGATGCAACAAAGGTGTACATCATTATGCCTTATGTAGAAAAACTTCTACACAATCTATGACACCTGGGGAGAATTCTACCATAGTACAATATTGCAAGGTACATCAAAAAATAAATGTACTTGCTACTGAGTCAGGCAATAATACCACTCTGCCTACAGCTCAACTCAAACTAATTGACAAGAAATCTAGAGTTAACACTAGAGGTCTCTTTGATCAAGGATCACAGAAAACCTTCATCACACAACAATTAGTCGAGCAGTTAAAATTAAAACCTGCCAAAAGTGTGAGACTGAATATTTCTGGATTCTTGACTAATAGTGGACCTCGTGAATACCAAGTAGTCAAGGTGTTAGTGAGACTTGGATCTTCCACTAGTCCAATACAAGCGGTAGTAGTAGATAAACTTCTTTCAGACCTGCAGGTCACAGGACTAGCTCGCACTGCGAGATATCTTAAACGAAACCACATGAGGATAGCAGATTACAAAATAAATTCTGACTGCCTCACAGATGTTGGTATACTTATAGGCGCTGACCATTATTATAAATTTATAACGGGATGCACCAGACTTTAACATAGAATGAATTTGTCATCTGCTGGAGGCAAGTTGCTTACTGGACCGGTGCTTTTCCAACAAAACCCAGCGTCACCCAACCAACAATCTAGCAATACAATAGTGGCGTGACTAGGCTTGGAACAGTCACCCCTACATTTCAGAGAAATATCTGAAGATAATGAGTCTGATCCACCTGTACATCGTCTGTGGGATTTAGACCCTTTAGGTATTGTCCCTGAACAACCAAGCCCTGATGATATGTGGACTTACCAGCAATATCTGGATACAGTTGTCTATAAGGACAAACAATACTGCGTGAGACTACCATGAAAGTTAAATCATCCACAACTTCCAGTTACTTATTTCATGGCAGCCTCTCAATTACAGTCTCAATTAATATGGCTGAAGAAACAGCCAGACAAATTGAACATGTATCATCAATTAATTCAACAACAACTCAATAGTAAATTTATCGAAGTTGTTGATAATGATGACCGAAAAATAGGTCACTATTTACCCCATCACGCTGTGGTGAAAGATTCATTGACAACGCCAATACGTATTGTCTTCAACTGTAGTGCCAAAGTGAAGGCAAACAGCGTGTCCTTGAATGAATGTCTCCAAACGGGACCTAGCCTAACACAAAGGCTACATGATGTACTATTACGATTCTGCACTGGTATTTTCGCTTATACTGCTGATATCAGTAAAGCTTTCCTTAGAGTAGGCTTGCAAGAAGAGGATCGTAACTACACCAAATTTCTCTGGATTAACCATTCAATTGCGCATCGCATCATATGATGCTTTGACCGACTTGCAGTAAATTGCACATCGCATCATGTGATGCTTTGGAGTACTACGCAAGATTTAAACGGCCCGCGGATACACGGGATTCACCACACCTTCATCAGGGCTCTTGTAAACAGACGCCATTTTTAAAAAAAAATCGTGGGCCAAACTCCCGGGTGTTAGGGGGCCTCAGTATTGAGTCAGCTACCAAGCCTGACGCATGCAGCATGAGCTCACAGCACTGCTGTTCAGCTTGTGACCACAGCATCGCCTAAAAATGCCATAATATACTTGTTCATGCTATTATGTAGCGATGATATTATTGCAGAAGACCCCTGACTGTGATAAAACTGACCAGGGTTCTGATAATAGCACGATTGTGGTGATATTTGGCGCTGTGCGCCATGGAGGGAGGATGGTGGCGTTGTCTTTTGAGTGTGTGTGGCCACCTTTTATTGACTGCACTCACCATACCAGCTTAGTGGTTCGCTATGGTGAACACAAATGTAGATACTTATATATAACGTGTGTATAGTGTGAGATAACAGCGAGAGTAGGAGGTTGGGAGCCGCCATTTTGGTGAGGGTGGAGCGTCGTCTGCAGGACTTATCATGTTGTTTACTGATGACCACGATGGTCTTTGGGCACCATACCAGTTTACTTGTACAAGTATGGTGAATAAAACAGGTATATATTTATATATAATGTGTGTATATAGCGTAATAACACCACAAACAGTATTGTTGTAGGAGAAATATTAGTGCATCTGGCCTTGAGGGCGGCCGCCACCAGCTGACTGTGTGAGTAGCTACGTCTCTGTGCCTTTACTCACCATACAAGCTTAGATGTACAGTTATGGTGAACAAAACATGTAAATATTTATATATAACGTCTGTATATAAAAGCAAAAACAGTATGGTGGGTGGAGAATGGTGGCAAGTCAGGTGAGGTGAGGTGAGGGAGGGAGTGGCAGCCAGTCACTGCCTGCCACTGCCACTCAGCATACCAACTTAGTGGTTTGTCATGGTGAATAAAACATGCAGATACTAATATATAACCTGTGTATATAGTGTAATAACCGACAAAGTATTTGTTCACTGATTGATGAACATAATTGAATCAACAATATGCACACCATATTTTTGAGTACAGCGATGATTCACTCATTTTATTATATAAATATATCACACTACACACTATTGAATAATATTACAGCAAAAAAACTACGAAAAATCAATCAGAGACATTGAAATAATTAGGTAATTATCTCTTTGTGGAAACTCTGGCCTGACAGCTGGCGATCAACAGACCGCCTGGGACGCACGCTCAGTCAGCGCCTGATTTTTGCCACACTTCCCCGCCCTATAGTGGGCAATATATGCCACTTACGATTTTTTTATTATTTTTCCCGTGATCAGTAAACACAAATTAACAGGTTAGGAAGAAAAAATAATATTTTTTTTTTTTTTTGGTATGCGCCTGTGGGTGTCAAATGGTACATAGCTATGTGCCATTTAAGGGTTAAGGACCCACTGGATCCTGACAGTGACGTCATAACCTACCAGTTTGCCTCTGTGCTATTCGGAGCGACTTCCTCCCCGTTTCTACTTCAAGCCACATTAGATACACATTTTAGGAAGTCAAATAGCCCTTATAAAACAGAGATCAGTGACAACTTGTATGTCGATAATTTCCAGAGGAACTACAAATGACAAATCCAAATTGGTAGATATTTACCATGAGGCTAACCGTGAGTTATTAGGAGCCAATATGCCACTACAATCATAGGCCTCAAACAATAAATCATTAAACCAGATAATCGAGAAAGAATTTCTGGGTTATCAGGTACCTAATCAATTAAAAGTTCTGGGCGTGGAATGGAACACAGGTACTGACGAGATGAATGTCAAGTCAGTACAAACCAATAATTCATCCCTTACCAGGAGAAAATTACTCTCGTATGTCAGTCAACCATTTGACCCTTTAGGCTTACTTAGTCCTATATTATTAAGGGGCAAACTTCTAATGCAGGAATGCTGGCAGAAACATATGGGATGGGATGATCCGTTGCCAATTGAGTTGCAGGATAAATGGCAAATAATCGCAATGGATTTCAATCAATTAGGTGTTTTGAAATTTCCTTGTAATGCTTCAGGACAAAACTTACCCACAAATTTGCACGTTTTTTGCGATGCCTCTGGCAAAGCGTATGGTGCTGCAGCCTACTTAGTCAATAGTGCACAATCAATTTTACTCACATCTAAATCAAGAGTTGCTCCAATCAAGAAGAGAACTTTACCTCAAATGTAGTTAACTGGTGGGAGTGAGATTGGCTCATTGCCTGACCAAGACACTCAGTAATATCCACTTTGGTGAAATCGTAGTGTGGTCAGACAATGAGGCAGTCTTACAATGGGTAAGAAATAACAACAATAAAACTCTCTACGTTAGTAATCGCGTTAGGGAAATTCATGAATTATCTGCTAGATATAAATTCAGACATGTCCCCACTAAGGACAATCCTGCAGATTACTTATCACGAGGTTTAACATTAAAACAGCTAATCAAGTCTTCGATGTGGTTCAATGGACCTTCATGGCTTGTTAGTGGTCAGTGGCCCAAACAGAAGCCACAAGTCATAGTGACCAGTATCACTACTACCATGAAAGAACCAGAATCTTATCGAATCTCAGCTATTAATCCTCACAATTATTCTAACTTGAGTAAGTTATTAAGAGTGACAGCACATGTGTTTGACTTTCTTGCTAAGATAGGAATCAGACATAAGTTTCCCAATCCTATTCTCTACTGGATCAAACGTGCACAACAAGAGACATATGGAAGTGAATACGAAAATCTTCCAAATAAATTAACCAAGTCTCTAGGTATCTGGTATGATACCAACACTCATAATATATTAAGGTGTGGAGGACGTTTGCTTCATGCAAAAATTGATTTGGATACAAAGAATCCGATTCTTCTACCACGTCACCACATTATTACAAAACTTCTAGTTTTACATCACCATCAATATGGTACTTTGCATGGCGGAGTGTTAGACAGTCTCACCGACCTCAGACAGAAATATTGGCTTCCTCAAGGTCGTCAAACTGTCAAATCAATCATCAAGTTCTGTGTAATCTGCAAAAAGATACGACGCTCGAGTGTGTCCTTACCCAGGACCTCCACCACTCCCTAAGGAGAGGGTAGTTCATCTTCGTCCCTTTGAGACCACTGGTGTCGATTACACAGGAGCCTTGCTTCTCACTGGCAATCCAGATAAGATACTAGTGAAAGCTTATATTTGCCTCTTCACGTGTGCCGAAGCCTTCATCCAAGCTTTTCGTAGATTTCCAGCTCGCAGATCCTGTCCCAAACTAATGATATCTGATAATGGTTCAAATTTTGTGGCAGGAGAAGCCTGCCTACGAGAGATATGGAACCATCCAGAAGTGCAGTCTGTCCTGCAAAGACGACAATGCCACTGGAAATTTATTGCTCCCAGCCCCCTGGCAAGGTGGGTTCTACGAACGTATGATAGGGACTGTCAAGAAATGTTTAAGGAAGACCTTGCATCGACAGAAAATTAGTTACTCCGAACTCCAAACACTCGTCGTGGAAATTGAGGCGCGAGTCAACAATCGCCCATTAACTTACCTATCAGATGATTTCTCACAGAGAGAGCCTCTGAGTCCCTCACATTTAATACATGGAGGCCTGCTGAGCCCTCTGATACCTTTGGCAGAAGAGGACCCCGTTGACCCTTCCCATGTAACCAGGAGTGACTTAGTAGAAAGTTACCAACATCTCTCGAGAGTAATTGAAAGGTGGAATGAGGTGTGAACTCGAGAGTACCTCACAGCTCTACGAGAGTACCACTATGGAGCTTCGAGCCCCTATAATAAAGTTCAACTCAAACCAGGAGACCTAGTATTGGTTGACAGTGATGGACCAAGGTCAGAATGGCCTATAGGCAAAATTGTTGCTATCCACCCAGATCACCAAGGCATCCTGAGAGTAGTACGGGTTTTGTGCCGAGGCACTACTACCCTAAAAACATTAGAGAAGTTGGTACCTCTCGAATTAGCAGAACGAGTGTGTTTATCAGAACCAGCTTCACCAACAGTTTCCGAGGACAACAATTCTGATCCACCGAGCACCCGCCCAACTAGAGCAGCTGCTCAACAACGCAAACGGAAACTACAAGTCTATTATAGCTCTGACTAAGAGCAAATAATTTCCCATCCAATTTGAGTAATCATGATGATGCTGTGTTGTGATGTCAAGTAACAAATCAGTTACAAGTCACAATGACCCAAAACATTCACCTCACAGTGGATTCTCAGTTACTTTAAATTGTATGATTTAATTCTTAATTTGTGTAGGCTATCAACTATAACATTATTTCATCTAGAGCATCTATGAGTTTGCAAAACTTTAAGACTTAGTAACATAACCGTTACATGTCATCTCGACACTAGTCAAGGAGTACATTGTAGGCTTTAGTATTCATTAACTTTACATGATTCACAATTCCATGTTTTTCATTTAACACGAGTTCCTTTTCAAGACTTAAATTCTTGTATGTCCTTGACAATTACGGGACATCCGTTATGTGTGTACTAACGTACTAACATACTAACATTAATACTAACTTCGGGATAGGTACGTCAGTACTCAACATTGCACTGCGACCCAAGTTTTCTCCCCCCCCCCCCCCCCCCGGAGTTATGTTGGAAATTTCCAACACTAATAAACTACTATTGTATTATAATAAATCATCATCATTATATACTAACTACAGTAGTTATTAATCTCACTAACGGTAGTGTCAACATAAATTAAACCATTTCATCTGTGTATTAGTGCTAGAATTCTCATGAAATCGAGTAGCAACATTGCGTCAGATAATGTCTAGTTAGACACGTTTATTACCAATGTGTTAGAGAATTGAATGTGGTTCTCTAAAATTATCAGTATTCCGTGTAATAATTACCTACGGATAATATAACTCCCAATAATCTAAAACCGAGAGTTATTAACTGAAATTGTTATCAAGTAGCAGTTTTATCTGTTACGTGCGACTGCCATGGAGAGAATAAAATCTTCATTTCTCGTTTAACACCATTAAAACGAGAATATGATAATATTTAAGTCCCTATAATTGCAACCCAGTTCTCATTAACGTATTACATCCATAATTGTGCGGAAAAGAATTATTCGTGATTAATAATTTCTGTGGTGAATGCGAGAGACGGGTTAAGGGAAGGCGGAGACGCCATTGGACATTAGGCATCCCTGGCGTGAAGAGTGGCGAGACACGTGGTAGTAACTGAGAGTTTTTATCGACAAGAAATACGTTGATACCCGGTTAACAGTTAACTATTACTTATTAACGTGTTCTATAGTGCCCGGTCAATTAATAACGCGTCAACAATTGAAGCCACGACCCGTAATTACACGTACACAGCAGTGGACGCCTGGGACTGGCTGATGCGGTTTCGGCAGACCTCAGTATTTGATACGCTCATCTTAAGTATACCATTCTCATTTGATGCATCATTCTAGATTGTATATTTGTGAGTAGTCTGTCGTTATACAGCAAGGATACCTAATACACAACGTTAAGTTGAATTTCAACAATTTCTCCGTTTTCATGAATATTTGAAATAAATCGTAGCCTAATCAAATGCTACATAAATTTCTCTGATTTCAGCGTATATACGAGGAGTCGACAAGTTGTTTCTCATCATTCGTGATATTCACCTCGGGTTCTTTCTTTATTGGGATCCTGTGACCACGAGGACGAATGACGAAATGGCGTTACAGAAATCGTCTTACAGCTGAGACATTTTTTCGTACAAATTTATCTAATATTATTACTGATTTCTATATAATTCATATAGGATCTTTACATTGAATAAATTATTGCCAGAAATGATGATTTGGTAATTAATGTGTTTGCTCTGACTGTTGCTCAGTAATTCATAATCTTTAATATTCATAATTTGGGTTATCATATCTTTGAATCTATTGTAGTTTAGATTTACTATGTTATTAACTCGAACAATGAACTAGTGACGAACCACACTGGTTCCTAGATATATATGAACTTCTAGAAATACCCCCGCCCCCAATGTTGATATTTGAGGCTTTGACTTTAATAATACAGTCTATTCATTATTTTCAAGTGATTATTCTTTTAATTATTATCCATAGACACTGGTTCTCTAGTGTCATTCTAATGATCACTAGTATTCGTTTTCCCTCTTTTCTCAAAATGAGGCTTTGACTTTAATTAATTAATAATACAGTCTATTCATTATTTTCAAGTGATTATTCTTTTAATTATTATCCATAGACACTGGTTCTCTAGTGTCATTCTAATGATCACTAGTATTCGTTTTCCCTCTTTTCTCAAAAGTGGGTGGTCCTTCGATTTATTTAAATACAATAATAAAATAATTGAATATCTGAGTCAAGCCCCAGAAATCCAACAAAGACCAAACAAAGGCCACGAAACCCTAGCTGGCCCCATGGGCAGGGTAAATGCCGAGCAGCAAGCACCCCTACTGAAGTGGATTCCCAAAGGCACTATGGAAGAGAACCCTATCACTCAGGGGGCAGTACTTGCAAGGTGCTTAAGAGAAGGTAGCCCTAAGCACATGCTACCCCAGTACACTGATGTTACACCTGGCCACCACTCCACATTACAGCAGAGAACACCACTAAAGCAAAACACTCAAGAAATTGAGGCAAGAGTTAACGACCGCCCCAGATCGCATTAGCCAATGAACTGGGGTTGAGTAGCTGGTGAGGTGGGTCTGGGACACTCCCCCCCCCCCCTTCCTGGGGAAAGGAGGGCTGTGTGGACAAGCGACGTGGCGGCAGTGTATGCTGTTTGCTTGTTTCCTTGAGAAATGGGGGCATTCTGCCTCTCTGTTCGATCTTCGGTTGCATTTTTCTTACCAAGTGGGGTATGTTTTGTTATGCCTATCTTTCTGGGTGCCCAACCCTGGTCAATGGCAGATAAAGAATACCCCCAACCACAGGGGGAGGGGGGGTTCCAGAGGCCATTGCTCCCCGAGCCTCTACAAGGGGGCCAGGTTCTGGCTGTCCTGGTAGGCTGAACTCCATTGACTAATACCTAGACTAATATATCGCATATTAGCCCGATAGCTCCAGGGAGCCGTAGGGGCTCCCCACAGAAATAGACTCAGAAGCTAAGGGCTCATGGCAGAGATGCTGATGGTGAAGACTTTGATTCTTGCCGTTTGTAGGGATATAGATACTAGTAATGCCTCTGGGATATTGGCATTATACTGCTGTCATACATGCACTTGAAGTTGTCACAGTTGTACTGCTGTCATACATGCTCTTGAAGTTGTCACAGTTATACTGCTGTCATACATGCTCTTGAAGTTGTCACAGTTGTACTGCTGTCATACATGCACTTGAAGTTGTCACAGTTATACTGCTGTCATACATGCTCTTGAAGTTGTCACAGTTATACTGCTGTCATACATGCTCTTGAAGTTGTGAATTAATGTAGCTTTCACAACTTTTGCTTAAAGTCCACTCCATGGTATGTGTGCTTATTTTATTCATGACAACTTGTACAAATCATTACCATTCTGGATAGAATAAACATGTACAACAGAAGGAAAGAAAAACTCAATCTTAAAACAAAAATTTAATAATATGCTAGTTTACAATTTGTGTAGTAATATAGTCTTGGAATTACTATTGTAGTAGTAGTCTATTGGTATTACATAATATAGTAGTGACTGAAATAAATTAAAATGTCAAAATCTCAAAAGAAAAACACCCATATTAGTGAGAATTCAGAAATTATCAATTATTAAATAAAATGTAGACATTTATTAGACACCGAAATACTTTCTGTACTCTGGATTCGGTGTAAAAACATAAATAAGTTATTTAAATTAGTCACTCCTTATTGTAAGAAGATTTTCATAATGTCATATGTCTTTTGAGACATTCTTTACAACTGCCAAGGACAGGAAGCCTGTTAGGCTCAGCTCCCTATGGCAAAAGACTCACCTAACCCAGGATACAACCCACAACAGCTACAAAACTCTCGGGGTACCTATTTGCTGCCAGGTAAGCAGAGGCATCAGGTATAAAGAAACATATTCAAACATCTCCCCCTGCATGGGAATCAAACCCTGTACCAGCAAGTTGGCAGTTGAGTGTGCTGACCACTACACTACAGCTAATAAAATACTCCAAGCAATATATTTGGCAATATTAAAAGAAAAGTCACAATTATGGATATGTGTGTCAGTTAAGAAAATAATAGCCCAAGTTAAGAAAATATCAACCTCAATGAAAAAACTGATCAAGAAAAGCTAATACAGTAATTACAGCAAAGGCATTGTCAGCCCCAGCAAAAAACCAGCGTTGAATGTAATGAAACGCCATTTTCTGGGTGAGACCCGGAGGCTCCCCGGTGCTTTACCGGCTGATATGCTAATGTCAGACTTTGGCATCAGTCATGTGTATGGAGTTCTATGGCCTACCGGGGACCACAGCCAGAACCTGGCCCCCTCAGAGAGGCAAGGGGAGCAATGGCCTATAGAAACCCCCGTGTGGTTGGAAGCATTCTATGTCTGCCATCGACCGGGTCAAGCATCCAGAAAGGTAAGCATTCCAAAACAAACCCCTATTCTGGTGAAAATTGCTACCTAAAGCCGAACTAGTGGATAGAACTCTTCAACAGAAAACAAGGAAACTAGTATGACGTCATACGTCACCGCGCCGCTGTCTGCGCAGCTCCCCCCTCCCCGGGAGGGGGAGCCCCAGACCTCCCACGCCGGCTATCCACCCATCAGTTCTGAGGCTGGATGTCAAAACACGCGAAAAAACCGCCGACCGGAGGGAGGGAGGGTTGCCGGGGAGCCTCCGGGTCTCACCCAGAAAATGGCGTTTCATTACATTCAACGCTGGTTTTCTGGGGGGAGCCCCGTCGGCTCCCCGGAGCTAACTACCCACAGAGGAAGGTCAAAGGGACAGAACTGGGAGGCGGACACCACTCACCCCCCAAGGAGGCGAGACAACCGGCAGCAAACGCCAACTCAAGGCGCCACAGCCCCGAAAAGTTCCGGGAACAACACGAGAACAACGAGCAGCAAGGCCCCTGCACGAACACCAAAAATCCATGCCCAAAAGACCGCAAGGCCACGTCGCCCAGACGGCAGCAAAGCCACGAACGCCACAGGCATGAGGGAAGAACACAGGCAGCTTAGCCGCAAGAACACGGCTGACCACCCGGGACACTATCACCCGCGAACCGGGAAGAACAGAACCGGATCAACACAAAACGCACTCCGGACCCAAACGCCGTGGCACGCAAACAACAGAGGAGGGCCGCCACTGAACACAAAGAACGACACACCCCGGTCCGACCAACGAAGCACCAACAAACACTGGACCCCTCCAGAACGCAGCAGCCCCACCCCGCGCCAGAAAAGATGGAGACTGCTGCCACCGAACAACCAAAACGCTAAACCGAAGGAGCAAGAAAACTCAGCGACTCGACCCCCAGAGGCAAAGGCCAAAAGGAAAGAGCCGACGAAAAAACACACCGGAACCGAAGGGGCACTACCAACCAAGGAGAAGACAGAGCACGCTGACCAGAGACCAGGATGGTGCAAGCGGCGCACGAACAAGCCGGAGGTGAAACGACGCACAAGACAGCTGACTAACAGTGCAGAAGCAACACCAAGACCGAAAGCAAGCTGAAGCGGCTCCGCCCGCGCCGCACGAAAAGAGGCGACAGTATGTGGCAAGACGACGGCCCCCAACCCCCACCAGAAAACCAAGCCGAGAGTAAACCAAGCTAACAAGAGTAACCACCTAAGAAGGGACAGGAAAAGGAAGGACCGCCAAAATATCCCATACTGCCGCCAAGAGAAGCACACAGGTGGGACACCTACCACGAAGCCACCCGACCACCAACCTGAGGCGAGACCGCGAGGCAGAACATAAGCAGCCCCGACAAGGCCCCTCCGAGCCCAGGAAAAGGCGGAGCCGCGGGAAGATCTTGGGCGCGACCACCGAAACCCAGGCGGCACAAGGAGATGGAACGTCTGCCGAACAGAAAAACTCCCCAAAGCATGCAAGCCCGCCAGGAGTTCAGAAATGACGGGTCGACGCGAGACATCGCAAGACCCCCCCCAAAAAAAAACCAACCGGCAGAGCAAGCTAGGAAACCAAAGAAGGCGGAAGGGTCGCCGCCAGAACAGTACCCGAACCAAGGGGTACGAACAACTGCAATAGACCGAGACAAAGAAGCACATCACAGGACACAGGCTGACAAACGCCCAAGAACACACGCAGAACACCCCTGCTGCAGAGGAGGCAGGAAGACAGAGCAGAAGCACAAAAAAACCCAGGATAACAACCAGGGGTGGACAATCAGGCAGGGACAGAAATACCCCCACGCAATCCCCAGGCACAAAACGGCAGCAAAGTGCCACTCCACAACTGGACACAGGAACAAGGACACACCACCGTGAAACACGGTACCAATGCACACGTGCAGCAGCAGCAACAGGCACCACTGCAACATGCAACACGTAAATAGCAACTCCCTTCTGCAAAGGCAGAACGGAGCAGGCAGACCCCAGACAGGGCCAACGGAAACATGACAAAACCCCGCAGGCCCAGAAACCTGCACCAGGCGACCGACGGCGGAGAAACCCCACTCGATACCTGCTGGACGAGGTACTGGGAGCTCTGTTACACCTCAAGCCCGGCCCAAGGCTAGGCTAGACCGGCCAGAGGGTGGCCCACCAGGCAGCTGCTAGGAGCAGTCCACCGGCCCACATACCCCCACAACTAGGACGGGCTGGAACTGCCATACGAAAACAGGCTAGTGTGCCCTGGAAGTCCACGGACGAACCAGCAAGAAGGCTTATGCTCGCAAGTAGGTCGTGTAATAAGCACAGACCTCTGATGGTAATACAGTGTTCCCCAATTGTGCCAATAGCACCACTGCACTCCACTGGTACTATCCCGCAAGTTCTACCAGATAGGTGGGACCCAAGAGCCAGAGCTCAAATCCTGCAAGCACAGCCAGGAGCCTTACCAGGTGAGTACAGAACCAACCCTACAACCCCCACACCTCACAACATTAAAAAAGGAGTGTCCCCTGAATGACTCCAGCATGGGTTGGACATGCACATGAGGGGGACAGGAAGGGTTGAAAAAGGGACAGTCACTGGTGTGCGAACGGTCTCAGTTGTACAAAAATATACCTAAATAAAGACAGATATATAAACAACTCCGCATCCAGCGCCCGGCCAAAAGACGCCAGACTGCAGAAACTCACCTGGCGAACGGTGGCACGAACTTGACGACTCAACCGTGCCCAGAAGAACCTGGGAGCACCGCCAGGTGAAGACGCCAGAGCCGGACCCTGCCGGACCCGCAGGAGAGCAGGGAGAGGCGAAGGAGGCGGTCCACACCCATGACAGGGAAAACCGCAGTGTCCTCCCCCACAACCGGGAACCAGGACACCCCCGGCGCGAAGGGGCACATACTGCAGCCAGGGAGAAGAACGAGAGGCGAAGCACTGTAGCAAAAAGGGCGCAAAACACCAGCACTGAAACACCGCCCAGACCAAAAACTCCACGGCGCATGCGCATAACACGCTGGCCGAACCGCACACCCTCTCTGCGGGAAGGCGCCAGCCAGGACTACTGCACGAGAAAAGTAGCCAAAAGAGCAAGCAGGAACAATAAAACCGGCCAAAGAAGCAAAGAGCCCAAAAAGGAACCCAACCGGGCGACAAGTAGCCCAACTGGGCGACAAGGAGCCCAACCGGGCGACAAGGAGCCCAACCGGGCGACAAGGAGCCCAACCGGGCGACAAGCAGCCCAACCGGGCGACAAGCAGCCCAACCGGGCGACAAGCAGCCCAACCGGGCGACAAGCAGCCCAACCGGGAGACAAGCAGCTCAACCGGGCAACAAGTAGCCCAACAGGGTGACAAGTAGCCCAACAAGGCGACAAGGACGAGGAGCCGACAGGCGTTCCAATAATGCGGGAAGTAGTGAAAAACTTTCCCATACCCTCGAGAACACAGAAGCCAATACTAGTCCCGAAGGCACACGAAGGCGCAGGCGAACCCGAGATCAGAAGTCACGCTGAACCCCATCGAACGGGGAAACATGACGAAAACACCGTCCCAAAAAGGGGTGGGAGGAAACATCCACCCACAGGACGGAACCAACCGACTCAAAGGCCAAGGAACCGAGCCCGGGGAGGTAGGCCGACGCCCAACAGCACGTACGACGAGTGGGGAGGAAAGACCTCACTCCGCGTAAACACAAGCCCCGCCTAGAGGGGGATAAAAACCCCCACGGGGTCCAACGGGGCCAAGGCCCCCCAAGTCAGCCCCTCCCTAGCCCCGGGAACCTACACGACAGGTCCCGGGGCCGAGCCATTCCCCCAAAGCCCCGGCCGTACCAGAAAACTGGGGCAGCCGTGAAAACACTAAGGAAGGGAGCCCACTGGCAGACTCATACAACATGGCTGGAGGAACAGGCTCAAATGCCCCCATCACTACCCCGGAAGGGGAATTCCCCGAGACTGCCCGAGTCTCAACACCATCAAAAACCCCGCCCCGAACCTACAGACTGTAAGGAACCGGATGCAGGCAGGAAGGGTGATCCAGGGGAAAGACAAGGGGGCGTGGATGGAACCGAAGCAACCAACACCCCCAAGTCCCAAAACGAACTACAACGGGGCAGCCCCGGGGCTCCCGAGGAGGAAACCACGAGAACGTTGCCACCACCAAGGCTCAAGTGCAACGCCCCTGCTGCCCGCACCCGCTTTGTCAGCACAACTGGGTAACCGAGCCCCAACGAGCAACCAAACTCACAGGACTCCGGGTCAAAGGTGTCACCGACCCCACAGGCAGCCGACGGAGGCAAAACAGAGAGTCAACCAGAGACAAAGGGTGAGAGCAACCCTCAAACTCGCTGGAAGCGAGGGGGGAAACTCTGGGGTCACATCCATCGGACCCGCGCGCCCCCAGGAGTTTCCCAGGGTCCCGAGCGTTTACTATAAGAGGACTCGTGCTCAGGTAATCCCAGGCAGGGTACTGCTAACCGGCACCCAAAGCTACCAAGCAACTTTCTAAGAGCTGAACCCCCGGGACGTGTACACTCACGGGGACCTAGCAGGGGAACCACCAGAAAATACACAGAACACAAGGGACACAAGGGGCAAGAACGAAGGCAGACCCCCCCCCCCCCCCACCAGGTAGATAAACAAAAAGAAAAAGAAAACCCCGCAAGAGGACAGCGTACCCAAGCGGAACAGAGCCGGCCGCTATGATTGGTAAAGACAAGCTGCACAGTACCCTGCGCCCCACCAGAGCAAAAACTGCCCCTTACTCTAAGGCGAACAAGGGAGACAGAACACCCGAGCACACAAAGAGCGGCCGAAAACCAAGCAGTAAACGGCCAAGCAGGGGCAGGACCCAAGGAACTTGTGGAAGGTGGCCCCAAGCCCCAAGGGCAGTACTTACAGGGCACCTAGGGAAGGGAACCCTAGCCCGAGTACTGGAGAATCACTCCCGGCTCACGCACCACCTAGAAAACAGACACCACACTCTAGGTACAGTGCTGAAACAACCACTGGAGCCGGAGCACACAACCGTTGCCTATAGCATCAGCCGAAGAACTGATGGGTGGATAGCCGGCGTGGGAGGTCTGGGGCTCGAGCTGCGCAGACAGCGGCGCGGTGACGTCTGACGTCATACTAGTTTCCTTGTTTTCTGTTGAAGAGTTCTATCCACTAGTTCGGCTTTAGGTAGCAATTTTCAACAGAATAGGGGTTTGTTTTGGAATGCTTACCTTTCTGGATGCTTGACCCGGTCGATGGCAGACATAGAATGCTTCCAACCACACGGTGGTTTCTATAGGCCATTGCTCCCCTTGCCTCTCTGAGGGGGCCAGGTTCTGGCCGTGGTCCCCGGTAGGCCCTAGAACTCCATACACATGACTGATGCCAAAGTCTGACATTAGCATATCAGCCGGTAAAGCTCCGGGGAGCCGACGGGGCTCCCCCCAGAAATACCCAGCATTGAATGTAATGAAATGTCTCTTTCTGGGGAGTCCCAGTGGCTCCCTGAAGCTGTCTCACCAAGATTGCTCTTCTCTACTAGGTCACATCAGTCACAGGAGTTTATTTGGCCTACCAGGGAACACTGCCAGAATCTAGCCCCACCCCCTCACAGAGGCACAGGGACCGAGTGACATTCCGCCACTCTATCTGGGAAAGCATTCAGAAAGTCAACAAAGCAATACAGACTGCAAGGTTCACAGGAACAGAAGCCTTGAAAACCACCAAATACCTCCTTAAATAGTTTAAATGAAATAATACACTTAAAAATAGCTTGAACCCATTAGTACGAACAAACTGCCACCAGGAGATCTGTAGTCCCAGCCCTCTGCCAACTCTCTCAAATCAGTCACAGAGCAGATGAAACCCCATAGCCACCAACTGACAAACTTGCAAGAGAGGGAGGGAGTGTCAGGTAGCAAGCAGGGTCCTAGCAGACACATTTAACACTCAGTTTCTGGAAGAGTCCCTTGTTGGCACCCCAAGATAAAGCTAACTAACCACGAAGAGGATGATCAAGGAACTTCTAGGGAGGAGGGATGGCAAATATTAAAATGAAGTACACACTAAGAAATAAGGCCCAAAACACTGCAGGAAAGACTGGGCCAAGGAACATGGGACTAAATTCTCAGTCGCCAAGATGCTGTTAGACCTCCAAAACTCTCGAGCCTGAATATCACCCCAGAACATTTTAGAACAAAAAGCCACCCGTGCAGCATATTAGCAAACATCATGGGTACGAGAATAGGCTGCAGCCTGGCTAGACTTAACACCACGGATGACCTGAGAAATGGGAGCAGTGGAACTGGGGATGAAGGAAAGTGGATCAACCCACAAAGCATCCACCGATGCAGAATTGGTGGCACAGAGGTAGTGGCGAAAATTCAAAACCCCTGCCTCATGAGAAGAGCATGAAGCTCCCAAACCCAACAACTGGTGGCGAGAGCCAAGAGAAACACCACCTCGAGAAAGACATCCTAGATTGATGTGGAAGCCGTAAACCTAGGAGGAAAAAGAAAGGCGAGGATATGGTCAAGCGACCTGGATGGTTCAGGCTGAAGGTGTAAAAAATGCCAGACAACTTGTAGAATGGTGCTGAAGTGGTATCGCTGTTGAACGCAAGTAATGGTGGGTCCACAAATATTGAATGATATGAGGCAACAGTATTAGGCGTGATATTCATTTTGTCATGGTTGTTTCATGACTGGCATCTCATGCCTAATACTGTTGCCTCATATCATTCAGTATTTGTGGAGCCACAAATACTGATTGGAGACCAAAAAAAGAGTAGCGCCAGGAAGAAGTTTAACAATGCCAAGAAATTTCATACTCACACTGTGAAGACAAATGCAGGTGAGACACCAATAATCATACCATCTGCTCCCCATACTGGTAGAGCCGTAAATACACTGAGCAACGGTGAAAGATAGTGCCACAGAAATGACATTTCAAAAGCCTGAAGAGGAAGCCAGTGAAGCAACAGCTGACAAAGGGCAGTTAGAGCCTAAACCCATTAGCTGCAGCAGAGGTGAAATGGGTGGAACCTGACAAGCCAGTACAACACCCAAAGCCAAAATTCTGCCCTAGAGGAAAAATCTGTGGCAATTTCTGGCTCTCGCACTACCACCGACTCATCCAGGATTAAATTCACACAAGGCAGTAAAGCTGTAGACAGAACAAGCCTGCAGGATGCAGAATCTAACTGAGAGTTGCACACAAAGCCCAACCAAGTTTAAATTTATCATCAAACCAACTAGAACTTCCACCAGTTCACCAGGAAGTTGAGTCCTGTGAGCTGGGAATGAACCAGATTTCTGGCCAGCTGGTTCACAGATCGACTGGGAGGCCCAAACCAGCCATTCACTGTGGTAGGCCAACACGCGAACCCCCTACGACATGTAGCCAAACATAGACGACCCATGCTAACCTGGTGAAAATATGGGAAATCGCATTCCAGCCGAAGGGTAGAACTTGAAAGCGGTAAACGTGATGCCCCACTATAAGAACTAACCAGTCCCTGAAGCTCAAATGAATAGGGACATAGTAGTAAGCATCCCTTGAAGTTTAGGGACACCATTCAAGACTCAGCATACATGATCTGGCACACCTGAGCCAAAGTAGCTATGGAGAAGGTCGGATAGGGAATGAAACTGTTTAAATCTGAACGATCAAAGATGAACAAGAAGATCAGAAGATGAAGAAAACTAGAGGTCCACCGAGTGCCGCTTCAAGACTGGGAACAGATGAGACACCCACTGAAGGTACAAGGTCCTGTCAACTATGTCCGAAGCCAAGCAAGTCACAATAACTTAATGAAGAAGCAGGGAGGAAACTTAATCTAAGAGCCCAAACCTCCCTTAGGTAGGGAGGTGGGGTGGGGACCAACCAACTCCAGGTTAGACTGAGGGAGACAACCCAACGAGTCATGGAACCAGGACTCGGCATAACAGTCCAGACACTTCCCCTACAGCGGCATCAAAGGGGTGAACTGTAAAGGGCCAATGCAAACCATAAGATGTGCCATCTTTCTGTGATGCATAAAAAAATGGAGCTGATGAGCAGAAGAGCCTGCTGAAGGAAGCGCAAGGGCCCCAGATTCTGGCTCGACCAAGGACTTACCTCAGCCAACAACAAATGAAGCACCAGTCCTAACAGACCACCTCCAAGAATGAGGAACAGAACCCTGAGAACAAAGTAACTGACAAATTGGCCTACAAGAGGTAGCTGCCACTGTCAGGTACCGAGCAACACTATCCTCTTGGAAAAGGTGTGGTGAATTTGGGGAGGTGGACACAAGTGCTAAGGACCAAACCAAAAATCAAAAGATTGGCCCAGTACAGCCTGCTGACATGTAAGGTGGGCAGAATAAACTGCTGGCACTGCCATCTCAGGCAAGGCATCGAAGCCAAAACTGCAGGCAACATGACCTCTCCTGGAATCAAGCTGTATGAGGAATGTACATTCTCATGAAGCCAGTCAACAAAAAGCTCCAGGAGGGCCCAAAAATTAATGACTACTACCAATAAGAGCTCTAGAAAGCAAAGGCAGCAAAGGCACATGGAGTTGCCATTTACTCACATCCTTGAAAAAAGTAGGAACAAATAGGCCATCCTCAAGCAGAAACTAAGGAGGGGCCACCAACGTAACACCTAGAAGATGCTCAACACCTACCGCTCAAGTGTATGGGTATGGTAGAAAATTTGCCAAGCACCCAAGAAAAAAAAAAAAAACAGCGTTGAATGTAATGAAACGCCATTTTCTGGGTGAGACCCGGAGGCTCCCCGGAGCTTACTAGGCTGATATGCTAATGTCAGACTTTGGCATCAGTCATGTGTATGGAGTTCTTATGAGCCTACCGGGGACCACGAGCCAAAACCTGGCCCCCTCTAGAAAGGCAAGGGGAACAATGACCTATAGAACCCCGTGTGGTTGGAAGCATTCTATGTCTGCCATCGACTGGGTCAGGACCCCAGAATGGTAAGCGTCCCAAAACAAACCCCCCTATTCTGGTGACAATTGCAACCAAAAGCTGAACGAGTGGATAGAACTCGGCAAACAAAAACTAGCAAACTAATATGACATCATCCGTCGCCGTGCAGCTGTCTGCGCAGCTCCCCTCCCCAGGGGGGGGAAGGGAGATCCCTAGACCTTCCACGCTGGCTATCCACACCCGAGTTCTGAGGCTGGATGTCAAAACACACGAAAAAAATGCCAACCGGAGGAAGGGAGGGATGCCGGGGAGCCTCCGTGTCTCACTCAGAAAATGGCGTTTCATTACATTCAACGCTGGTTTTCTGGGGAAAGCGGAGCTAACTACCCACAGAGGAAAGTAGAGGGACTTACCCAGGTGGTGGTTGCTGCTCACTCCTCAACCCAAAGTCGAGACAACTGGCTGCATCCACCAATCCAAAGTGACACAGGCCCGACTGGGCCCAGGGACGTTAACAAGGTAACAAGCAGCCAAGACCCCGTTCAACCGCCAAAATCCCCGCGCCTGAATGTCAGCCCAAGACATTCCCCAAAACGGCAGCAAAAGCTGTGAACTTGTAAATGTCATGGGCACGGCGATAGACCGCAGGCTGGCTAGACTTAATAACCCTGCGGACGACCTGGGAGACCTGCACCCTCGAACAGAGAAAGAAGGGAAACCAGACCAACCCAAGGCGCGTCCACGGACACAGACGCCGTGGCCCGTAAATACCGGTGCAGAGCCACAACTAGACACAAAACATGATGCACCCCCGGCCTAACCAACCAAGCATCAACAACCCAAGGACCCCTCTGGAAAACAGCAGTCTCATTCTTCACCAGAAAAGAAGGAGAAGGCTGCAGACGAACAAACCGATAGCCCCGACTGAAGGAGAAGAAACCCCTGCACCGGAGGAGAGCATGAAGCTCACCAACTTGACTGCCAGAGGCCAATGCCAACATGAAAGAGCCTTCGAAAAACAATCTGCAACCGAAGGGGCCACAACAAATCGAGGAGAAGAAAGGAGAGAGCACTTTGTCCAGAGCAAGAGCAGGCTGGAGGTGAAACAACGCCCGAAACAGCTTGTGAAACGGCGCAGACGTAACATCAATACCGAAAGCAAGCTGAAGCGGCTCTGCCAGCGCCGCACGATATGAGGTGATAGTGTTAGGCATAAGGCGACGGTCCTGGAACAACCAAGAGAGAAAGGACAACACAACCCGAACAGAAAGCAAAGTACAATGCCGAAGACGTAAGAAGAACCGGAAGGACAGACAGGAAACCTCATACTGCTGCCGAGAAGAAGCCCACAAGTGGGACACTAACAAAGAGGCCACCTGATCACCATAGAGATGAAGATAGACTCAAGTAAAAAAAAAAACATACACGAAGACTCGAGGAGAAGATCTAACCATCTGGCAAAGCCAACGGAAGGACTCGGCGTCGACCGTCCATTCCGTGGAAAGGGGAACGAAACGGAACAGGCCTTCGGCCAAGACATTGGACACTACCCGCACATGAACTGCCAGGAGAGCCAAACCCCGAGAACTCAGCAGAGAAGTCACCTGAAGCGACCAGCACCAAAGAGCCAAGGACCGCATCGAACACCCCCCCCCCCCCCGGTTCAGACAATGAACCACCGGGGAGCAGTCTGAATGGAGCCGGATTGTCGACCTGTGGGCGACTCGAAGCCTCCGAAGAGCAAACCACACCGCTGTGAACTCCCGCACCATGCTCTGGGCACGACGGAAGGACAGATCCCACCATCCCTGGCCAACCTGGTGAGCACTGGTCACAAAGCCCCAGCCAAGAGACGACGCGTCCGTGAACACATACAGGAACCAGAACAGCCGACGAAGCCAAACCCGACCCAACAGGTACAGAGCACCACTTGGTTTCCGAACCCCTTGGGGACGAGACCCGTCGGTTAACATATAAGTTCGTAAACGAGAAATAGAGGGGAAAAAATAAACTAGAAATGTAAAAAGAAAATGGTCAGAAAAATTAAAAAAAAAACTCTAGGGGAAAAAATCGACAGGTTCATAGCATAAATGCGACCGTATTTTGTTTGTACTCACCAATAAGTGAAGTCCTGATCCACTTTATAAAAGTCCTTAATTGTTCCTAACTGATTATTAAGACGTCTGGCAAACATCCTCTAGATGTTTCCTGCCAGCCTGCAGGAACATCCTGCCAGCCTGCAGGAACATCCTGCCAGCCTGCAGGCACATCCTGCCAGCCTGCAGGCACATCCTGCCAAAAATATACGATGATGTACTGTACATTTAAGAAACAAATCTGGGTCACAAGTCTGTGGAGTGTGGCTAGGCTTACGGAGTCAGCCGGTCCCTCCCTCACCACCGACACACCTCCCCCACCCCCCACCCCCAAACCCATACATAAACACACACACACACAGACACTCTCAAAGGTCACGTGGTTCACGGTTCACTTCAACACCCATATATCGCTTCCTGCCTGCCAGCCAGCCAGCCAGCCAGCCAGCCTGCCTGCCTGCCTGCCTGCCTGCCTGCAAGCCTGCCAGCCTGCCTGCCAGGCTGGCAGGCTGGCAGGCTGGCAGCCAGCCAGCCAGCCAGCCAGCCTGCCTGCCAGCCAGCCAGCCAGCCAGCCAGCCAGCCAGCCTGCCTCCCTCCCTGCCAGCCAGCCTGCCTCCCTCCCTGCCAGCCTGCCTTCCAGCCAGCCTGCCTCCCTCCCTCCCTCCCTGCCATCATGCTAACGGGTAGAGTGTGTTAGGCTTATCTTCAGGAATGAGCCGATCTCGCCCCCACCACCGACAAACCATCCCCCACCTACATCCCATACTCTCTTTTAAAGGTCACGCGGTTCAACCGTGTGACTACCACTCACTCCCTGCCTGCCAGCCTGCCTGCCTGCTTGCCAGCTAGCCTGCCTGTCTACCTGCCTGTCTGTCTGCCTGCCTGCCTGCCTACCTGCCTGCCTGCCTGCCTGTCTGCCTGCCAGCCTGTGCCTGCCAGCCTGCTTTTTCCCTCTCTAATTCTCACTACTTCCATCCCTTCTTGCCTACCTCCTAGCATCTCTCTCTCCCTCCCTTACTGACTAATTTTCCCCCTCTCTCACTGATTCTCCCCCCCTCTCTCATACTGCCTCCCACCTAAGCTCCCCCATCCATCCACCTACCGGTCAGCCATCACTGACGCAATGCGTGCATTTGGAGCCGACATGGTGCACAGATGTTTCTTGATTGTGCAGATATGTAAAACAAAAGCACAGAATGAACATTCCAGCCTTATGGCAATTCAAAATAATAGGCCGTGAATCTGTGAAGTCACAGTGGGCAAACTGGACCATCTCCCACCCACCACCACAAGCCGGCGTGACGCTTGGCGGACCCCTTCCTACCCGAACTTTGTTCGGGTAGCATGACTACCCAACCCCAATCGGGAAACTGGAAGTTTCGGATAACTAAAGTTCAGAAACCAAGTGGTGCTCTGTAGACCAGCATCGCGAAGTTCAGGCTCCCACACAGACCCTCGAGCAACCGCCGTGTAACCCGGGAGTCCCAAGAAACAGGCGCATGCGGGACCGCAGCCATAGGAGAGACTCCGGAGGAAGAGACAAATAAGCGGTCCGAGAGTTCCACACAAGGCCCATCAATGTTCAAACCTGGGAGGGAACCAGATGGGACTTCCTCCAGTTCACCAAGAACCCGAACCCGGCTAGCTGAGAAAGAACCAAATCACTGGCTAGCAGACAAGAGGACTGGCTGGGAGCCCAAACCAGCCAGTCGTCGAGGTAGGCCAAACCTCAAACACTTAACACCTAACAGATGCAGACGGGCCACCACGACCCGCGTAAGGCGCGTGAACACGCGAGGTGTTAGGTTCAACTTGAACGGGAGACAACGAAAGCGGTAATCTTGACGCCCCACAACAAAACCGAACCAGTCCCTGAACCCTGGATGAATCGGGACACGCCAATAAGCGTCCCGGATGTCCAGGGACACCATCCAAGCGCCAGCCTCCAACAGGAGCCGAACCTGGGACAGAGTAGTCATCTGAAAGGAGGGGCAATGAACCCGGGGGTTCAGATGGGACAAGTCCAGAATGAACTGCAGGTCCGAACAGTCAGGTTTTGGGATTGGAAACAGACGGGAAACCCATCTGAGGGACGTCCTCGTTTCGACCACGCCCAAGCGAACCCACTCCAAGATGACTTAACAGAGCGCAGGGAAAGAGGCCAGCCCCGAACCCCCCGAAGCTGTGCCGTACGAAAGCCGTGCGAAACGACCCGAAGACCCAGGAATCGTGGGACCAGGCGTGAGCGAACAGCGCAAGCCTTCCTCCCATCGTCCCATCAATGGGGCTAACTGCGAAAGGGCTGGCACCCCTTACGAGACCCAGAACCTCGCACAGAGTTAACACCGCGCCAACCAGACGAAGGCGGGTCTGAAGGAGGAGCCGAACCCTCCCCCAAGCAACGCCAAGCTTCAAGGGCAGTACTTACAGGGCACCTAGGGAAGGAAACCCTAGGCGCATGCAGCCTGAGTACTGAAGAATAACTCCTGGCTCTTGCACCCCTGGAGAACAGCCGCCACACACTAGGCACAGCACCGCAAAAATTCTAGAGCCAGAAAACACAACCGAGCCGATAGCATCAGACTCAAGAACTGGGGTGTGGATATTTGGCACGGAAGGTCTGGGGCTCCCCCTTTCCCCTCCCGGGGAGGGGGGAGCTGTGCAGACAGCGGTGTGGCGACGATTGACATCATACTAGTTTGCTAGTTTTTGTTTGCGGAGTTCTATCCAATCGTTCGGCTTTTGGTTGCAATTTTCACCAGAATAGGGGTTTGTTTTGGGACATTTACCTTTCTGGGTGCCTGGCTCGGTCGATGGCAGATATAGAATGCTTCCAACCACACGGGGGTTTCTATAGGCCATTGCTCCCCTTGCCTCTCTAGAGGGGGCCAGGTTCTGGCTCGTGGTCCCTGGTAGGCCCATAAGAACTACGAGGAGAGACTACGGGAATTAAACCTCACTTTGCTGGAAGACAGAAGAATTTGGGGGGACATGATTACCACATTCAAGATTCTCAAGGGAATTGATAGGGTAGATAAAGACAAGTTATTTAACACAAGGGGCACACGCACTAAGGGACACAAGTGGAAACTGAGTGCCCAAATGAGCCACAGAGATATTAGAAAGAACTTTTTTTTGTGTCAGAGTGGTTGACAAATGGAATGCATTAGGAAGTGATGTGGTGGAGGCTGACTTCATACACAGTTTCAAGTGTAGATATGATAGAGCCCAGTAGGCTCGGTAACCTGTACACCTGTTGATGTTGACGGTTGAGAGGCAGGACCAAAGAGCCAGAGCTCAACCCCCGCAAGCACAATTAGGTGAGTACTTAGGTAATTACCAGATGGCAGCCCCAGCAACCTGAGGGACCCAGCCACCCACCCTAGGTATTCATACACCATTCGTGTAACAATCTCCAAACATTACAGACGGGAAAGCAAAACAGAGATACACCAGAAAATGACTTTTCATTGCAGTACATTCAATGTAGGATTTCCAGGAAGGCTTCTCATCCAATGAGTTTCTGAGTTGATTTTCAATGATAAAAGAATACAACAAGAGGGCTTGCTATGGAGTGAGGAAGGAAGTGAATGTTCCTTGAAATACTTCAATGACAGGTCAACTGATGTCATGCAAACCCAGTGCTGCCTACAAACATTGGTCACTTAGAGACTCATCCTAGTGCCTACTAGTGCCTCTTCCTACTAGTGCCATAAACCTTGAGCTCAAATAACCAAAAAAGAAATTAAAAAAACAGCATTTAATGTAATGAAACGCCATTTTCTGGGTGAGACCCGGAGGCTCCCCAGAGCTTACAAGGCTGATATGCTAATGTCAGACTTTGGCATCAGTCATGTGTATAGAGTTCTGTGGGCCTACCAGAAACCACGAGCCAGAACCTGGCCCCCTCAGAAGAGGCAAGGGAAGCAATGGCCTATAGAAACCCCCGTGTGGTTGGAAGCATTCTATGTCTGCCATCGACCGGGACAGGCACCCAGAAAGGTAAGCATCCCAAAACAAACCCCCTATTCTGGTGAAATTATTGCTACCACAAGCCAAAAAGTGGATAGAACTCCCCTAAAAGAAACAAGCAAACGATCATGACGGCACACGTCGCCGCACTGTTGTCTGCGCAGCTCCCCCCTCCCTGGGAGGTGAAAGGGGTAGCCCCAGACCCTTCACGCCGGCTATCCACCCCCAGTTTTAGGCTGGATATCAAAACACGTGAAAAACCGCTGACCGGAGGGCGGGAGGGATGACGGGGAGCCTCGGGGTTTCACTCAGAAAATTGCCTTTCATTACATTCAATGCTGGTTTTCTGGGGGGAGTCCCTTCAGCTCCCCAGAGCTAACTACCCACAGATGAAAGAATAGGGACTTACCCAGGAGGCAGTTGCTGCCCACTCCTAAACTCAAAGTCGAGACAACTGGCTGCAACCGCCGACCCAAAGCAACATAGGCCCGACGAGGCCCAGAGACGTTCACTAGGTAATGAGCAGCCAGGACCCTGTTCGACTGCCAAAACCCCCGTGGCCGAATGTCAGCCCAAGACATGTTGCCAAAGACGGCAGCAAGAGCAACAAACTTACAAACGTCACGGGGCACGGGGATAAACCGCAAGCTGGCTAGCCTTAATAACTCTGCGGACGACCTGGGAGACCCGCACCCACGAACAGAGAAGAAGGGGAAACAGGATCAACCCATAGCGCGTCCCCGGACACCAAAGCTGTGGCACGCAAATAACGGCGAAGAGCCGCAACCGGACACAAAACATGATGCAACCCCCGGCTGAACGAACCAAACATCAACCACCCAGGGACCCCTCCGGAAAGCAGCAGTCTCATTCTTCGTCAGAAAAGAAGGAGACGGCTGCAAATGAACAAAACCATGACGAAGACTGAAGGAGCAGAAACCCCTGCGCTGGAGGAGAGCACGAAGCTCACCAACCCGACCCCCCAGAGGCCAATGCCAACAGAAAAAGAGCCTTGGAGAAACAATCCTGAACCGAAGGGGCCACAACAAACCGAGGAGAAGAAAGATAAGAGGGATGTCCAATGGCCAGGATAGCTCAGGCGGCGCATGAGCAGGCCGGAGGTGAAACAAAGCCCGAGACAGCTTGCGAAACGGTGCAGAAATAACATCAATACCGAAAGCAAGCTGTAGCGACTCCGCCAGCGCCACTCGATATGAGGCGACAGTGTTAGGCATAACATAAGGTGTGTGTGTTAGGCGTTGTGTATAAGGTGACGGTCATGGAACAACCAAGAAAGGACAAAACCACCCTAACTGAAAGAGAAGCACAGCGAAGAAGACGCAAATAGAATTGAAAGGACCGCCAGGAGACTTAATACTGCCGCCGGGAAGAAACCCTCAGGTGGGACACTAACAAGGAAGCCACATGATCACCAGAGAGATGATGATAAACTCAAGTCAAAAAGACCATACGCGAAGACTCGAGGAGATGATCGAACCAGCTGCATGACGCACTGGGTCGATCTGTTGAAAGAGGCGGAGCCGCGGGAAAACCTCCGGGTTCGGACACCGTGCAAGCAGTGCCTGAAATCACGGCTGAGCTGGCCACCATGGGGCCAAGACGACTACTCTCCCCTGGTAGGTCTCCAAGCGAGTCAGGACCTGGAGCAGCAGCGTAACTGGGGAAAAGAGGTAAAGGAACCCCCACCTTGACCAGTCCTGCTGAAAGGCATCAAACCCCGACAGCCTCGCAATCGGGAAAGGGCGCCACATACTGGGGAAGGTGCCGCGACCACGCCGATGCAAAGTGGTCCACCTCAGGGCGCCCGAACGTCTGGCAGAGCCAACGAAAGGAGTCGTTGTCGACCGTCCATTCTGTGGAGAGGGGAACGAAATGGGACAGGGTGTTGGCCAAGACGTTGAACACTCCCTGCACATGAACCGCCAGGAGAGCCCAATCCTGAGAACTCAGCAGACGAGTCACGCAAAGCGACCAGCACCAAAGAGCAAAGGCCCTCATTGAAACCCCTCCCCCCAGGTTCAGGCAATGAAACACCGGGAAGCAGCCTGAATGGAGCTGGATCGTCGATCTGCGGACGACTCGAACCCTCCGAAGCACAAACCACACCTCCGCGAACTCCCGCACCGTGCTGTGGGCTTGACGAAAGGACGGACCGCATCGCCCCTGGCCAGCTTGGTGAGCACTGGTCACAAAGCCCCCGCCGAGAGACGACGCGTCCGTGAACACATCGAGCGAGGGCTCGGGCAGGCGCCAAGGCACTAAACTATTAAAAACCCAAAGAGGAAGCCGACGACGCAGCAGTCGACGCAAGGCCCCCGGGGGTCGAACCCAACAATCACGAGAGAGGCGAAAGGGACGTCCCCGAAGGAACCAGAACAGCCGACGAAGCCAAGCCCGACCCGGCGGGTAGACTATCACCGTATAGTTCAGGCTCCCGCACAAGCCCTCGAGCAACTGCCGGGTGACCCGGGAGCTCCCCAGAAACAGACGCAAGTGGGATTGCAGCCGAAGGAGAGACTCTGAAGGAAGAGACAAGGAAGCGGACCGAGAGTCCCACACAAGACCCAGCCACGACCGAACCTGGGAGGGCACCAGATGGGACTTCCTCCAGTTCACCAATAACCCGACCCCGGTGAGCTGGAAAAGAACCAAATCCCTGGCTAGCAGACAACTGGACCGGCTGGGAGCCGAAATCAGCCAGTCGTCGAGGTAGGGCCATCACCCGAACACCTGGTTGATACCTGGTTGATGGGGTCCTGGGAGTTCTTCTACTCCCCAAGCCCGGCCCGAGGCCAGGCTTGACTTGTGAGAGTTTGGCCCACTATGCTGTTGCTTGGAGCGGCCCGCAGGCCCACATACCCACCACAGCCCGGTTGGTCCGGCACTCCTTGGAGGAATAAATCTAGTTTCCTCTTGAAGATGTCCACGGTTGTTCTGGTAATATTTCTTATGCTTGCTGGGAGGACGTTGAACAACCGCGGACCTCTGATGTTTATACAGTGTTCTCTGATTGTGCCTATGGCACCTCTGCTCTTCACTGGTTCTATTCTGCATTTTCTTCCATATCGTTCACTCCAGTACGTTGTTATTTTACTGTGTAGATTTGGTACTTGGCCCTCCAGTATCTTCCAGGTGTATATTATTTGATATCTCTCTCGTCTTCTTTCTAGTGAGTACATTTGGAGGGCTTTGAGACGATCCCAATAATTTAGGTGCTTTATTGCGTCTATGCGTGCCGTATATGTTCTCTGTATTCCCTCTATTTCAGCAATCTCCCCTGCTCTGAAGGGGAAAGTGAGTACTGAGCAGTACTCAAGACGGGACAACACAAGTGACTTGAAGAGTACAACCATTGTGTTGGGATCCCTGGATTTGAAAGTTCTCGTAATCTATCCTATCATTTTTCTGGCTGTCGCAATATTTGCTTGGTTATGCTCCTCAAACGTTAGGTCGTCAGACATTATTATTCCCAAATCCTTTACATGCTGTTTTCCTACTATGGGTACATTGATTGTGTTTTGTACTCTGTATTATGTTTAAGGTCCTCATTTTTACCGTACCTGAGTACCTGGAATTTATCACTGTTAAACATCATGTTACTTTCTGATGCCCAGTCGAAAACTTTATTAATATCAGCTTGAAGTTTTTCAATGTCTTCAGCCGAGGTAATTTTCATACTGATTTTTGTGTCATCTGCAAAGGATGATACGAAGCTGTGACTTGTATTTTTGTCTATATCTGATATGAGAATAAGGAAAAGCAGCAGTGCAAGGACTGTACCCTGAGGTACAGAGCTTTTAACTGCACTTGGGCTAGATTTTATATGGTTGACCGTTACTCGCTGAGTCCTGTTTGACAGAAAACTGAGTATCCAGCGTCCTACTTTACCTGTTATTCCCGTTGACTTCATTTTGTGTGCTATCACACCATGGTCACAATTATCGAAAGCCTTTGCGAAGTCCGTGTATATCACATCAGCATTCTGTTTTTCTTCTAATGCCTCAGTGACTGTCGTAGTGCTCAAGTAGCTGTGAGAGGCACGATCTTCCCGCTCGAAATCCACGTTGGCCTGGGTTGTGAAGGTCATTGGTCTCCATGAAATTGGTGACCTGACTCCTAATCACTCTCTCAAAAACTTTTATGATGTGCGATGTTAGTGCAACTGGTCTATAATTCTTTGCCAATGCTTTGCTCCCTCCCTTGTGTAGAGGGCCTATGTCTGCTACTTTAAGTGCATCTGGTATCTCCCCCGTGTCCAAGCTCTTCCTCCACACTATACTGAGTGCCTGTGCTACCGGCATTTTGCATTTCTTTATAAATATTGAATTCCATGAGTCTGGACCTGGGGCCGAGTGCACGGGTATGTTTTCAATTTCTCTTTCAAAATTTAGTGCGCTCGTGTTGATATCAGTTATATTTACAGGGGTTTGAATATCCCGCATAAAGAAATTGTCTGGATCTTCCACTTTCATGTTGTTTATTGGAGTGCTAAACATGTCCTCATACTGCTTTTTTAGGATTTCACTAATTTCTTTGTCATCCTCCATGTATGAACCTTCACTTGTATGAATAGGTCCAATACTAGCAGTGGTTTTTGCTTTTGATTTCGCATATTTGAAGAAATATTTTGGATTTTTCTTTATTTCCTGAATTGCTCTCTGTTCTAACTGCCTTTCTTCAGTTTCATATGAGTGTTTCAATTTCCGCTCAATTTCTTCAATCTCCCTATTTAAATTATTCCTTCTTTGACGGGAAATTCGTGTCTGCATAAGGAGGTCCATTATTTTTTTCCTGCGTTTATAGTGTCGTCTGCGTTCTCTTTCTACGTTAGATCTCTTTCTGGCTTTCCTCAAAGGAACATGCTTCAGACAGATTTGATACGCTTCCGAAGTCAGTTTTTCTATTCCTTCTGTAGGACTTGTATTACTTAGAACAGTTTCCCATGGAATGTTTGTAAGTTCCCTGTTTATTATCTCCCAGTCTATCCTTTTTTTATTAAAATTGAATTTACTGAATAGCCCCTCTCGCTTTATCAACGTTTTAGGTCTATTCTGAGTATTGATGGTCGTTTGCACTTCAATGAGCTTGTGATCTGAGTATGTGGTATCTGATATCGTAATGTCTCTGATAATGTCTTCATTATTCGTAAAGACCAGATCTAGAATATTTTCATTTCTCATTGGCTCCGATATCTGCTGATTGAGTGAAAATTTGTCACAGAATCTAAGTAGTTCTCTAATCTGTGGTTGGTTAGGTCCCGATAGATTTCCTGGTATAATATTATTGTTTGCTATTTTCCACCTGAGACTAGGCAAGTTGAAGTCACCTAGGAAGATAATATCAGGTATCGGGTTCTCCAAATTATCAAGGCTATTCTCTATTTTATTTATCTGTTCTGTGAATTCCTCAGTCGTTGCATCTGGCGGTTTGTATATTAGAATAATCACTAAATTTATTTTCTCTATTTTTAATCCCAGTACCTCTACCACCTCATTTGTAACGTTTAGGAGCTCCAAGCATACAAGGTCTTCCCTAATATACAGACCCACTCCTCCATGTGACCTAATTTTCCTATCACACCTGTATAGGTTATATCCTGGAATCCAGATCTCACTGTCCAACAATTTCCCTGCATGGGTTTCTGTGAAAGCTCCAAATACTGCATTTGACTCCGTGAGGAGGCCATTTATGAACTGTACTGCCTGTCGTCGTTGTAGTTCCCTTTCGGTGTGTAATTGTATCTGTAATTCTGGAATGCAAGTGGATCTGGCATCCAGTTCCATACACTCTCCATGCTGCTCCTTTTGAATTCTTTGTCGGTCTGGTATAAAAAATTTATAGAGTTTCCTCCAAATTCATTATCCTGCTTGCCACTCTTTATGTAGCGTTCCGTGCCTTTCACGTGAAAGTGTGGGCAGCTGAGGTCATAGCATTTTCTGTCCTCCAGTGAGGTTTGGCACATGTCAGGATGGAAAAACCTACATATTGATCCAAATCGACACTCACCTTTCCTAAGCATATTTAAACATTTTTTGGGATGTTGGTAACTGCATTCTAATCCTTTCTTATTACCAGCATATCTATGTCTGCATATGCCCTTTGCATAAAATTTGCATAAGTCTGTCCTTCTGTTCTGAATTGCTCTATCGGGAACCGTCGTAGTGTCTGTACCTATTGAGCTGTCAGTGGTGTCTGGTACACTTTCTAGTTTACTGTCATCTACATCCTGGCCTACTGAGTCAGAGTTTACAACTTCCTGAGCTTCAGTCTCAGTTTCATCCCTGACTATAGCCTCCGCCCCTTGTATATTAGAATTGTTGTTGTTCCTTTCCCACTCCTTCTGGATGGCTGGTAGGCTTCCAATGAATGATGTTTTCCGATCATGCGTCATGTTATCTAGAAGGTTTTTTAGGATATTCCAAGCTGGCAGGTCATTTTTACACACCCAGAGCAAGTGGCCAGCTCTCAGTGCCGTAGTGTTACTCACTCCTGTACAAGCCGAATGGAATCTAGTCTTACAGATATAACATTCAATTCCCGTTACCTTCATCTTTAAGGAGTTGTTACAGTGGCCACAAATTTGTTTATTTACTCCCATTTTGCCTTGTTTTGTTGTATATATCTATATATTTATAATATTATATGTATACCGTATATTTGTAACAATATATATGTGTATTTGTTCTACTGTATGTTCAGTACTTATCGCACGGCGGAGGGTGAGGGTCCCAGAGGCTGTACAGTTGACACGTTGTTGTCCCAGGCCGCGGCTGGAGGCCGTCAGTTGCCAGTTACTTGGGTTATAAACTGATATATTAATTCGCTTGTATTACAATAAGGGATTTTCTGCTTTATTTCCGACTTGCAATAGTATTCACTTTCTCTATTACTAATTTCTCGATCCACATTCCCCTATTACACTTGTTGGAAACCAATTTGCTAGTAAGCACACCCACACACACACGGTGGGCACACGGGACGTGGGCCTATGGGGTGGGTTCTGGCACTACGAGGTGGACTCCACAAAATTCACTTGTTATTTCTTTAAAGCACAAAAGTCGGATGGCAATCACTATGGTATATTGTTTAATAAGTTGAGATGCACTTTATGAGTTATCTGACTGTGTTTAGTTCCTGTATCACTGAAATATCCCGAGATATGTGTTGTTTTTCACAGAGCTCGTGCTCTCGTGTGCTTCCCCTCCCCACACGATACGGATACCCTAAAAGACGCAGACGGACCACGATGACCCGTGTAAGGCATGTGAGCACGCAAGGTGCCAGATTCAATCCGAACGGGAGACAACGAAAGCGGTAACTTTGACGCCCCAGAACAAAACCGAGCCGGTCCCTGAACCTTGGATGAATCGGAACATGCCAATAAGCGTCCCGAAGGTCCGGGGGACACCATCCAAGAACCCAGCTCCAATAGGAGCCAAACCTGGGACAGCATAGTCATCTGAAAGGAGGGGCAATGAACCCAGAGGGTCCAGACGGAACAAGTTCAGAATGAACCGCAGGTCCACACAGTCCCGTTTCGGCACTGAAAACAGATTGGAAACCCATCTGAGGGATGACGTCGTTTCGACGACGCCCAAGCGAACCCACTCCAAAACGACTCGACGGAGCGCAGGAGAAGAGGCCTGCCCCGCCCGCCCCAAACCCCCCTGAAGGGGAAGGGGCCACCCAACGCCAGCGCAGGCCGAAAGAAACGACCCGAAACACCCACAAATCGTGGAACCAGGCGTGAAGAAACAGCGCAAGCCTGCCTTCCATCGCCCTGTCAATGGGGCGAACCGCGAAAGGGCTGGCGGCCCTTACGAGACCCAGAACCCTGAACAGGGCAAACACGGCGCCAACCAGCCGAAGGCGGGACCGAAGGCAGAGCCAAGCCCGAACCTGACACCAGTGTCCTACCATGACGAGAGGAACCCTGAGCCCTGGCACGACCCCTCCGGGAAGGCTTCCCCCGGGACCCCCGGAGAACCAACAAGTCTGACATTGGACGGCAACTGGCCGATGCAGTCTGAATATACTGAGCCGGTGGCCGCCGGAGCAAAAAGCAGCGGACAAAAGGGCGAAGACATCCTAAGAGCCAGGGCCCAGGCCGATTCCAGAGAGGAAGCAAGCACTGCCTGTTGGCACGCGAGCCAGGAAGCATAAAACTGGGCACCCGCAAGATCGGTGCAAACAGCTTCAACAAGGTAGCCGACATGCGAGCAGCTGAGCCCAAGGCACCTGACCCCGGAACGGCCCCGAGCACCCCCACGTCCTCCCCAAGCCAGTCCGAAGACAGCTCCAGGAGGGAAAAGAAGTGCAAGGCTGAAGCCAAGAGGCCCCTGGCGCACAAATCCTTGGCCACCTGTGCAGCCGAAAGGGATAGAACCCTGCACATGGAGCTTCAGAACACCAACATCCCGAGAAAGGGCAGGAGCAAACAAGCACTCATTGAGGTGTTTAAGGTCGTCCCCCAGGAAAACCTGAACCACAGGAGAAACCTCGTGCCACTCAAGTGTGCAAAAACAACAGAAAGAATGCCAGGCCTCCAAGGCAAAGATAGGACAGTCTGCCAGCCAGGATGACTCCAGAACCTCATAACAGACCCAGAAAGAGAACGAAGTCCCAAACCTGAAGGATGACGGATCCATCACCGAGGCAAAATCCGGGTCACGCAAGAAGCAAGCCGCAAGGGCCGCCCGCACCGCAGTCGGTTGGATGCGGGAAGCCGAAAACCCTCCGGAAAGACGGAACCGACGCCCCGAAGGGGACATGGAACCATGGGGGAGAAAAGAGAACCCCACTCCTTGTAACAATAAGCCCAGCTCCGAGGGTAGAAAAACCCAGTCAGGGTCCAGCGGGGCCCAAGGCCCCCAAGTCAGCCCCTCCCCAGCTGCAGGATCCCCCTCCGAGGGACCCAGGGCAGAGTCCTCCCCCAGAGCACCAGTCCCTAAAGAAAAAGCCGGCGCAGCCGAATAAGCCGAACAGAAGGGGGTCCACTGGTCAGACCCAGAGGCTTTGGCTGAGAGAGCGGACTCGAAGGCCTCCGTCACCTCACCAGAAGGGGCATTCCCCGAGACCGCCTGAGACTCAAGACCATCTAAACTCCTGCCCCGACTCAGAAACCCTCACATGTTTCGGAGCCGGAAGCAGGGGGGAGGGGGGGGGAGGCCAGAATGTACCGCATAAGGGGAAGGACGAGGGGACGCAGACTGAACCAAGGTCGAAGAAACCCCCACCTCCAAGACAGAGTCCCTATAAGCAAAACGGGGCAGCCTCGGGGCATCCGGGTGAGCAACCAACCTAGCGCATTGCAACAACCTAAAACACGCATGCAATGCCTGCGCCGCCTGTACCCGCAAAAGATCATCAATGGACTGAGTAAATTGAGTCACAAGCAAGCAACAGTACTCACAGGACTCAAGAATCGAGTGTCACCGGCCCAACAGGCAGCGTAACGGAGGCAAAAACCGTGAGGGTCACCCTGAGTCAAGGGGATCGAGCAACCCTCAAAATTGCACTAAGCGAGGGGAAGGCTCCGGGGACACATCCATCGAACCCACGCATCCCCTTGGGGATTCCCAGGGTCTTGAGTACTTACTATAAGAGGACTCGCGCCCACGTAAGCCCAGGCAGGGTACTGCTAACCGGCGCCCAAAACTACCAAACAACAAACTAAAAGTTGAACCCCAGGAACGTGTACACTCATGGGGACCTAGCAGGGGGACACCACCAGAGAACCGCAATAGGTCAAGCGCAAGTGGGCAATAAGCAGGGCACATCCCCCCCCCCTGTGGGGAGATCTGCCCTGCTTATTGAAAACAAAAAGAAAAACAAAACCCTGCAAGAGGACAACGCACCCCAAGGAACAAAGCAGGTCGCCGTGAATGGTGACAACTAGCTGCGCAGTACCCTGCGCCCCACCAGTGCAAACTGCCTCCTACCCTAAGGTAAACAAGGAAGACAAAACCCCCATGCATCCAAAAGGCAGCCGAAAAACCGAGCAGTCAGATGGCCTTGCAAAGGCAGGCCTTGAGGAACTTGTGGAAGGCGGTACTTACAGGGCAGTACTTACAGGGCACCTAGGGATGATAACCCTAGGCGCATGCGGCCCGAGTACTGTGGAATAACTCCTGGCTCTCGCACCCCTGGAAGACAGCCACCACACAACCAGTACAGCGCTGAAAAACTCTGGAGCCAAACACACGACCTCTGCCTCTAGCATCAACACAAGCAACCGTCAAATTTTTCAAAAGAACGGACAGCAAAGGCAGAGAAACAGACAATCTGGACCAAAAGAATAAAACCAGTTTGTGCATATGAGCACGAAGCACACCACCCCAACAACCAAAAGCGAGGACCAACAAGAAAACAGCCATAAAAGATATCCTGGACTGAAGAGGTAGACAAAAATGAGGCTACAATTGAGAGAAAGAACCCAATCCGGACAACCACGAAGGTTCTTCATAAGAATGACCTACCCATAGGTGAACAATCACTTGAGAGAACCTTAGAGAAAGCGAAGATGGGTCATCGACACCAAACGCTAACAAGAAAAAGCTATGCCAAAGCCAAAATGTAAGAGGCAACTGTATTTAGCATCAGCAGATGGGCAACCTGATGCCAAATATAAGTGGCCCTACAGCCACACCAGGCAGACCCCCATCAGGCAAATTAAAAAAAGAAAAAAAATACCACAAAAGCACAACGTCCCGAGGGGAACAGAACTGGCCACTATGCGTCTATCAGACAGCTGCACAAAACCTTGCGTCCCAGCCAGCAACAATGCTACCTCCTATCCAATGTCAAACAGGAGTAAGAACAACTCCAGCTGACCCCAAGGGCGGGCAATCACCGAGCAGTAAATGAAACACACGCAGTCCCGAACAGCCTATGGAAGATAACCCTAAACCGCAAGGGCAGTACTTACAGGGCACTTAGGGAAGGTGGCCCTAGGTGCATGCAGGCCCAGTACTCTAGTGTTACATCTGGCTCGCATACCACCACACAGAAGAACAAAACTGCTATGGACAGCCCTGCTCAAAAGGATGAAGCCAATCTATTGACCACCACCAAACACAACAGCCTCAGAACTGAGGTTAGGTAGCCGGTGTGAGGAGGTCAGGGCTCCCCCCTCCCCCTCCCAAGGAGAGGGTAGTTGAGCAGAGAGCGGCACGGTGGCTGTGGTGACATCATGCTTGTTTGCTTGTTCTTGATTGGGGAGTTCTGCTTGCTAGTTTGGCTTTTGGTTTGCAATTTTTAACCAGCTGTAGTTTGTTTTGGAATTCCCACCTTTCTGGGTGCCTGAACTGGTAGATGGCAGACATAGACTGCTTCCAATTACACGAGGGTGTCTATAGGCCATTGCTCCTCCGGGGAGGGAGGTTCTTATGGCCCTGGGAAGCCAGGTTCTGGCACTGGTCCCTGGAAGGCCTAAACTCCATCGATTGACTTGCCATGGTCTAATATATACACATAAGCCCAGTATAGGTCCGGGGAGCCGAAGGGGCTCTCCTCAGAAAATGCTAAAAAAGGATGGAAACGTAACTAAAGAACCTCACCAAACATTTCCAAATCTTCCATAAACAATCCAAGGCCTAAAACACAATATTTTAGGACAAGCTTAAAATATGTACTGTATGTGCTGTACTAGTCCTGGGTAAGTTTAGATATTTTTTTGTGTGTCTTCTACAAAATTAATAGTACAAAGCATGAACATTGTTAGCAGCAAAAGTACTCATTTTTATATTCTATCAAATAGTTACTATAATCACTATAATGTTAGTCTTTGTGACAGAGTGGTAAAACACTCGTTCCTGTGCTTCTTGAGCGATTTGGCCTTGGTTCTTATCCTGGCTAGGAGGATTAACTAGGTGCCAATCACCCAGCAGTGAATGGGTATCTGGCTGTTAAACAATTTGGTGGGTCGTATTCCTGGGGAAAATTAGAATTATAGCCCTGCCCGAAACTCTGTGTGTGCAAGTGGCTTTACGAAAATGTAAGAACTCTTGTATATACTGTATATATATAACAAAAAATAATATAAATTAAATGTTAGGAGGGTTTGGAAGATGCCGTGTGGGTAGCTCAGGGACCCACTAAGGAACAAACCATATTGGGAGGATGGGTCGAGTTTGGAAGATGCCGTGTGGGTAGCTCAGGGACCCACTAAGGAACAAACCATATTGGGAGGATGGGTCGAGTTTGGAAGATGCCAGGTGGGTAGCTCAGGGACCCACTAAGGGTCCCTGAAAAATAAAATGTCCGAAGATAAATCATTGAGCTAAACATCAAAGACCAATTTAAACCTTACAATTATAGTAATTTACAAAAATTATTATGACACAGCAGTGTTACAGTGACAAATTATAGTGACAAACGAGAAGTTACAAAATGGAAATGATGATGAAATTATAATGGCAATAGTGAATGATTGGGTGATGATGCAAGGGATGGATAAAGGAAATTTGTGATAACAGATTGGTGATGGTGACATGGTAATGACGGGACAGAAGCAATGGTTATACAGAAGTCAAAATGGCGGGGTGGAATAGTGAATTAGAAAGGCAGTACAACGCCACAGTCCACCACCGTCACCTCCCTGATGTCTTTGAGACGAACTGCTAACCTCACTAGCTCCAGGCCGTTCTCCACATGACCAAAGACACGTGGCCACTTTCGACCACAGGCCACATCCCGGGTTGTGATGCTGAACTGGGCACTGCGGGCACTGCCCAGACCCCACGGTGACCACACTGCACCCGATTCTCCACATTCTAAAGTCTCGCCCTGCAGGTCAGGCAGCAGCGAGGCTCCTCCCTTTCCATCATTAAACTCATAGTCTCCACCCACAATGTACTCCCCTGCCCGACCCCTGGACAACACCTGTGTAAGTCTGGTGTTCACGTATGAGTGGCCTAACTGACCCGTACACAACAACAAAAATTGTCTGGCCAATCTCGTGTCGGGGCACAACTGGATTTGGACCCGCCCTTGTGTTGACCCCGCCCATGCCAGGTCAAGAAACACCTGTGTGGCAGGATCCAGCATGGCCAACACATCTATAAACTGTATAAAAATAATGATCATTCATTAAAATATTAACATACAGTATTGGCTATTAAAATATGCTAATTATCCTGCAAACATATCAGCAAATAAAAATCAAGAATTTCAATAAAACAGTTTAGTTTAACAAATTACCTGGATGATGTGGGCATTGGGAGGCAAAGACTGGCACAAGAGTGCATGGAGGAACAGCTGTTCATCATGAAAGGTGATCCTGGCGGAGTGGTAGATGCCCTCAACATCCCGCAGGACAGCGTACACCAGGCCTTCCTCAACCAACTTCTTAACTGGCTCCTCCATACCACTCAGCTCCTTAATCTGTGGAGAGTGTCAGCAACATTATCATCTGTGGAGTGTGTCAGCAACATTATCATCTGTGAACAGTGTCAGCAACATTATCATCTGTGAACAGTGTCAGCAACATTATCATCTGTGAACAGTGTCAGCAACATTATCATCTGTGAACAGTGTCAGCAACATTATCATCTGTGAACAGTGTCAGCAACATTATCATCTGTGGAGAGTGTCAGCAACATTATCATCTGTGAACAGTGTCAGCAACATTATCATCTGTGGAGTGTGTCAGCAACATTATCATCTTTGAACAGTGTCAGCAACATTATCATCTGTGAACGGTGTCAGCAACATTATCATCTGTGAACGGTGTCAGCAACATTATCATCTGTGAACGGTGTCAGCAACATTATCATCTGTGGACGGTGTCAGCAACATTATCATCTGTGGACGGTGTCAGCAGCATGCCACACATGGACAGTGTCAGCTGCATGCCACATGCGGACAGTGTCAGTTGCATGCCACACGTGGACAGTGTCAGTTGCATGCCACACGTGGACAGTGTCAGCTGCATGCCACACATGGACAGTGTCAGCAGCATGCCACATGCGGACAGTGTCAGCTGCATGCCACATGCGGACAGTGTCAGCAGCATGCCACATGCAGACAGTGTCAGTTGCATGCCACACGTGGACAGTGTCAGCTGCATGCCACACGTGGACAGTGTCAGCAGCATGCCACATGCAGACAGTGTCAGTTGCATGCCACACGTGGACAGTGTCAGCTGCATGCCACACGTGGACAGTGTCAGCTGCATGCCACACGTGGACAGTGTCAGCAGCATGCCACATGCAGACAGTGTCAGTTGCATGCCACACGTGGACAGTGTCAGCTGCATGCCACACGTGGACAGTGTCAGCTGCATGCCACACGTGGACAGTGTCAGCTGCATGCCACACGTGGACAGTGTCAGCTGCATGCCACACGTGGACAGTGTCAGCTGCATGCCACACGTGGACAGTGTCAGCTGCATGTCACACGTGGACAGTGTCAGCTGCATGCCACACGTGGACAGTGTCAGCTGCATGCCACACGCGGACAGTGTCAGCTGCATGCCACACGTGGACAGTGTCAGCTGCATGCCACACGTGGACAGTGTCAGCTGCATGCCACACGTGGACAGTGTCAGCTGCATGCCACACGTGGACAGTGTCAGCTGCATGCCACACGTGGACAGTGTCAGCTGCATGCCACATGTGGACAGTGTCAGCTGCATGCCACACGTGGACAGTGTCAGCTGCATGCCACACGTGGACAGTGTCAGCTGCATGCCACATGTGGACAGTGTCAGCTGTATGCCACATGTGGACAGTGTCAGCTGTATGCCACATGTGGACAGTGTCAGTTGCATGCCACACGTGGACAGTGTCAGCTGCATGCCACACGTGGACAGTGTCAGCTGCATGCCACACGTGGACAGTGTCAGCTGCATGCCACACGTGGACAGTGTCAGCTGCATGCCACATGTGGACAGTGTCAGCTGCATGCCACATGTGGACAGTGTCAGCTGCATGCCACATGTGGACAGTGTCAGCTGCATGCCACATGTGGACAGTGTCAGCTGCATGCCACATGTGGACAGTGTCAGTTGCATGCCACATGTGGACAGTGTCAGCTGCATGCCACATGTGGACAGTGTCAGTTGCATGCCACATGTGGACAGTGTCAGCTGTATGCCACACGTGGACAGTGTCAGCTGCATGCCACATGTGGACAGTGTCAGCTGCATGCCACATGTGGACTTACCTAGTGTAGTTACAGGATGAGAGCTACGCTCGTGGTGTCCCGTCTTCCCAGCACTCTTTGTCATATAACGCTTTGAAACTACTGACGGTCTTGGCCTCCACCACCTTCTCACTTAACTTGTTCCAACCGTCTACCACTCTATTTGCGAAGGTGAATTTTCTTATATTTCTTCGGCATCTGTGTTTAGCTAGTTTAAATCTATGGCCTCTTGTTCTTGAAGTTCCAGGTCTCAGGAAGTCTTCCCTGGACAATTCCTGTTACTATTTTGTACGTAGTGATCATATCACCTCTTTTTCTTCTGTCTTCTAGTTTTGGCATATTTAATGCTTCTAACCTCTCCTCGTAGCTCTTGCCCTTCAGTTCTGGGAGCCACTTAGTAGCATGTCTTTGCACCTTTTCCAGTTTGTTGATGTGCTTCTTAAGATATGGGCACCACACAACAGCTGCATATTCTAGCTTTGGCCTAACAAAAGTCATGAACAATTTCTTTAGTATATCGCCATCCATGTATTTAAATGCAATTCTGAAGTTAGAAAGCATTGCATAGGCTCCTTGCACAATATTCTTAATGTGGTCCTCAGGTGATAGTTTTCTATCTAGAACCACTCCTAGATCTCTTTCTTTATCAGAATTCTTTAAAGATTTCTCACATAATATATAGTTGTGTGGGGTCTATGTTCTCCTATTCCACATTCCATAACATGACATTTATTAACATTAAATTCCATTTGCCAAGTGGTGCTCCATATACATTTTGCCACATGTGGACAGTGTCAGCTGCATGCCACATGTGGACAGTGTCAGTTGCATGCCACATGTGGACAGTGTCAGCTGTATGCCACACGTAATTACCTAAGTGTAGTTACAGTATGAGAGCTACGCTCGTGGTGTCCCGTCTTCCCAGCACTCTTTGTCATATAACGCTCTGAAACTACTGACGGTCTTGGCCTCTACCACCTTCTCACCTAGCTTGTTCCAACCGTCTACCACTCTGTTTGCGAAAGTGAATTTTCTTATATTTCTTCAGCATCTGTGTTTAGCTAGTTTAAATCTATGACCTCTTGTTCTTAAAGTTCCAGGTCTCAGGAAATCTTCCCTATCGTTTTTATCAATTTCTGTTACTATTTTGTATGTAGTGATCATATCACCTCTTTTTCTTCTGTCTTCTAGTTTTGGCATATTTAATGCTTCTAACCTCTCCTCGTAGCTCTTGCCCTTCAGTTCTGGGAGCCACTTAGTAGCATGTCTTTGCACCTTTTCCAGTTTGTTGATGTGCTTCTTAAGATATGGGCACCACACAACAGCTGCATATTCTAGTTTTGGCCTAACAAAAGTCGTGAACAATTTCTTTAGTATATCGCCATCCATGTATTTAAAAGCAATTCTGAAGTTAGAAAGCGTGGCATAGGCTCCTGGCACAATATTCTTTATGTGGTCCTCAGGTGATAGTTTTCTATCTAGAACCACCCCTAGATCTCTTTCTTTATCAGAATTCTTTAAAAATTTCTCACATAATATATAGGTTGTGTGAGGGCTATGTTCTCCTATTCCACATTCCATAACATGACATTTATTAACATTAAATTCTATTTGCCACATGTACAGTGTCAGCTGCATGCCACACTTGGACAGTGTCAGCTGCATGCCACATGCGTACAGTGTCATCAGAATGCCACATGTGGACAGTGTCAGCAGCATGCAACACATGGACAGTGTCAGCAACATGCCACATGTGGACAGTGTCAGCAGCATGCCACACATGGACAGTGTCAGCTGCATGACACATGTGGACAGCGTCAGCAACATGCCACATGCGTATAGTGTCAGCTGCATGCCACACGTGGACAGTGTCAGCTGCATGCCACACATGTACAGTGTCAACTGTATGCCACACGCGTACAGTGTCAGCTGCATTCCACATGTGTACAGTGTCAGCTGCATGCCCACACTTGGACAGCGTCAGCAACATGCTACACATGGACAGCGTCAGCAGCATGCCACACTTGTATAGTGTCAGTGTCAGCAACATTATTTATATGTAGTCTCTTTCAAGAGTTGTACTCTCAAAGTCATAGTCAAGCCATTGTGCTGCGAGGTTTTTATTTTGACAATCTGGTGATGCGACAAAATTGAAGTGCTCAGAAATCTTTTTATTTCTTTCGATATTGCTAAAATCCCTTCCCTAAACATGTACATGTAAAAAGAAATATACAAAAACCTATGTTGAATGTAACGAAATCCCATTTTCTGAGTAAGCCCATGAGCCAGCCGCACTCTTTCCAGTTTGGAGACTGAGCAAACAGAAGAAAAAAATGCTGACTGTTGGGAGGGAGGGAGGGTGCCAGGGAGCCTCCTGGGGCTCCCTGGCACCCTCCCTCCCTCCCTCCCTGTAATGGCGTTTCATTACATTCAACACTGGTTTTCTGTGGAGAGTCTTGTCAGCTCCCTGGAGCTAGATATTCAGAAATAAGTAAAAAGCGGGACTTACTCCGGGAGACGGCAGCACTGCGTGCCTCATGATGAAGACGGTACAACTGGCTGCAACCAACAGCCCAAGACCACACAGAAGAAACTTGGTAATTGGACCCATCCTGTTTCTAATATATGTAAACGATCTTCCGGAGGGTATAGACTCATTCCTCTCAATGTTTGCTGATGATGCAAAAAACCAGCGTTGAATGTTATGAAACGACATTTTCTGGGTGAGTCCCGGAGGCTCCCCGGAGCTATCCAGGCTGAATGGATATGTATAACTTTCTGGCATCAGTCAAAGTGCTAGGAGTTCTTGCCTACTGGGGACCACGAGCCAGAACCTGGCCCCCTCAGAGTGGCACGAGGAGCAATGGCCTATAGAAACCCCCTTGTGATTGGGAGCATTCTATGTCTGCCATCGACCGGGACAGGCATCCAGAAAGTTAGGCGCCCCAAAACAAACCCCAATTGTGGTGAAATTATTGCTACTGAAAGCCGAACGAGAGGACAAAACTCCCCAAACAAAATGATCAAACTAGCATGACGTCATCACGTCATCACGTCGCCGCGCCACCGTCTGCGCAACCCCCCCACCTCCCCGAGAGGGGGAAGGGGGAGCCCCAGACCCTCCACACCGGCGATCCAACTGGCAGTTCTTAGGTTGGATGTCAAAATACGCGAAAAATGCCGCCGACCGGAGGGAGGGAGGGATGTAGGGGAGCCTCCGAGACTCACACAGAAAATGGCGTTTCATTACATTCAAAGCTGGTTTTCTGGGGGGAGCCCCGTCGGCTCCCCGGAGCTACCTCACCAGAGATAAGTAAAACAGGGAAGGAACCGGGAGGCGGATACCACACATCCTAACTGAACAACCAAAACCAGAGACAAAACAAAGACCAAAACGAGAAGAATAAGACCACCCAGGCCAACGACCAGGACGGCCCCAAAACTCAAGAGCAGGCCAGAGGGGAACAACGCCCAGGCCAGAGGGGAACAACGCCCAGGACAGCAAGTGGACAACACCCAGGACAGCAAAACAGCGACCCCGCAACCCAAAGGAGCAACAGAACCAGCTCTAGCAGGGAAGAATGATACACGCATCCCCGAGGCATCCAAGAGGAGAACTACCAAGGACGAGAACCGCAGGAAAGCAAACACACCCGGTCCGGAAAAGGAACAAAGAAAAACCGAAACCAGGACCGGAACCCAGGAAACCCGGTTCCAAGAAAAGGAACCAGGAAGGGAGGAGCGGCAGACCGAAAAGTCACCCCCCCCCCCACAGACAGCGCAACCCGAAGCCTGCAGAAAACCACACAGAAATCGCAGGAACTCGGTACCAAAACGGAACACCGGAGAAGTCCAAAAGCAGGACGTGGAACATGGACAGAGGCCCACCGGAGCACCAAACAGGATAATCAAGAAGCACTGACCCAGATACACAAAAAAGTGTAGCATGGGGGAGGAAAAAGGGAAATAGGCAACGAAAACCACGAATACGGCCCAAAGAGCGGCCGGGAAGTAACGCACATGACCAACCACAAAATGTGTAGAGGAGCGCGTACATAACTGAAGGACCTAACAAACAGCAGGGTGCAGTCAGGCACTGAAGACAGGCAAGGAAAGTGTCCAGACAGAGAAAAGACCCAGGGGTCTACAATGAAAACAAAAGCACCGAAATGCGGGGCAGAGCCCCACAGGACAACAAAGAACAAAAGATGGACAAAAGGCACTAAAGACACATGCAAGGTGACCAAACACCACACCAAACACCCCAGTCAGGAGCCATCGACGCAATCCCGCCAAGCGGGGAATGTAAACAAGGATGGAACAGTGAACAAGGGTGGCGGAGTGAGTAGAGTATCCCAAGAAGATACTCGCTCCAAACGCATGAGCCTAACTAGAGAAGCAAAGCTCTACAAAGTACCAACGATTGAACTCAAACCGTTTCGTACGTCCAAGGAAAAGTCCTGCCAACTTGTGGAGAACTGAGGCGGCGCCCAAGCATATAACCAGCAGAGTAGCGAATAATAACTAGTTTACCGGCATGTGTGGTCTAGAACAGACATGCAAGACATCGTACGACACTCAGTGCGCGCCCAACCCGCACTATTGCCCACCAAATATCACCCGCAACTACTGTATACGCAACAAAAGATAAGTAATTCCTTAGTGTTTGTGTTTATTGACCAATCTCCACGGTAACAATAGAAACTGGGATAGTGGCACACGCCACCCTTGCAGCACATTGTGGGCACGAAACAATGGGCATAAAAGGGATAAGCGCAGAATCAGGAAAGACCGGAGGAATGACCGGCATGGTAACAGGCCCGGTGATGCGCGGAACCAATTACCACGTAACGTGGTGGTGGGGCCCCACGATTGGTGCAAGGGCGGGTTGGACATGAATGTGAGTGGAAATGGATGGTAAGAAACAGTAGCTGCCTTGCATGGGCCAATAGGCCCTCCGCAGGTCCACTGTACTTATGTCCGTATGTTTGTACGCATATGGGGAAACAGGAGGTAGTGAGTACCCAAAGGAGCCACAGACACTAAAAAGAACCTGATTAAAGTCAGAGGGAAAGGAAGCGAAAAGCACAAAAAAGCCATGTGGAGGAGGCAGACGCCACCCACAGGAGCAAACGTGAAGACAGAGCCCAGAAGGCTCAGGAAACTGCACAACCGTCAACTGACAGGAGGCGGAGCCCAAGAGCCAGAGCTCAACCCCCGCAAGCACTACTAGACAAGCACCCCACCAAAAGTAAGAACCAGCACTAGGCTGACAGAAGCGCCAGACAAGACAACCTCACCTGCAGAGCAGACACACGACCGTGCCACAACACAGGCGAGCCAAGTAACATACTAGGAGCAACGCTAAAGGTGTGCCCGAAAGCCATGCATACTCGAGGCAGTAGGCATAGTATGTACCGGTACCTGAATAAAATGCGAAGGCGAAGGAGAAATACGGCCAGAGGTGCGCACCCTGCAGAAGACGAAGCAGTACAGAGGGTGAGGCGGCACCACGCCAAACCATCCCACACCAAGAAGCAGAGGAACAAAGTGACACCCCCAGATATAAATCCAAAACACCCTCAGCATCCAGAGGGCCACAACTGGAGGGAGAAACGAGCAAGAAGTCATAGAAAACCACAAGAAACGACGCGAACACACGAGCATACCGCCCGTAAACAAAACGCACACCGCAGCCCCAGCACACGAGGTATGAAACGCACCACCCGTCCACCGGGAGGCATGGCTCATACACCAGGCGGACACACAAATCGTACACACAACGTACAGATATTGTAACACTGTAAAAGTGTTTGGTTTAGTTGTATTTAATACATACATAGAGTACATGAGTCAGAGACAAGAATTTGAGAAGGCGCCAGTTTGTCCACCGGAAAGTCACACCTCTAAGAGTTAATGACCCCAAGTGACCTGAGGTCAGATCATGCGAATTTCACCTTACTTCTACTAATCATATAATTGGAGCCTGGTAGCCTTCAAACATGCCGACGTTTAACACTTTGAGGTTCCACAGACTGACTATTAAATCACTCATTTTTCTACTGAATATGTTCCAACGACGCAGTACTGAGTTACTCATTAAAATATTTTTTAAAAATTTAAATTTTATCAGATCAATCTGGTAGTGGTTTTAAAATAAGCGCCTTTAGATTGTACACAATTTGATACCAAAATCAAAGATATAACATGAAACTTGATGTCCAAACACTTGAAACATTATAAATAGGCCTATGGTCCGAATATTAAAATATTTGTTAAAATTCTATTTATTGTCCTATTATCTTGGGACTAGTTTTAAAATGCGCGCCTTTTTATTGCGAACAATTTTATACCAAAATGAAAGATGTAACACAAATATTTATGTCAGAACACTAGAAAGATATAAATAAATTTGTGATGATGAGCGTCCAGAATTAAAATATTTGTTAAAAATCCAGTTATTGCTCTATTATTCTGGGACTAATTTTAAAATACTCGCCTTTTTATTGCAAACAATTTGATACCAAAACGAGCGACGTAGCACGAAATTTGATGTTATCAAATTGAACGAGTTGAACATTTGCTTGCAATGTACAAAATGGTGCTCGTTCATGGGTAACTTTAGGCTTTTCTGCGGGGAGGCACTCCAGCCTTTTGTACATTTTATTCATACACATCTGTAGGGAATTTAATTGCGAACACAATGATACCAAAACGAGCGATGTAGCATGAGAATTAAGGTAAAAAAACGGAACGAGAATGCACATGTTACTGATTTTGTGCATTTTTGCCGACTTTAGGCTTTGCTGTTGGGAGTCACGCTAGGCTTTTGAACATTATATTTATACACACCTGTAGAGAATTTAATTGCGAACACAATGATACCAAAACGAGCGACGTAGCACGAGAATTAAGGTGAGAAAGCTGGAACGAGTATACACATTTGGGTGTCACCGCGCGCTTACCCGCACGCAGGGGCCATGACCCCCAAGCCAACCGCGAGTTTCCACGGAGCGCGAAAGTGTTAAGGAGTGGCTTGGTAGAGAGCCAGAGGCTATCTACTTGTGGGCGGAGTTAGTTACTAGGTTCCCCAATATATACTCGGAGAGCTATCGATTCAAGAGCATTAACAGAGAAGAACGGCAGTCAGCAGAGCAGAGGAGACGGCCTAGCAGGGAGGCTGTCAGCCGGCAGGGCGGGACAGTCTCTGTCAACTATAGACCCCCCCCTCTATCCAGCTATAGGCAGACACTTGGTGAGTTGAACATTAAGGTGACTTGGTCGTGTTTTACAAGTGTTGTGTGATGATCAGGGGTAGTCAGTTGTAGTGTTCTCAGATTCTTGGAGGATGACTCACTTTACATATATAGATCTTGAACATTGCTTAAATTATGATACTTAGTATGTGAAATATAATTGAATTTATTATTTAAATTGCCTTTGTGTTCCCGAGAGAGTTGAGTTGAGGTGAGAAAGCCTCTGTGATTACTGGTTTCATGATTTACTGAGTACATGATAAAGATGGGACATACTAATAATGACCTTGATAACATCTTTTTGAGAATTTTGTGATACAGACAAGTTCCATTCCTTGTCTTGTATGTAATGATCATGAATGGATGGTGGCAGCATTTCTTCTTCTTCTACTATCCACTCTTCTTCTTCTTCTACTATCTACTCTTCTACTTCTACCTATCTACACCTCTCCCTCCACCCCTCTCTAAACTCTCACTTTCCACTAATGACCCTCCTCGCTCCTCCCACTTCCCTACCTATCACCCCAAACCCTCACTAATTACTTCACTATTCATTTCCTCCCTTTCGTTTCCTCTTATACGTTTGTGGCAGTGAAATATATTCTAGAGTTCTCTCTAGAGTTTCGGGTAGCTGATCAGGTTATGGTGCCTTGTAGTCTCAACACCTAGGTAGTCAAATACCTAGGTTACAAGGTGTTGAACGAGAGAGGCTGCCTTAGGAACTCTAGAGGTGCTCTAGAATAGTTAGCTAACTGAGGACGGGATAACGGACTAGAGAGAGCTGTTTCCCCTGGCCTCGTTAGTTAACTGGGGGGGTGGAATAATGGACAAGATAGAGCTATTTCCCCCACCCCCCGTTACAATGGTGGTAGCGGTGTTGAACAATGTTTATGGTAGTGTTCATTTAACATTGTTCAGTCCCACGTGTCTTTTGCCGCTCAGGCGCTATCAGGGAGATCTTGACAGGTGTTTAATATTCGCGATTTAGCGAGTTTTTCAGGTTAGGAGATAGTGATTCTCTGGCGATGTGTTTTAGTGATTTTGTGAGTTTTGTGAAGTTCAGGGAATGTTCTCCAGAACTTGCGTGTGTAGTGATTTATGTTAGTGATAAGATTTGGTGATTTGGGAACTTAGCGGTTGGTGGGTAGTGGAGGTCACCTGAGTGTGACAGGTGACCTCGCATGTCCCACGGGGACACCCAGCCACCGCTGGTCTCCAGGTCAGTTGGGGAGTGGCAGGTGTAGTTCTTAAGTAGTTTTAAGTGGTGGTTCTGCTCAGATTATTGCGATCGACTGTTTTACTCCATTTGAACGCAATAACCCGAGGTGTACTGGTATTGTACAGCATACTAGGGGGAGGCTTAGTATGTCAGTAGACTTCACGTTGAGGACGCTCGACGTTAGATAGTCTGGTCACAGGGGTGACAAAAGTTTTGAGTTGTTGACCGGCGGAGAAGCTAGGGAAACACTCTGGGTCACGTAGGTGGCTGTAGGTTAAGGGTGGGAGTAACGGGTATTTAAGTACGTAAGATTAAGAACGGTATAGTTAAGTTAGGCTAGTGTTTTGTCTATTAGTTTTGATATTTTTTTGTGGAGATTCATTTAGTGACAAATTAAAAGTAGTGACGACCTTATTCTCTCTTCTCTAACTTTACTGTTTTACTTCTCTAACTAGTACTGTTTTATGTTCCACCAAGTCAGTATCATTCAGTGTTAATTGGATTATTTTAAAATTTAAGTGTAGTTGTTGCCAGGAGGAGAGCGTTATGACTGGACTGTGTAAACCCTATACAAACTACAGGGTCACACAACAGTTTGGGAGCACGGTATTGTCGCCTTTCTGTTCATTCACAGGTTGGAGCCAGAAGAGAGGCGAGGCGCACATACAAAAGAGGGAGACGGCTGCTGTGTACCATACTCACGGGTGTTTATCACGACGATCAGCCCCTACCTGGAGGTCATGGCTCCACCACCACCACCACCACCACCATCCCGGGGGACCCCAAGATGCAGACCTCTCGGTCGGTCAACATTGGTCTACCCAGTGGACCCCAAGACGAACGGACCCCAGTGGACCCCAAGTCGGACAGACCCCCAGTGGACCTCAGGTCGTTCTGCAGACGACCCAGTAAAGATGGAAGAGGAACAACAACGACTCCAGTCTGTCCCACCAACATCGGTCTACCCAGGATGGACCCCAGGACGGACGGACCCCAATGGACCCCAGGTCGCTTGTCAAAGACCCATGGAAGAAAGAAGAGAGAAGAAAGAAGAGAGAAGAAAGAAGAGAGAAGAGAGAAGAAAGAAGAAGATAAGCCAAGCTGAGTGAGACACGATGCCTAGTGTCCCTTGCTGGTGTCAGCATCATTGCATGGAGCATAATTGCAAGACAGGATCGTTTGCCTTAACTGGCCTCCCCTCCTGCAAGCATGTTGCATTGTTGAGTGATTCTTCCTGTGTCGTGCGGACTTGATGTGGCTTGTCAGAAGTGGCTCTCTGAAGGAGGCGTGCTGGAGCAACAGGGAGGAGAAGAGTAGAATGGGATTTCTACTGTGGCAACTATATGGAGGTCTCGACCCTTGTAGTCCCTTTAGCTGTGAAAAACCCCAATATACGTCTTTCATGGTGACTGACGTAGGGCCAATTACAGATCAGCTGGGACAACCGAATTCCACGGTCCTGTGCGCAGTTCAAGTAGTAACGGCTTCCTGGTTGACCAAGGGTTGTTGTTCGTTAACGACGGAGAAGCGACGGAGCAGTTGTGTTGAAGAAATGTGGTACAGGACTATCTACAAGACCAAGCAGTGACGTCGCCCAGCCAAAGACAATGGACGTCTGTCTACATATTTCATTTTTAGAGTAGGATGATGTATATTTGTTTAGCTAGGATGTATTTTTTTTTTGTTAATAAAGTTGTTGCACACAGCTAGCTTGCTTTAGCAGTGTTGCAAAAACTTTATTTCGGGGAGAAGGGGAGATGTAACACTGTAAAAGTGTTTGGTTTAGTTGTATTTAATACATACATAGAGTACATGAGTCAGAGACAAGAATTTGAGAAGGCGCCAGTTTGTCCACCGGAAAGTCACACCTCTAAGAGTTAATGACCCCAAGTGACCTGAGGTCAGATCATGCGAATTTCACCTTACTTCTACTAATCTTATAATTGGAGCCTGGTAGCCTTCAAACATGCCGACATTTAAGGAGTGGCTTGGTAGAGAGCCGGAGGCTATCTACTTGTGGGCGGAGTTAGTTACTAGGTTCCCCAATATATACTCGGAGAGCTATCGATTCGAGAGCATTAACAGAGAAGAACGGCAGTCAGCAGAGCAGAGGAGACGGCCTAGCAGGGAGGCTGTCGGCCGGCAGGGCGGGACAGTCTCTGTCAACCATAGACCCCCCCCTCTCTATCCAGCTATAGGCAGACACTTGGTGAGTTGAACATTAAGGTGACTTGGTCGTGTTTTACAAGTGTTGTGTGATGATCAGGGGCAGTCAGTTGTAGTGTTCTCAGATTCTTGGAGGATGACTCACTTTACATATATAGATCTTGAACATTGCTTAAATTATGATACTTAGTATGTGAAATATAATTGAATTTATTATTTAAATTGCCTTTGTGTTCCCGAGAGAGTTGAGTTGAGGTGAGAAAGCCTCTGTGATTACTGGTTTCATGATTTACTGAGTACATGATAAAGATGGGACATACTAATAATGACCTTGATAACATCTTTTTGAGAATTTTGTGATACAGACAAGTTCCATTCCTTGTCTTGTATGTAATGATCATGAATGGATGGTGGCAGCATTTCGTCTTCTACTATCTACTCTTCTTCTTCTACTATCTACTCTTCTACTTCTACCTATCTACACCTCTCCCTCCACCCCTCTCTAAACTCTTACTTTCAACTAATGAACCTCCTCGCTCCTCCCACCTCCCTACCTATCACCCCAAACCCTCACTAATTACTTCACTATTCATTTCTTTCCTTTCGTTTCCTCTTATATGTTTGTGGCAGTGAAATGTACTCTAGAGTTCTCTCTAGAGTTTCGGGTAGCTGATCCAGTTACGGCGCCTTGTAGTCTTAGCACCTAGGTAGTCAAATACCTAGGTTACAAGGTATTGAATGAGAGAGGTTACCTTAGGAACTCTGGGAGTGCTCTAGAATAGTTAGCTAACTGAGGACGGGATAACGGACTAGAGAGAGCTGTTTCCCCCGGCCTCGTTAGTTAACTGGGGGTGGAATAGTGGACAAGATAGAGCTATTTTCCCCACCCCCCATTACAATATTGTACAAACACCAGGAAGGCATGCGGAACGAAGACAAAGAATGCCGAAACTGGAAGTAGAGACGACGCGAAAACAAAACAAGGCGAAAACGAAGCAAAAGAAAACAGATGATGGAAGGGAACCAACAAGGCCGACAAAAGACCCGAGGGAAACCACATAAAAAATCAACAGACGTTCCAATAATATTGGAAGGTACGAAGAGACTCGCGAACCAACGAGAACCACGACAAGCACCCCTGACCAAGGAACACGCAGGGACAACGATATGAAGCGGTTTAGGCACTATGTACTAGGTCAATATAGAAATCCATCAATGTTTGTTTCACACCCTGTATGGATGTACCTTACCTGAACACTTTTTTTTTTTTGAACAGTATTGCGACGTAAGAGCGAAAAGGGTAAGGAAAAGGGGGTGAAACACACCCCCAGGAACGATGGGACCGACGAACCCGAAGGAACACGGAACCGAACCCAGGGAGGGGTATACCCGAAAACAACAGGAACACAGAGAGGGAAGGAACAACCCCACTCTGAGGAACTGCCAGCCCCACACCAAAGATACAAAGACCCAAGAGGGGCAAACGGGGCCGAAGCCCCCCAGGCAACCCCTCCCTAACCCTGGGAACCTCTATGGCATGACCCAGGGCCGAGCCTCACCCTCAAAGCCCAAGCTTAACAAGGAAAAGCCGGGGCAGCCGTGCAAATACTAATGAAGGGAGCCCATTGGTCAGACCCATACAGCACGGCTGGAGGAACCGACTCGAATGCCTCCGCCACCACCCCGGAAGAGGAAAACCCCCGAGACCGCCCGAGTCTCAACCCAACCAAACCCCGCCCCAACCCCGAAACCCACCTATGGTTTGGAGCAGGAAGTAAGGGAGGAAGTGAGTAGAACAGAAGGGGAGGAACAAGGAGCGGAAGGAGCCAGAGCCAAGCAACCCCCACCCCCAAGTCCCGACCCCAACCACCAAAACGGGGCAGCCTCGGGGCATCCGGGGCTGCAAACAACCAAGAACGTTGCAGCAACCTACACCCAGCAAGCAACGCCGCAGCCGCCTGCACCCGATTATCAAGACCAGCGACCTGAGTGAGGGAGAGCGCGTACCGACAACAATCATCGGACGACTCCGGGTCACAAGAACAAGGACTCAACAGGCAGCATGGTGGAGGCACAAGCGGTGAGTGTCACCCTGAGACAAGGGGACAGATCAACCGTCAAACTCGCAGGATGCGAGGGGGACTCCGGGGACACACCTAGAGGACCACGGAGCCCCCGTGGGGTTTCCCAGGGCCAATAGCTTTTGGTACACGCTAAGGGAAGCCCAGGCAGGGTACCGCGAACCGGCACCCAAATCTACCAACAAACTGCTAAAGCTGAACCCCCGGGACGTGTCCACTCACGGGGGCAAAGCGGGGAGTATCGCCAACAGAAGAATTCGAAAGAAAATCACCCAGAACAGGAAAGGGGGACCATAGTAAAGGCAGACCCCCACCAGGCAAAAACAAAAACAAAAGAAAAACCCCGCAAGAGGACAACGTATCCAGGCGGAAGAGAGCCGGCCGCTGTTAATGGTGAAAACTAGCTGTGCAGTACCCCGTGCCCCTACCAGTGATGAAAACTACCACCTACCCCAGAGACAAACCAGGGCAACAAAACCCCAGCCGATTCCAAGGGCGGCCCAGTACCGAGCAGTAAAGGACACAGCGGAGGTAGAACCCTAAGCGACTTGTGGAATGTGGCCCCAAGCCCCAAGGGCAGTACTTACAGGGCACCTAGGGAAGATAGCCCTAGGCACATGCAGCCCGAGTACCGTGGAATCTTACTCCTGGCTCACACCCCACTGGTAGAAACAGTCTACAACACAAGGCACAGAACTGAAACAAAAACCGGAGCCAGAGGCACTCGACCAGCCAGTAATACCATCAGCCAAGAACTGCCAGTTGGATCGCCGGCGTGGAGGGTCTGGGGCTCCCCCTTCCCCCTCTCTTGGGGGTTGCGCAGACGATGGCGCGGCGACGTGATGACGTCATGCTAGTTTGATAATTTTGTTTGGGGAGTTTTGTCCACTCGTTCGGCTTTCGGTAGCAATAATTTCACCAGAATAGGGGTTTGTTTTGGGGCGCCTACCTTTCTGGGTGCCTGTCCAGGTCGATGGCAGACATAGAATGCTCCCAATCACAAGGGGGTTTCTATAGGCCATTGCTCCTCATGCCTCTCTGAGGGGGCTAGGTTCTGGCTCGTGGTCCCCAGTAGGCAAGAACTCCTTTGACTGATGCCAGAAAGTTATACATATCCATTCAGCCTGGATAGCTCCGGGGAGCCGACGGGGCTCCCCCCAGAAATTATGAGAAGAATCAAGACGGATGAAGATAGACAGAGACTACAGGATGACCTGGATAAACTGGAGGAATGGTCTAGAAAATGGCTACTAAAGTTCAACTCAGGAAAGTGTAAGGTGATGAAATTAGGCGAAGGGAGCAGGAGGCTGAACACAAGGTATCATCTGGGAGGTGAAATCCTGCAAGAGTCAAATAGAGAGAAAGATTTGGGGGTTGATATCACACCGAACCTGTCCCCCAGAGGCCCACATCAAAAGAATATCATCAGCGGCATATGATAGACTGGCTAACATAAGAACTGCCTTTAGAAACTTGTGTAAGGAATCTTTCAGAACCCTGTATTTCACTTATGTAAGACCAATCCTGGAATATGCAGCTCCAGCCTGGAGTCCATACCTAGTTAAACACAAGACAAAGTTAGAGAAGATTCAGCGGTATGCCACCAGGCTCGTCCCGGAACTGAGAGGAATGAGTTACGAGGAAAGGCTAAAGAGCTGAACCTCACATCCCTGGAAAACAGAAGAGTAAGGGGAGACATGATAACCACCTACAAAATTCTCAGGGGAATTGACAGGGTGGACAAAGACAAACTCTTCAGCACGGGTGGGACACGAACAAGGGGACATAGGTGGAAGCTTAGTACTCAGATGAGCCACAGAAACATTAGAAAGAATTATTTCAGTGTCAGAGTAGTTAATAAATGGAATGCACTAGGAAGTGATGTGGTGGAGGCTGACTCCATACACAGTTTCAAATGTAGATATGATAGAGCCCAGTTGGCTCAGGAATCTGTACACCAGTTGATTGACAGTTGAGAGGCGGGACCAAAGAGCCAAAACTCAACCCCCGCAAGCACAATTAGGTGAGTACACAATGCCACTGAGGGCCCGGAATGTTTACGAGATAATGGGCGGCCAGGATCCTGTTTGACCTCCAAAACCCCCGTTATCTTGAGATGATTTCGGGGCTTTAGTGTCCGCAGCCTGGTCCTCGACCAGGCCTTCACCCCCAGGAAGCAGCCCGTGACAGCTGACTAACACCCAGGTACATATTTTACTGCTAGGTAACAGGGACATAGGGTGAAAGAAACTCTGCCCATTGTTTCTCGCCGGCGCCCGGGATCGAACCCGGGACCACAGGATCACAAGTCCAATGTGCTGTCCGCTCGGCCGACTGGCTCCCATTGCCCGAATGACAGCCCAAGACATGTTCCTAAAGATAGCAGCAAGAGCTACAAACTTCCAAACATCTCAGGCACACTGGTAGACAGCAGGCTGGCTTGACTTGATAACCCGAGCCCAAGAGACCCGAGCCATAGAACAGAGAACGAGGGAAATCGGATCAACACAAAGTGCATCCCTGGACAAAGAACCCTAGGTGCACAGGTAACAGCGGAAAGCTGCTAAACTGCTAAGCCACCTCCAGCAGGCCAAAGGTGGAAAAATGAACGAGAAAGCTTATGGAATGGAGCCGAAGTGACATCCACCGCGAACTCAAGCTGGAGCGGCTCTGCCAGCGCTGCACAATAAGAGGCAACAGTATTTGGCATAAGATATCAGTTCTGAAAAAACAGTTAAGGAAATACAAGACAACATGGACCAAAACAGAAGGCAACCTACGAAGAGAAAGGTAGTGGCGAAAGGAACGCCAAGAGACTTCATACTGTCACCTAGAAGAAGACCGCAGGTGGGACACCATGAGAGAAGCCACCTGATCATCATTCAAGTGGTGATACACATGCATCAAAAATACCAGATGCAAAGGAGCGGATGAGTACATCGAAACAGTGAAGTACCTCACCGGCCCAATCTCCTGGAAGAGGCAGAGCCGCGGAAAACGCCATGGGTTCAGACACCGACCAAGCATTAACTGAAACCCGAGGCTGGGCCGGCCACCATGGGGCCAGAAGGAGAACCCTTCCCCGATAAGACTCCAGCGAAACTAGAACCCGAAGCGACAGCTGGACCAGGGGGAAAGAGGTACAGGGACCCCCCCCCCCACCTCAACCAGTCCTGCCGAAAAGCATTGACCGCGAAGGCTTCGCAGTCAGGAAAGAGTGACACAAATACTGGGAGATGCCACAAACCACGTTGATGCAAAGTGGTCCACTTCCAGGGGGGCCCAATTGTCCTGCAAAGCCAACTGAAGGAGTCAGCATCCACCGTCCATTCCAGGGACAAAGGAATGAATCGAGATAGGCCATCCGCCAGGACGTTGGACACGCCCCTGATGTAAACCGCACAGAGAGATAAGCCCCGAGAGCTCAGCATAAGAGCCACTCGAAGTGACCAGCCCCAAAGAGCCAAAGACTGAAGAGATCCCCCACAGTTCAGGCAATGAACCACCAGAGTGCAGTCCGAATGGAACCAGATCGTAGTGACTCGAGCAAACCGAATCCGCCGCAACGAAAGCAACACCACCACAAACTCCTGCACCGTGCTGTGACCCCGACAGAGCAATGAAGCCTCCTGGCCAGCTTGGTGAGCACTGGTCACAAAGCTCAAGCCGAGATACGAGGCATCCGGGAACACATCGAGTGAGGGTTCAGGAAGGCACCAAGTTGCAGAACCTTGAAAAACTCTTAGAGGAAGCCGGAGACGCAGCAACCTACACAAGGCCCATGGATGTCGAACCCAGCGATAACGAGAGCGACGGAAATGACAGCCCCTTAGGAGCCAGAGCAGATGCCGTAGCAAATCACTACCCAGCAGGTAAACCAGGACTGAGAAGCTCAACTTCCTGCACAGTCACTTGAGCAACCGCCAAGTGATTCAGGACCCTCTCAGGAACAGCCTTAGGCGGGATTGCAGCCAGAGCAACACCACAGGGAGAAGAGACACAGACACAGTTTGAGAATCCCAAACAAGGCCAAACCCAGTCCGAACCTAGGACTGAACAAAATGGGACTTCCTCCAGTTCACCAGGAACCCGAACCCAGCTAGCTGGGAAAGAGCCAAACCCCTAGCAAGCGGACTGGCTGGGAGCCTACACCAAACAATCGTTGTGGTAGGCCAACACCCAAACACCTTGCAGATGCAGATGGGCCACCACGACCCAGATAAGACGCGTGAAAACGCAAGGTGCCAGATTCAGCCTGAAGGGAAGGCAATGAAGGAGGTAAGCCTGCTGCCCCACCACAACACCTAACCAGTCCCTGAACCCTGAATGGGGATGTGCCAATATGCATCCTGGAGGTCCACAGACACCATCCCTAAACCCGACTCCAAGAAAAGCCAGACCTGGGACCAAGTGGTCATCCGAAAGGAGAGGCAAGGAATCCAGCGGTTCAGACGGGACAAGTCCAGAATGAACCTCAGATCTGCACAGTCCTGTTTGGGCACTGGAAACAAGCGAGAAACCCACTTCGGGGAACAAAGTCGTTTCAACCACGCTCAAGCACACCCACTCCAAGATGACCCCGACAGTGAAAAGGTTGATGCCTGCCCCATCAGCCCTGATCCTCTGAAAGGAGGATTGCCCACCGCCATCACAGGCCGAAGGACACGACCCAAAACGCCTATGAATTGCGAGACCAAGCATGGGCAAACTGAGTCAGCTTCCTCCCCATTGTCTCCAATTGATGGGGCACCGGCCCGTTTGCGAGTCCGGAGGAGGCATCGGCCCTTTTGCGAGTCCGGAGGAGGCACCGGCCCTTTTGCGAGTCCGAAGGAGGCACCGGCCCTTTTGCGAGTTCGGAGGAGGCATCGGCCCTTTTGCAAGTCTGGAGGAGGCATCAGCCCTTTTGCGAGTCCAGAGGAGGCATCGGCCCTTATGCGAGTCCGGAGGAGGCACAAGCCCTTTTGCGAGTCTGGAGGAGGCATTGGCCCTTTTGCGAGTCCAGAGGAGGTACTGGCCCTTTTGCGAGTCCGGAGGAGACACTGGCACAGAAACTGGCACCAAGGGCACACCTTGACCAGCAGGAAGCCACAGCCCTGGCACGACCTTTCCAGGAAACTCGAAAATGCCCACCCTGGATCACCAACAATCACCAGAAAGAGGAAGGCAACTAGCAGAAGCCACCCGCAAAAACTAAAAAACAAGCGCGTCCAAGAACAATAACGGACAGAAACAAGACGAAAACTTAAGAGCCAGGGCCCAAGCAGAATCAAAAGAGAGTGAGGGCTTGCCAACACACGAGGTGAGAGGAAAAAAACAGACACCGCCTCCCGGAGGATAGGTGCATACAGTTTCAGCAATGCTGCCGACACCCTAGCAGCCGAGGCCAACACCACAGACGACGGCCTGGCACTCAAAGCCTCCACATCCTCCACAAACCAGGTCCAAGGACAGCTCAAGAATGGAAAGAAAACCCAAAACCAATGTCAGATGCCCTCGAGCGCAAAGATCCTTTGCAACCAAGGCAGACGAAAAGAAGGGGACCTGAGCGTGCAACTGGAGCAAGCTAATCTCACAAGGAAGCACAAGGGTGGAAAGGCACGCACTGAAGTGCACAGAAGTGTGCCCCCTCCCCCTAAGTACACCTGTAACACTCTAATAACCTCCTGCCAATCCAGCAAGCGGGTACAACAAAAACCGTGCCATGCCCCAAGCGAAAAGAAAGGGCAGTCTGCCAGCCAGGAAGACGCTGGAACCTCATAAATGCACCCAATATGGGGAAGAGGAACCGAACTCAAAAGAGACCAGGTCCATCACAGAGGCAAAGTCCGGGTCTCGCAGGAGGTACACACCAAGGGTTTCCCAAACCTCCGCAGGGGAAAACCAGGAGGTACAAAATCTCTGGAAGGACAAAGCTGCAGAACCCAAAGGAAATCGGAAACGAACCCGGGGGAGAGCTGAACTCAAATCAAACTCATACAAGAAAGGGAGGATACGAAAACACGAACCCTGTAACAGCAAATCCCCACCCCAAGGGGGGTGGGGGTTTGCAAGGGCCAGGCAGTATCGAATGAGGCCTAAGCGCCCCAAGCCGACGCCTCTCCCCCCCCCCTCCCTCAGCCCCGGAAGCCTCAAATTCATGCCCTCGACCCTTGAAGAAAAAGCAGAGTCCAAGGGAAAGGCAGCAAAGAATGGGGGGGGGTCTGCTGGGAAGACCCAGAAGCCTCAGTGTGAGGATCAGGCTCAAAGGCCTGTATCTCCACATCGAATGGGGCAATCCCCGGGTCTGCCAGTCTCATCCCCAACTAAACCCCGCCCCGACTCCGAAACCCTCAGACATTTGGGAGCCGGCAGCAGGGGGAGGAAGAACAGGGAGAACCACACGTCAACCAGGGAAAGGACTCGAGGGCACAGACTGAACCAATGACCAATGCCCCCATGTCCGGATACCTAAAATCAAAATGGGGCAGACTTGGGGCATTCGAGTGGGTGACCAACCCAGCACGTTGCAACAATAAAAACCTATCATGCAATGCGACAACCGCTTGATCCCTTTAGATCACCTGAAGAAGAATGGGTAAATTAGAGAACGAGCGGGGAACAAGACTCGCACAACTCTGGGTTGAAGGTCTCATCGATCCAACAAGCAGCATGACAGAGGCAAAACAAATGATCTTCACCCTGAATCAAAGGCAAGGAACAATCAAACTCTCACAAGGTGAGGTGGGACTCGGAAGACATATCCATATGCACCTGAGCCCCAACGAGGGTTTCAAGGGGCCCACAGAGAAAGGTGTCCCTATGGGAAGCCCAGGCACTGGTGCTGCTAAGCCGGTAAACCCTGTCTATTTACCAGGCAAACTGACCCTTGTGAAGGGAGCAGCCTCGGGGGCCAAGTGAAGGACTACCATATGGAACCTAGGCATACCTAATGAGAAGCCAGGCAGCCCTCTACCAGGCAGAAAATAATGTGAAAAGAAATGAAAAGAAAATCCCAAAAGTGCACCCATAACAACAGGAGGCCAGAAAGGGAGTGAGAGAGAAAGAGAGAGACGGCCGCCGCTAGTATGCAAGCTGCACAGCACCATGTGTCCTAATCAGCAACAAACACTCCCTACTCAGGACCAAACGAAAGCAAGACCCCTGCTGACCCCAAGGGCAAGGTCAATGCCAAGCGACAGCAACTCCTATGAGAGTGAGAACCCAAAAGCCCCCAGGGAGGATAACCCTGAGACCCAAGGGAAGTACTTACAGGGCACATAGGAAAGAGAACCAAAAGCATATGTAACCCGAAGTACAGCTTACTCTTGGCCACCGCCCAACACACAGCAGGTACAACCGCAAAGGCAAAACCCTGACAGGAAATTGAGGCTAGAGGAGACGTCAACATCAATGAGTTGAAAAAATTTCTTCGTCCACTTCTCAGATTTTTGCACGCACTCGACGGCACCAACCATCATGCCACATTTATTTACTAACCGCATATTTACATTGTAGTCAATGACACAATCAGGTTTATACATTGACAACATTGTTGCAAACTTCACTTTGGCACTGTCCAACATTGCACCAGTGTGAAAAGTTACCAACATATTCACCTCGCTTCTGTCCATCCACTGCACAGATGACATTTGATCACACTTTCGCAGCTGGCATTCACCAACTGCACTACCAGTGCCAAACACTGGCATTTCCCTCCTGTGGGCCTTCAAAGTGCCACATATGCCAGTGTTGTGGTCATGGAGGAATCTGGTCAGCAAGGGGCTGGTATAGTTAGATGTCCATGAACAGTATATGGCCCTTGTTCAGCAAGGGTTCCCTGAGTATTTTCACCACACTGACTGAGAACCCATGTGGATCTTGACCTGGCATGTCAACGTCTGTACCTGAATACAATATCATGTTCAAGACTATACCAGTTTCACAGTCACATAACACAAAGAACTTTAATCCAAAACCTGTTCTGCTTTGATGGTATATACTGCTTGAACGCCCGTCATCCCTTGAAGATGACTAGCAATTCATCTATCACGACATTCTTTACTGGTACAAAATAGTCACAGAACTTTCCTCTCAAATCACTAAATACCTTCCGCACTTTCCACAGTCTGTCGTGTCTGTCTTCATTATCATTGTTCTCAAAGTGCAGGCACCTGAGAAGCAGCAGGAACATATCATATGATATGTACCTGTTAAACAAAGGGATTGGAACAAGGCTGTCTTTGTTCCAATAATCCTGGATCACGTGTTTATCTGCATGCCTCATTATCATGCACAATGTTAGAAACATATACATTTTCTCATTAGTCATATCTTTCCAACGTGTCAATCGAGAGGCAGGTAAAATTCCAGTCAATAAGTTCCAGAGTGTATCCATTCGTCTCTGCAACGAGATGGTCCATGAATGGCTGATTGAAATATGCCATAACATAATCAGTTTCACTCATATCACCAATATAGTGGAATAATGGTATCACACCAACATCGGTATCATCAAATGCTGGAATTTGTGGGATAAAATTCTCACAATCCTGCCACACAAGTACACCAGTGGATTTGGTTTTGGTGCCAACACCAGCAAGAGGACCAACAGCACGGGTGCCAACATCACAGCTTCATCATCTTGCGGTACACCTGCATATGGGTATGCCAGGAGATGAGGCTGTTCTGTGTGGTGCAGGCCTACCATGAACACCTGATGTTGAGGGCGCACTGTCGTCATTGTCCTCAGGACAATGATGACAGTGCGCCGCGTGAAACGCTGGCGCTTGCCTCGTTGCTGAGGCAGCAAAACCCAACCTAGTAACACTATACCCGCTTGTACAGTGGAACCTCAAGTGACGAGCAGCTCCATCTACGAGCATTTCGAGTAACGAATGAGACACTCGCCAAAAATTTCTCTCAAATGACGAGCTTCTGCTCCATTAACGAGAAAGCCATATGGTGCTTCCTAGTGCATGCTCGTGTCCGAAGCTAGACACAAATAAAACAAAATTATTAAGGATGGTAACAGAGTCCATTTCATGTGGGTCTCCATCTCGTGTTGGCCTCCGAATGCATGACAGAGCTGATAAGTTAGCCAAAGAATCTGCCTTTAAAGGAGATGTTGAGTGTAACCTTGGATTGTCAATAAGCAATCTGAGAGCAGCAATACACCGAGAACTTCAAAAAAGATCTTGTAGATCGGAGGCAAAGTGAAATTGACACAAGTAATTCCATCTATCATCATACTATCATGCAAGAGGAGCTACACATCTATGGATCATCCAATAAAATCAGCAGACTTCCAGATGTTACTACTGCTCGGCTTAGACTCGGTTACAAGTATCTCTGGGAATTCTCATTATCTGCTGATGTAGACCTGACCAAATGTAAACTGTGTCAACAAAATTATTCGCACACCCTCCGTCACTATGTGATGGAGTGCAAAAAGATACGTGAATTTAGAGACAATTCTATAACCAATGTTCCAGCGATGTGTAAATATTTCATTCAAAATGATCTGCTACCAGAAATTTTAGCCAAATATCCCCAGTTTGCTAACTGTAGGTAGTAACTGAGTGATTGTAACCTATCCACCGCTGCCCACTGGATGGGGGCGGTGTGCAAGACAAACATATCAATTGTGACACTAGCTCTCCACACATGTCAGTTGCTTAATTTAGAACCTGTACTTGAGGTCGATCTCGAACCCATTGTTGATGTGACGACTTATATTGAATTTTATAACTAGCTCATCAAGATTGTAACTTGCTTAGCTAAATGAATTGTGGGGTTCAGTCCCTGAGCCCATTATGTGCCTCTGTAACCCTTTCCACTACCGCCCACAAATTGGGTATGGGGTGCATAATAAATGAACTAAACTAACTAAACTGCTTCCTAGCGTGTTCCCGCTCGTTCTCGCAAATTCTCGGACGCCTCCGATGATGAAAATAATTTTTTTTTTAAACATACTAATGATGCTGGGATGTAAAGGGGTGACTGCTGCAATGTTGCAGAGCATTGACTTTTTCTTTTAGGAAAAAATAAAAACAAAATTGAAAAAATTTAAAAAAAGAAAAATGTCAAAAAGGTTCGGTCAGTGTATGTCAGGTAGGCTATCCATTTTCTATAAAAAAAAAACAGCGTTGAATGTAATGAAACGCCATTTTCTGGGTGAGTCCCGGAGGCTCCCCGGAGCTATCCATGGCTGATATGAATACCCTAACTATTTTGCATCAGTTGATGTGGGTGGAGTTCTAGGCCTACCGGAGACTACGAGCCAGAACCTGGCCCCCTCAGAGAGGCACGGGGAGCAATGGCCCATAGAAATGCACATGTGATTTGGAGCATTCTATATCTGCCATCGACCGGGACAGGCACCCAGAAAGGTAAGCGCCACAAAACAAACCCCTATTCTGGTTAACAACAAAGTTCGACAAACGAGAGGACAGAACTCCCTCAGGAAAAGGAACTAACAAGCATGACGTCACACGAGCCACACCACATGTCTGCGCACCTCCCCCTCCCCGGGAGGGGGAAGGGGGAGCCCCAGACCCCCGCGCCGGCGATCCTCGCCCCAGTTCTGAGGCTGGATATCAAAACCGCAAAAAAACGCCGACCGGAGGGCGGGAGGGTGCCAGGGAGCCTCCGGGACTCACCCAGAAAATGGCATTTAATTACATTCAATGCTGGTTTTCTGGGGGAAGCCCCTACGGCTCCCCGGAGCTACTTCACCAAAGACTACCTAAGAAAACAAGGGGACATACCCGGGAGGCGGTCGGTGAACCACTCCTCAACACGAAGTCGAGACAACAACCCAAGGACCCCTCCGGAAAGCAGCAGGCACAACATTCGCCAGAAAAAGGGAGAACGGCCGCAGACGAAGAAACCTATGACCACGACCATAGGAGCCAAAAACCACTGCGCCTGAGAAGAGCAAGAAGCTCTGCCACACGACCCCCAGAGGTCAATGCCAACATAAAAAGAGAGCCAAGGCAAAGCAAACCAGACCCCAAGGAGCCACAACCACCAAGGAGAAGAAAAACAGGAGAGCACCCTGTCCAAAGACCAGGACGGCACAGGCAGTGCATAAGCAGGCCGGAGGTGAAACAACGCACGAGACAGCCTGTGAAACGGCACAGAAGGAATATCGATACCGAAAGCTAGCAGCAGAAACGAAGGTGCCAGACCCAGGAACAGCCCCAAGCGCCTCTACATCCTCCGCAAGCCAACCCTATGACAGCCCCAGGAGGAGAAAGAAAACGCAGGACCAAAACCAAAACGCCACAAGCGTGCAAGTCCACCGCCACAAGTGCAGCCGACAGGGAAGGAACCCGCATAAGGAGCCGCCCCGCACCAACATCCCGCAGAAGGGCAAGAGCGAAAAGACTCATTAAGAGGAGCAAAATCGCCCCCAGGAAAACGAGTAGCGCCGAGACAGCGTGAAAAGAAGAGATATGCACAAAAGAAAAAGAAGGCCAAACACCCAGAAGCTGTCGGGAAGACGTCCCACAAGCCCTAGAAAGGACCGGAGGGAAGCTCAACCGAATAACGACAGACGTACCAGAAAACGGGAAAGAGCAAAACCGTCCCAAACCTTCAAGAACCAAAAGAAGCAAACACAAAGGACGAAGGCACAAAAACCCCGTCGCACCCGAGAATAAAAGTCATGCAGAAACCCCAAGAAGAGGGGGACATGACGGAGAAGGCCCGTCCCGGAAAAAAAGGGGCGAAGACCGTAGAAAAGCACCCACCGACAGGACGGAAAAAACGGGCACAATGGACAAGGTAACCAAGCCCAGGGAGGGGCCGACGCCCACAAAGCACGTGTGGAGAAGTTGAACGGAAAAACATCACACCACAAAACCGCAGGCCCGTCCAGAGGGGTAGAAATACCCCGGCGGGGACCAACGGGGCCTAAGGCCCCCCTCACGTTAGCCCCACCCCAGCCCCGGGAAACCACCCTGCAGGCCCCGGGGCCGAGCTGTCCCCTCAAAGCCCCAGCATCAAGAAAAACCCCGGGGCAGCTGTGGAAAACACCAAGGAAGGGAGCCCACTAGACTCTGGAACTTGAACGGAAACCGGAGGATAGGCGAGGGGCGAAACGAAGACCCCAAGCTCAACCCCAGCCAGCACAACGAGGCGAGGACAAGACAGAGAATCCAAGGAACATGGAAAAACCAGGCCCGGCACAGCAAGACCGGCAAGGAAGGAGGGCCCCAGAGGGAGCACGGAAGGGCCGAACATAACGCCACAGGGAGGTATGGGGGGTTAACGCCCGTAGACCACCCCCCCCTATCACGTGTCCACCCTCGTGTGTGAGTGGGGGTGGCGTCATGGAGCAGGTGCGCGATTGGCTGAGGGCCTGGGCCTCAGAAATGCTGAACCGTGATTGGCCAAGACGCTGAGGTGTTGGCGGGAAACGACATTCTTACTTTGGACGTTGCACCCAGTCGACGTATTTTCCGTGCTAGGCCAAGCATCGGGAAATATCCGCCTGCAACGTTGCTAAAGTCACGCCAACATCTTGCTATCTTTCCGTGTGCCGTGCGTAAGAATCCGGTAAGCGGAGAGAGGCCTGTATCGAGCCGTGTGAACTTGTCATCTAGCCCCGTAATGTGGGACGCCATCTTAGAGGAACTGGACTGAGAGTGAGGCGTTAATTATCGGGCTATAAAAGCGACATCCGCCGTCGATCGTATCTGTGCTTGAAGATACTGCTGTGAGACGTGCTAGAGAGGGTTTCAGTGAGAGAGAGAAACCTTAAATGTTATAATTCTGAGGAACAGTGAAGGACTCCATCTCGTGTACCGTCGTAACACCGTGTACCGTCGTATCCTGGGGTACCGTGCCAAGTGGAAGGGCGTGGTAACCGCATCCCTGCTGTTGTGTGCAACTCTGGCTCGCCTGAGCCGGGTGTATCTGCGCCATCCTGGTCTCTGTGTGTGTGTGGAGCTAACCCCGTGGTCTAGGACCCTGTGCTCCACCTGACCACGGGTAGGAAGTGAGGACGCCTACGTCATCATCCAGCAGCAGCAGTGGGAGTGTGATTGACTGTATGTGTGAGTGAAAGAGGGGGCCCCACATCATTAATGTAAGTACACTGTTTCCGTTTGGGTAATAAAACTCTGAAGCTGGGTTCGCCCCCAGTGTTCCGTCTGTCCTCTGTCCCTGGGAACACCTGTGGAGGTGAATGGGAATTGGAGACGAGTGAGTCTACCCTGTTTGGTCGCCATACAGTTGAGGATTGGGCCCAACTGTGATTTATGACTTGGTGTGAAGACACCTAGTGACACATTCAGAGGTAAAGTGAGTTATTTACTTCCATGTTAATTTTCTATGTGTATGTATTCGCTGTAATTGATTCCCTTTTTCAGCAGTGAAAAGTGGTAACAGGGAGATTTCCCTTGGTTATATATTTTACTGTTTGTGTTGTGGTAGAGTGTGAATTATTGGTGTATAATTTACTGGGGGAAGTCATTTACAAGTTTTTGCCGTGAGTGGCAAGGGGTGTACTGTGTTGTACTGTGATGTACTGTGTTGTACCGTGTGTAAACCGTAGACAAGTTTGACCTTGGTGGAAGGCGTTGTGTACTGTGAAGGATTCCGTGAGAATTAAAGTCAGTTAACGTCACCGGGGGTCACGATTTACTTAACGAGGTCACTTGTTCGTTGAACATTGTTGTGATAAACGTAGGGACGTGTAAAGGAAACTGTCACAGTGAAGTTCACGCAGTGGAGGAATTGTCAAGTAAAGACTAACGTACAGTATCCACTCGATTTAACGGCCTATATGGGGCTGTACCCTGGTCGTTATTTCCGGAGTTCCGGTATTTCCGAAGTTAAGTGTCGATAATTTTCAAGCAACGTTCAGGTAAGATATATTTTATACAGACAGCCACTGGGTCCACCACTCTAGTGCCTTCTACCTGTGACGTCACAGATTCACGACACATTGTTTGATTGTCATGAGGCTGGAGTATTCATTCCGTTACTTTGTTGGACATATCGGCACAATCAAAGAACATCCGTGCACCATGTCGGCTCCAAATGCACTCGATGTGTCAGTGATGGCTGACTGGTGGGTGGATGGGCAGGCAGGCAGGGATGGAGAGGCTGAAATGTAGGCAGGCAGGGAGAGGCTGGGAGGTAGGCAGGGAGGGAGAGGCAAGGAGGAAGGCAGATGCTGGGTGGTAGGCAGGGAGGGACAGGCAAGGAGGGAGGGAGGCAGGCAGGCAGGCAGAGCTTGGGAGGGAGGCAGGCAGGCAAGAAGCAGGCAGGCAGAGGCAGGCAAGCAGAGGCAGGCAGGCAGGCAGGAAGAGGCTGGGTGGTAGGCATGGAGGGAGGGAGGCAGGCAGGCAGGCAGAGGCTGAGTGGTAAGCGGGGAGGGAGGGAGGCAGCTGGGTGGTAGGCAGGGAGGGAGCAGCAAGGAGGGAGGCAGGCAGGCAGAGGTCTGGGTGGTAGGTAGGGAGGGAGTGGAGGGAGTGGATGGAGATGGATGGAGGGATGGATTGATGGATTGAGGGAGGGAGGAGAGAGAGGGATGGCGCTATGATTGTTGAGGTGAAGCAGAGAGAGCGTGTGTATGGGAAGTTTGGGGGGGATGGGGGGGGGTGTCGTTGGTGGGGGAAGGGACCAGCTCGCAACCAGATGTTTAGATGGAAGGAAGGAGGGAGGAAGGGATGGAGGGGAGGGAAGGAGGAGAGAGATGGAGGGAGGGGAGGGAAGGAGGGAGAGATGGAGGGAGGGAAGGAGGGAGGAATGGAGGGAAGGAGGGAGGGAGGGAGCTGGGAAGGAGGGAGGGAGGGAGCGGGAAGGAGGGAGGGAGGAAGAGATGGAGGGAGGGAGGAAGAGATGGAGGGAGTGAAGGAGGGAGGAAGGCATGGAGGGGAGTGATGGAGGGAAGGGAGGGAGGGAAGGAGGGAGGGAGGGAGGAGGAAGGGATGGAGGAAGGAAAGGAGGGATGAAGGGAGTGATGGAGGGAAGAAAGAGAGGGAGGGAGGGATGAGCAATGGATGTTGAGGTGAAGCAGAGAGAGCGTGTATGGGAAGTATAGGGAGGGGGGGGGTGGGTGTGTGTGTGTGTGTGTGTGTGTCGGTGGTGGGGAAGGGAAGAGATAAGCCTAACACTTTACCCAGTTAACCAGATGTTTGGATGGAAGGAAGGAATAAGGGAGGGAGGGAGGGATGGAGGGAGGAAGGAAGGAGAAGGAAGGAGGAAGGGATGGAGGGGAGGGAGAGATGGAGGTAAGGAGGGAGGGGATGGAGGGAGGAAGGAAGAGAAGGAAGGAGGAAGGGATGGAGGGGAGGGAGAGATGAGGTAAGGAGGGAGGGATGGATGGAGAGAGGGATGGAGGGATGGAGGGATGGAGGGAGGGATGGAGGAGGGATGGAGGGAGGGAGGGAGGGAGGGAGGGAGGGAGGGAGGGAGGGAGGGAGAAATGGAGGGAGGGATGGAGGGAGGGAAGGAGGAAGGGATGGAGAAAGGGAAGGAGGAAGGGAGGAAGGGAAGGAAGGACAAAGGGATGGAGTTGAGGATGGTTGGATGGAGAAAGGGAGCTGGGAAGGAGGATGGAGGGAGGGAGGGAGGGATGGTTGGATGGAGGGAGGGAGCTGGGAGGAGGGAGGGGATGGAATGAGGGCGGGAGGGAGGAAGAGATGGAGGGAGTGAAGGAGGGAGGAAGGGGAGTGATGGAGGGAAGAAGAGAGGGAGGGAGGGATGGAGCAATGGATGATGAGGTGAAGCAGAGAGAGAGAGAGCGTGTGTATGGGAAGTTGGGGGGGGGGGCGGGTGGGGGTGTGTTCGGTGTCGGTGGTGGGAAAGGGAAGAGATAAGCCTAATGCTTGACCCAGTTAACCAGATGTTTTTTATTTAATTTCTGGATATACATCATATATATTTTGCTTACAGATTTTGTTTAGTAATATTATTAGGATAATAAAAAGTTATAAAATACTTGTTTCATGAATGCTTTATTAGATGGATATCTCCAGGTTGTCTCGGCTGGCTGGCAGCCTACTGAGCCATTTCCCAGAAGGGTCTGTGGGGGGGGCAGTGAGGGTGTGGAGTAGAGGTTCAGTGAGGGTGAGGGAAGGGATGAAAGGGGTAGGCGGCCTGCTTGCCATGTGAGGACCCTCTGATACAAAGACAAACCCAATACCGACCTTCGGTAATATCGACCGCCAGACTGTTATATGAGGCTCTAAATACCGGTCTCCCAAACCGGTCGTTATTACCGGCAGATCGGTATAAAAGAGGCCATTAAATTGAGTGGATACTGTAGTGTTAACGAGTTAACGAGCTGTCGTTAATTGAGTAATTAACGTAAGGGGTTGACGGTCTGTATGATAGGAGTCAATTGCGCTGTAATTAGCTGTTGTAATTCGTTGGACTGATCAGCTCTGTCTGCGGACAGTGATTAAGCACTCGTAGCTAATAAAGATAATTAGTAATCGCCACTTAGTGAATTCACCAGGTGTTGATGTTGTTGTTTACACGGAGTATTGGAACATTGTGTGTGGTACAGTAGTCTACCCTCGTTAAGGTAATCTTGTCGTAAGACCGGAAGTGAACTGTCAGTTGAGAGACAGTAGGCTTTGTCAATACTCGTCTGAATTAATAGGCTGTTGTATTCAGTAATTAATTGGGAATTACTCACCGAATGCTTGACTTTCAAGTTGATGTAATTAATTGACTTACGAGTTATTGGTGCCATTTAAGTGTCGTTGTGACACGTGTGTATTAACGTAATGTGTGCAGTGAAGCAGGCAATCAAAGGAACACATTAGGCAGCCCAACATGGGCTGACCCCATACACAGCCCCAAGAGCAGAGATGAGAGTGCCCAAGAAGCACAAAATCCGACCGACAGGCAAACAACAGGGGAGAGGCGAAAACAAAGAGCCAGAACCCAACCTGCAAGCACAAGGAGGCGAACACGAAACCTCCGACACAGGAAAATGTACTACCAAACAGGCACCCCCACCGTTGCACTGCGGAACAAGGTGGAGGCGGGGCCCCAAACTCAAGCAAGGTTAGACAAGCATAGGAGAGGGGCAGGAGGAGTACAGGCAGGAACCGCCTCGGAAGGGACAAGAGGCCACCCGCAGACACCCGTGAACCGAGGAAGGAATCAGGTGGAGAGAACAAGAGCTGCCCAGTATGGGCTAATAGCCCTGCAGTAGGCACCTCGGGTGATACGGTCCACGTTCTCAAGTACGTATGTACACCCATTCCTACTCCCAAAAACAAAAACAGCGTCAGGACGAAGGAGACGCCAAAACCGCACCAACTCACCTGCAGAACATAGGCTCTGAAGGGCCATGACGCAAGCGTTCGAGTCCTTATCCGCCAGAGGCGGCCAGTGCGCCCATGCTGGAAAGGAGGGGAGCAGCGAAGGAGGCTCCCCACCCCTAGAACGCAGGGAAAAACCTCATGATTTCCCCACAGCGGCACCCCAGAACACCCCCAAAGCAACGGGGCACGGATTGGATTAAGAAAAGAGTGAGAGGCGAAGCCCCCCCGAGAGAAATGGAAGCAGAACACGTGTGCACACCGCCCGGAACCAAAACAAACTCCCACGGCGCATGCGCAGGACGCGAAAGAAAGTAGCCCAACAAGGCGAGAAGTAGCCCATCCAAGCGAGAAGTAGCCCAACCAGGCAAGAAGTAGCCCAACCAGGCGAGAGGTAGCCCAACAAGGCGAGAAGTAGCCCAACCGGCTACAAGGAGCCCAACCTGTCCAGAACAGAAGGAACCAGTGTGGAGGCAAACTCCGGGACACGCAGGAGGTAAGCCGCAAAGGCCAACCGCACCGCAGGCGAAGAGATGTGGTTAGCCAAAAACCTCCTGAAGACGGAACCGAAGAAACCACAGGGACACGGAACCGAACCCGGGGAGGAGCAGAACCCAAGCCCAAATCGTACGCAGAGGGGGGAAAGAAAACCCCACTCCTCGCAACAGTAAGCCCCGCTCAGAAGGACGGAAATCCAGGCGGGGCGCAATGGAGCCCAAGGCCCCCAAGGCCACTCCTCCCCAACGCCAGGAGCCTCTGCACCAGGCCCCGGGGCCGAGTCGACCTCCAGAGCCCCGGCCCCACAAGAAAAAGCCGGGGCAGCCGAGAGAGCTGAAAGAGAAGGGGCCCACTGGTCAGACCCCGGAGCATCGGCCGGAGGAACAGACTCGAATGCCTCCGCAGCTACCCCGGACGGGGCAACCCCCGAATCTGCCCAAGTCTCAGAACCTCTAACCCCGCCCCGACCCCGAAGCCTGCAGATGCGTAGGGGCCGGAAGCAGGAGGGGGAAAAACAAGGGGGGGGCGTGGAAGAACCAAGGCCGAAGCGACCAAAACCCCCAAGTCTGGGTCCTTACACAAGCGGGGCAGCATCGGGGCGTCCTGGGAAGCGACAAACCAGAGCGCGTTGCAACATCCTACCCTGCAATGCGTGAGCTGCCTGCACCACGGGAATTCATCAGCAGACTGGCTGAATGGAGTCACGAACAAGCAACAAAGCTCACAGGACTCAGGGTCGAATGTGTCACCGACCCAACAGGCAGCATGACGGAGGCAAAAACAAGGAGAGTCACCCTAAGACAAAGGGACAGAGCAACCCTCAACTCGCACAAAGCGAGAGGGGACGCAAGGGTCTCCACTATCGGACCCGAGAGCCCCCGGGGTGTTTCCCAGGGCCCCTGGACTGGGTCTGCTAAGGGTTATCCCAGGCAGGGCACTGCTAACCGGCGCCCCAAACTACCAAGCAAATTGCTAAAGCTGAACCCACGGGACGTGTCCACTCACGAGGGCAAAGCAGGGGGTGCCACCACACAAACGAACCTAATATAAGGGGGGGGGGGGACACAAGGCAGACCCCCCTACCAGCCAAAAACAAATATAAAAGAAAAACCACACAAGTAGACAACGTACCCAGAGGGAACAGAGCCGGCCGCTGTCATAGGTGAAAACTAGCTAAGCAGTACCCTGCGCCCCGCCAGTGCTATAACTACCACTTACCCCAAGGTAAACAAGGGAGTAAAACCCCCAAACCCTTGGGACGACCAAACGCCAAGCAGCGAAAAGCCAACAGAGGTAGACCCAAGGTGACTTGTGGAAGGCAACCCCAAGCCCCAAGGGCGGTACTTACAGGGCACTCAGGGAAGGTGACCCTAAGCACATGCAGCCCGAGTACCTGAGAATACTACTCCCAGCTCACACGACCACCGTAAAAGCAGCACTGCAAACAAGTCACAGCACTGAGACAAGACTGGAGCTGGAGCCACACGACCGTGCATTATCCCATCAACCGAGGAACTGGGGCAGGGATCGCCGGCGCGGGGGTCTGGGCCTCCCCGTGTGACATCATGCTTGTTAGTTCATTTTCCTTGGGGAGTTCTGTCCACTCGTTTGTCGATTTTTGTTGTTAACCAGAATAGGGGTTTGTTTTGTGGCGCTTACCTTTCTGGGTGCCTGTCCCGGTCGATGGCAGATATAGAATGCTCCAAATCACATGTGCATTTCTATGGGCCATTGCTCCCCATGCCTCTCTGAGGGGGCCAGGTTCTGGCTCGTGGTCCCTGGTAGGCCTAGAACTCCACCCACATTGACTGATGCAAAATAGTTAGGGTATCCATATCAGCCATGGATAGCTCCGGGGAGCCGTAGGGGCTCCCCCAAGAAACCTAGTAGCACATCTGGAGAGAAGAGACTTTGTGACAACCATCAATATGGGTTCAGGGAGGGTAAATCTTGCCTTACAGGCTTGATTGAATTCTACGACCAGGTGACAAAGATTAAGCAAGAAAGAGAAGGATGGGCGAACTGTATTTTTTTGGACTGTCGGAAAGCCTTTGACACAGTACCCCATAAAAGGTTGATGCATAAGCTGGAGAAACAGGCAGGAGTAACTTGTAGGGCGCTCAAGTGGATAAGGAAGTACCAAAGCAATAGGAAGCAGAGAGTTCCAGTGAGGGGTAAGACCTCAGAATGGCATGAAACCACCAGTGGAGTCCCACAGGGCTCTGTACTCTGACCTATCCTGTTTCTGATGTACGTAAATGATCTCCCAGAGGGTATAGACTCATTCCTCTCAATGTTTGCTGACGACGCCAAAATTATGAGAAGGATTAAGACAGAGGAGGACAGCTTGGGACTTCAAGAAGACCTGGACAAGCTGCAGGAATGGTCGAACAAATAGTTGTTAGAGTTTAACCCAAGCAAATGTAATGTAATGAAGATAGGGGTAGGAAGCAGGAGACCAGATACAAGGTATCATTTGGAGATGAAATACTTCAAGAGTCAGAGAGAGAGAAAGATCTGGAGGTTATTATCACGCCAGACCTGTCCCCTGAAGCTCATATCAAGAGGATAACACCAGCAGCATATGCCACGTTGGCTAACATAAGAACGGCCTTTAGAAACTTGTGTAAGGAATCTTTCAGAACATTATATACCACATACGTCAGACCAATCCTGGAGTATGCGGCTCCAGCATGGAGTCCATATCTAGTCAGGCATAAGACTAAACTGGAAAAAGTTCAAAGGTTTGCCACCAAACTAGTACCCGAGCTGAGAGGTATGAGCTACAAGGAGAGACTACGGGAATTAAACCTCACTTCGTTGGAAGACAGAAGAGTTAGGGGGGACCTGATCACCACATTCAAGATTCTCAAGGGTATCGACAGGGTCGATAAAGACAGGCTATTTAACACAAGGGGCACATGCACTAGGGGACACAGGTAGAAACTGAGTGCCCAAATGAGCCACAGAGATATTAGAAAGAACTTTTTTAGTGTCAGAGTGGTTGACAAATGGAATGCATTAGGAAGTAATGTGGTGGAGGCTGACTCCATACACAGTTTCAAGTGTAGATATGATAGAGCCCAATAGGCTCAGGAACCTGTACACCTGTTGATTGACGGTTGAGAGGCGGGATCAAAGAGCCAGAGCTCAACCTCCGCAAGCACAACTAGGCGAGTACGGGGGGGTTTCTACAGGCCATGGCGCCTCGTACCTCTCTGAGAAGGCCAGGGTCTGGCTCGTGGTCCCCCTGAAGGCCTAGAACTCCATGCGCTTGACTGATGCCAGGGTTTAATACATTCATATCAGCCTGGATAGCTCCGGGGAGCCAAAGGGGCTCCCCGGAGCTCCAGAAAAACAGGTAAAAGTTATGCTATCTTTTGCTATGAAAAATAATCATTGGCAACATATATAAAAAACTAGGCATATCCTCTTCAGTAACTATCATTCAAAATTAGGAGATTTTAAATTAGCATAAACTTACAGTTATCTGCTCGTGAAGTATCTCTTCTATTATTTGACCAACTTTCTTCTTAATGGTGGATATTGGTTCTCTTCTGATAATGGAGGATGATGATTCTTCATTGGAAATGGTGGAGGAAGATTCTTCATTGGTAACGAGGGCAGTTTTGGCACCTGCCTCTGTCATCATTATCTCCAGCGTCTCCCTGATGGTCTCCTGCAACTGTCATCAATAATAATAATAATTTTTATTCACAAGAAGGTATAATGGGTTGTGAGATTACATAAGATTGGTATTTTTACATTCTTGCAAAGCTATTAACACTCATAGTGTTTTGGGCATGTCCTTAATCTAATGTATTGGGTAAAATGAAAAGGTACATTGTAACAAAATTTCTTATCATGTAAATTTATATATAACTACAATATAAATTGAGAGAGGTGATTACACTGGTAAGGATGTATGTTTCAAGTACTAATATTGAGGAAGTGGGTAGCACAAGATACAGTGAGAGTTTGAAGCACAAGGTAGGAAATTATGAGGATGAAATTAGGTACTTTTTTATTTTACTTCTGAATAAGGCATGGGTTGGACAAATTTTTAATTCATTAAGGAGTAGGAGTGATTACCAACACAAATGTTAGAGGTGGAGGTCAAATCTTCCAGGCGGGGACAGGGAGGGACACTTTAGCACCTGCTCTCTTGTCAGCATCTCCAGCATCTCCCTGACAATCTCCGAGTAATACAAACATTAGCCACCAGGCTGGGAAAATCCTGTCATACTCTTCATCTTTCATTAACATGTTCATAAACTTGTACAGAAAATCAAATTCTGATGTCACTGTGGTGTTTGTATACATGTCAAGGCATTGTTTGTATACATGTCAAGGCATTGTTTGTATACATGTCAAGGCATTGTTTGTATACATGTCAAGGCATTGTTTGTATACATGTCAAGGCATTGTTTGTATACATGTCAAGGCCTTGTTTATATTATACATTTCAAGCCATTGTTTTTATACATATGAATGAATCAATGCAATGTTTGATACATGCAAGGCACTGTGTATAGTGTCATCACTGTGTATATTGCCACCACTGTGTGTAGTGCCACCACTATGTAGAGTGACACCACTATAGTGCCACCAGTGTAGTGCCACCACTGTGTATAGTGACATCACTATAGTGCTACCACTGTATACAGTGCCACCACTGTGTATAGTGCCACCACTGTGAATAGTGCCACCACTGTGTATAGTGCCACAAATGTGTATAGTGCCACCACTGAGTAGTGCCACCCCTGTGTACAGTGTCACTACTGTGTATAGTGCTGCCACTGTATGGTGCCACCACTGTGTATAGTGCCACCAATGTGTGTAGTGCCACCACTTTGTATACTGCCACCACTGTGTATAGTGTCACCACTGTGTACAGTGTCACCACTGTGTACAGTGTCACCACTGTGTACAGTGTCACCACTGTGTATAGTGCCATCACTGTGTGTAGTGTCACCAGTGTGAATAGTGCCACCAATGTATATAGTGCCACCACTATAGTGCTACCACTGTGTATAGTGCCACCACTGAGTATAGTGCCACCACTGTGTATAGTGCCACCACTATATATAGTGCCACCAATGTGTATAGTGCCACCACTGTGTGTAGTGCCACCACTATATATAGTGCCACCAATGTGTATAGTGCCACCACTGTGTGTAGTGCCACTCTATGTAAAGTGCCACAACTGTGTATAGTGCCACCATTGTATATAGTGCTACCACTGAGGAAGGTGTCACCACTGTGTATAGTGCCATCACTGTGAATGGTGTCACCACTGTATAGTGCCACTGTGTATAGTGGCACCACTGTGTACAGTGCCACCACTGTGTATAGTGCCCCCAATGTGTATAGTGCCACCACTGTGTATGGTGTCACCACTGTGTATAGTGCCACCACTGTATATAGTGCCACTGACTAGTGCCACCACTGTATATAGTGCCACCACTGTATAGTGCCACTGACTAGTGCCACCACTGTATAGTGCCACTGACTAGTGCCACCACTGTATAGTGCCACTGACTAGTGCCACCACTGTATAATGCTGTGTATAGCGTCACTAATGTGTACAGTGACATGACTATAGTGCCACCACTGTATATAGTGTCACCACTGTATAGTGCCACCACTCTGTATAGTGCCACTACTGTATAGTGCACCTATAATGCCACCACTCTGTATAGTGTCACCACTGTATAGTGCCACGACTGTATAATACCACCACTGTATAGTGCCATGACTGTGTATATTGTCACCACTGAATAGTGCCACCACTGTGTATAGTGCCCAACACTGTATAGTGCCATGACTGCATAGTGCCACCACTGTATAGTGCCATGACTGTATAGTGCCACCAATGTATAGTGCCACCAATGTGTATAGTGCCCCTACTGTGAATAGTGCCACATCTGAGTATAGTGCCACCACTGTGTATAGTGCCATCAATGTGTATAGGGCCACCAATGTGTATAGTGCCACCACCGTATAGTGCCACCACTGTGTAGCACCATCACTGTGTATAGTGCCACCACTGTGTATATTGTCACCACTGTTTATAGTGCCACCACTGTGTATAGTGCTACCACTGAATATAATGCCACCACTAAATAGTGCCACCACTGTGTATGGTGTCACCACTGTATATAGTGCTAACACTGTGAACAGTGCCACCAATGTGTATGGTGTCACCACTGTATATAGTGCCACCAGTGTGTGTAGTGCCACTGTATGGTGCCACCACTGTATATAATGCCACCAGTGTGTGTAATGTCACTGTGTATGGTGTCACCACTGTATATAGTGCCACCACTGTAGTGCCACCACTGTGTATAGTGCCACCACTGTGTAGTGCCACCACTGTGTAGTGCCACCACTGTGTATAGTGCCACCACTGTGTAGTACCTCCACTGTATATAGTGCCACCAGTGTGTGTAGTGCCACCACTATGAATAGTGCCACAACAGTGTATAGTGCCACTGCATATAGTGCCACCACTGTGTATAGTGCCACCACTGTGTATAGTGCCACCAATATGCATAGTGCCACCAATATGCATAGTACCACCACTGTAGTGCCACCACTGTGGTGTCACCACTATATAGTGCCACCACTGTGTATGGTGTCACCACTGTGTACTCACCTATTTGTGCTTGTGGGGGTTGAGCTTTGGCTCTTTGGTCCTGCTTCTCAACTGACAATCAACTGGTGTACAGATTCCTGAGCCTACTGGGCTCTATCATATCTACATTTGCAACCCGCTCTCGCACAAGACAGTGCATATATGACTTATTGCTTATAGTCATTATTTGGCATATTAATAAGTACAAATGTGGTATATTCCTAATTATATTTTGTTTTCAAGGTACAAACTCTTCCTATAGATTTGCTATACACCAATTTTAATATTTGGAATTTCCTTTTCAGTTTTATTAAACAATAGAGATTTTATACAAAATTTTGACAATATCCTGAGGCACTTTACAATTTATTTAAATATTTTAGTTTTGTTTTATTATTTTTATAAAATTGTAATATTAATATAGGTATAGGTTAAGGAACCTGCCTGCTGCTTACCTGATGAGAGGGAAATCACAGAATTTTCACGACTGCAGCGTTGGAAAAATACCACAGTGGCGGAAATGTATGTGTTTTTGGCACTCTGTTTGTTGATGAAGCACTGTCACAAACATGCAATAAATGACTATTGGAGCAAGGACAAGACAATACCAACACCTTTATTCGGGAAATATATGTCACGAGACAGGTTTCAGATACTCCTCAGGTGTCTACATTTTGGAAGTGTTCAGGACCCGAACACCTGATGATAGACTGTGGCGAGTGAGGCACTACATGAACGATGTTATTGGAAAATCAGAGATTTTTACCTACCAGCACAGAAGCTGGTGGTTGATGAATCTCTCAACTTTTCAAGGGACGTGTTCCATTCAAACAGTACATTCCCTCAAAACGAAACCGATTTGGCCTGAAATTTTTGTTCTTTGTGATTGTGAGACAGGATACGTGTTACACATGATTCTGTACTCGGCTAGTGATTAGTGCCACCACTGTGTAGTACCTCCACTGTATATAGTGCCACCAGTGTGTGTAGTGCCACCACTATGAATAGTGCCACAACAGTGTATAGTGCCACTGCATATAGTGCCACCACTGTGTATAGTGCCACCACTGTGTATAGTGCCACCAATATGCATAGTGCCACCAATATGCATAGTACCACCACTGTAGTGCCACCACTGTGGTGTCACCACTATATAGTGCCACCACTGTGTATGGTGTCACCACTGTGTACTCACCTATTTGTGCTTGTGGGGGTTGAGCTTTGGCTCTTTGGTCCTGCTTCTCAACTGACAATCAACTGGTGTACAGATTCCTGAGCCTACTGGGCTCTATCATATCTACATTTGCAACCCGCTCTCGCACAAGACAGTGCATATATGACTTATTGCTTATAGTCATTATTTGGCATATTAATAAGTACAAATGTGGTATATTCCTAATTATATTTTGTTTTCAAGGTACAAACTCTTCCTATAGATTTGCTATACACCAATTTTAATATTTGGAATTTCCTTTTCAGTTTTATTAAACAATAGAGATTTTATACAAAATTTTGACAATATCCTGAGGCACTTTACAATTTATTTAAATATTTTAGTTTTGTTTTATTATTTTTATAAAATTGTAATATTAATATAGGTATAGGTTAAGTACTAATTGTAATTAAGAAGCCATAAGATGCTTATCTTAACACTTTCGCACTCTCGGCGAAGGTCACTCAGCCAACCGTATGTGCGCGCGGCGTTTTTATGGCTTAAGCGTAAAAACAAAAATGTGTATACTCTTTTTACTTTTCTGACCTTAGTTTTCATGCTACGTATTTCATTTTGGTATCAACGTGTTCGCAATAAAATTCTCTAGAAGAACATTAGTAAAAAAAGTCACGAAAGCTATAGAGATACCAGCATGAAATAAATAACTACGAAGATGAGTCGCCGTGAGCGCTCAACAGCAACAAAATGTTTTTACTCTTGGGATTATTATCACCTCTACAATTGTCCTACAGCCTTAATTTTGGTATCAATGGACTCCCAATAAAATTCCCAACACGGTGATATGAATATAATCGTAGAATAATGGTCCCGGCCCACCCGCAAGAGTGTGGGAAGTGGGCGCACTGTTACCCAGTAACGGTGACCGGAAGACACACGCGCGAAACGTTGCTTTGAAAGTTTATACTTGTTTCACTGTTCTGATATTATTATTGTATGTATGTCATTCATTTTTGTGGCAATGTTTTTGCAATAGAATGTTCTATGAGCTAAATTATACTACACAAACTTGGACCAAATAGGTGTACTTACCAAGGGAAGGCTGGTTGTGGAACATTAAGTTGAGCATTTGTTCTTCACTCCACCTTCTTCAGGTTCTTCATTCCTGAAGTTGCTCAACAGATGGTTTGTAGGTGGAGTGAAGCTGTTGCGGGTGGTTACTTCTTCACCACCCAATGCACCTGTTTCCGGTGGTAATTGGTGTAGCAGGGAACAACACAGAGTGCAACACCACAGGTCTTGCATCCATAGTTCGTGTCCTTCCTTTTACCGGACCGTGCGCATGCATGACACTTGAGACGTTTGGGCAGTCTGTAAATTTCATGTTTCAGTTTGTAGTTCATGCGATTTTCTGAATCAACAATAGGGCGGCCAGATCCTCTCGCTGGAGGTGTAACAGGAGTTGCAGGAGAGTCAGATTCATCTGACAAAACAGTTTCGTCAACTGGCAGTGTGGCAGACATGTCGGGTTCAGATTCGTTGTCTGCTTCATCTTGAGGTGGTGTAGTGAACAAAGGCCGCCTCACACCAGATGGTCCAGGAGTTGGCATGGCGTCAGCATTGGCAGGAGCTGTGTCATCATTTATGTCTGGAGCGTGCCGCAAGTGTTGAGATGATGATGATGTTTTAGGCCACTCCTCTGTGTCCCAGTGCAATAGGGCCCAGATTGCCACTTCGTGGAACTGTAGCAATGTTAGCTTTTTTCGATCAGTTGTGTTGTATTTGTACAAAACATAGGCATTATGCAATGCCATTTGCAGGAAATAAAAGGTAATCTTTTTGGTCCACTTGTGAGTTTTCCTGGTAAAATGGTAATATTTAACCATTTGATCGAAGGGGTTCACACCTTTCATGATCACTCCTCATCACTCGTTGCCGTATCATTCCCTCTAGCTCTAGGTACACTATAATCGTTGTGGATTCCAAAATCTTCCTCCAATACCTCTACATCACCTTCAGCTTCTGATAAATCCTCCACAAGGCCTGGAATTTTCGTTGGTGTGAGCTTCACTCCGCTCCACTTCTTAAAAATTTGGGTTATTTTGTCCACTCTCGATGACTTGGAGGCTTCCTTGGGCGTAGAAGTGCTTGGGCCTTGACCTTGATCCATTTTTGATGAAGTAATTGGGTATAATCCACACGGAAACGGGTAAAAATGCTCGAGTTTGGCACGTGAGGGGACCGTGATCGACTCACGACACGTGACACGAAAACAATGGGCCCGTCACGTGACCGGGTAGGCCGATGCGCCAGGCGGCCTAGTGGTGAGAAAGAGAACTTCATGGCGCGTCGTTTGAAACAAACCCCAATGAAATCGGATTAAAATTGAATTTTATACAAATATTTTAAAAGTTGACATAACTTTATGTCCACTATGCGTTTACGTTAGACGAAACCGAACGCGCTGGCACGTCCAGATAGCGCGAAAGTGTTAACATACTAAGAAGGTTAGGTTAGGTCAGTGTTTTCTATTCAGCTTTTCAGGGTAAACTCAAATATTCACAATAAATTAGTATGTCACATACGTACGTATTAATAAGCCAAATATTGACTATAAGCAAGTGCGAGAACGGGTTGACATTTGAAACCGAGTATGGAATCAGCATCCACCACATCACTGCCTAATGCATTCCACCTGTAAACTACTCTGACACTGAAAAAGTTCTTTCTAATGTCCTGTAGTGCCACCACTGTGTGTAGAGCCACCACTGTACATAGTGCCACCACTGTGTAGTGCCACCAGTGTGTAGTGCCACCAGTGTATATAGTGCCACCAGTATATGTAGTGCCACTGTGTATGGTGTCACCACTGTGTACTGCCACCACTGTGTATTGTGTCGCCACGGTATATAGTGCCACCATTGTGTATGATGTCCCCACTGTATATAGTGCCACCAGTGTGTGTAGTGCCACCAGTGTGTGTAGTGTCACGACTGTGTATGGTGTCACCACTGTATATAGTACCACCAGTGTGTGTGTGTAGTGCCACCAGTGTGTGTGTAGTGCCACCACTGTGTATGGTGTCACCACTGTATATAGTGCCACCAGTGTGTGTAGTGCCACCAATGTGTACTCAACTAGTTGTACTCACCTAGTTGTGCTTATGGGAGTTGAGCTTTGGCTCTTTGGTCCTGCCTCTCAACTGTCAATCAACTGGTGTACAGATTCCTAAGCCTACTGGGCTCAATCATTTCTACATTTGAAACTGTGTATGGAGTCAGCCTCCACCACATTACTGCCTAATGCATTCCATTTGTTAACTACTCTGACACTGAAAAAGTTCTTTCTAACGTCCCTGTGGCTCATTTGGGTACTCAGTTTCCACCTGTGTCCCCTTGTTTGCGTACCACCCGTGTTAAACAATTTATCTTTATCTACCCTGTCAATTCTTCTGAGAATTTTGAAGGTAATGTCATGTCTCCCCTTACTCTTCTGTCTTCCAGTGTCGTGAGGTGCATTTCCCGCAGCCTTTCTCTCGTAACTCATACCTTTTAGCTCTGGGACTAGCCTAGTGGCATACCGCTGAACTTTTTCAAGCTTCGCCTTGTGCTTGACACGGTGCGGGCTCCATGCTGGGGCCGCATACTCCAGGATTGGTCTTACATGTGTGATATACAAGGTTCTGAATGATTCCTTACACAGGTTCCTGAAAGCAGTTCTGATGTTAGCCAGCCTCGCATACGCTACACATGTTATTCTTTTGATGTGGGCTTCAGGAGACAGGTTTGGTGTGATATTAACTCCCAGATCTTTCTCTCTGTCCGTTTCAGGAAGGACTCATCCCCCATTCGGTATCCTGTGTCTGGCCTCCTGTTTCCACTGCCTAGTTTCATTACCTTACATTTACTAGGGTTGAACCTTAGTAGCCATTTGTTGGACCATTCATTCAGTCTGTCTAGGTCCTCTTGTAGCCTCATACTATCTTCCTCTGTCTTAATGCTCCTCATAATTTTTGCATCAGCAGCAAACAATGAGAGGAATGATTCTATACAATCTGGAAGATCATTTACATATGTAAGAAACAGTATGAGTCCAAGGACTGTACCCTGCGAGACTCCACTGGTGACGACAAATAAAAACTTTTTGTTTAATTAACCCTTAACCCTTAAGTTGTGCAACACATCATATGATGGGTTGAGTGACTTGCTATAAATTGCGCATCCCATCATATGATGTATTGGAGTACTTCGCAAGATTTAAACGGCCTGCAGATACACGGGGTTCACCTCACCTTCATTTGGGCTCTTGTAAACAGACGCCTTTTTTTTTTAAATCGTGGGCCAAATTCCCGGATGTGAGGGGCCTCAGTATTAAATGAGCCACCAAGCCTGACGCACGCAGCATGAGCTCACAGCACTGCTGTTCAGTTTGTGACTACAGCATCGCCTAAAAATGCCATAATATACATGTTCATGCTATTATTTAGTGATGATAATATTACAGAAAACCCCTGACTGTGATAAAAATAACCAGGATTCTGATAATAGGAGGATTGTTGTGATAATTAGTGCTGTAGTGGGAGGAGTAATCTTGGTGGGGAGGGTGGTAGCATTGTCTGCTGTCTTTGTATGACCACCTTTTACTGTCTGGACTCACTATACCAGCTTAGTTGTTCGCTATGGTAAACAAAACATACAGATACTTATATATAACGTCTGTATATAAAAGCAAAAACAGTATGGTGGGAGGAGAATGGTAGCGAGTCAGGTGAGGTGGGGAAGGAAAGGAGTGGCAGCCAGTGGTGGGCTGCCACTGGCTTCTACTGCCACTCAGCATGCCAACTTAGTGGTTCGTTATGGTGAACACGAATGTAGATATGTATATATAACGTTTATATATAGTGAATAAAAGCAAAATCAGTATGGTGGGAGGAGAATGTGGGCAAGTGAGGTGTTGAGGGAGTGAGTGGCAACGAGTGGCTGGCTCCTCGTTGCTTTTTGACTCATAATACCAACTTAGTGGTTTGTTATGGTGAACAAAACATGCAGATACTTATATATAACCTGTGTATATAGTGTAATAACCAACAAAGTATTTGTTCACTGTTTGATGAACATAATAATTGAATCAACAATCTGCACACTATAATTTTGAGTACAGTGATGATTCACTCATTTTATTATATAAATATATCACACTACACAACGTTGAATAATATTACAGCAAAAAACCAGCGTTGAATGTAATGAAAAGCCATTTTCTGGGTGAGTCCAGGAGGCTCCCCGGAGCTATCCCAGGTTGATATGCTAATGTCAGACTTTGGCATCAATCATGTGTATGGAGTTCTTAGGCCTACCGAGGACCACGGCCAGAACCGGGCCCCCTCAGAGAGGCAAGGGGAGCAATGGCCTCTAGAAACCCGTGTGGTTGGACACCATTCTATGTATGCCATCGACCGGATCAGGCACTCAGAAAGTTAAGCGCCTCAAAACAAACCCCTATTCTGGTTAAAATTGCTACCAAAAGCCGAACTAGTGGATAGAACTCCCCAACAGAAAACAAGCAAACGAATGTGACATCGCACGTCGCCACGACGCTGTCTGCGCAGCTCCCCCCCTCCCCGGGAAGGGGAAGGGGGAGCCCCAGACCCTTCACGCCGGCTACTCACACCTCAGTTCTGAGGCTGGATGTAAAAAAACCAGCGTTGAATGTAATGAAACGCCATTTTCTGGGCGAGTCCCGGAGGCTCCCCGGTGCTATCCAGGCTGAATGGATATGTATAACTTTCTGGCATCAGTCAAAGTGCTAGGAGTTCTTGCCTACCGGGGACCACGAGCCAGAACCTGGCCCCCTCAGAGAGGCACAAGGAGCAATGGCCTATAGAAACCCCCTTGTGATTGGGAGCATTCTATGTCTGCCATCGACCGGGAAACACACCCAGAAAGGTAGGCACCCCAAAACAAACCCCTACTCTGGTGAAATTATTGCTACTGAAAGCCGAACGAGTGGACAGAACTCCCCAAACAAAATTGTCAAACTAGCATGACGTCATCACGTTGCAGCGCCACCGTCTGCGCAACACCCCCCCCCCCCCCCCGAGAGGGGGGAAGGGGGAGCCCCAGACCCTAAATGTCGGCGATCCAACTCGCAGTTCTTAGGCTGGATGTCAAAATACGCGAAAACGCCGCCGACCGGAGGAAGGGAGGAATGCCGGGGAGCCTCCGGGACTCACCCAGAAAATAGCGTTTCATTACACTCAACGCTGGTTTTCTGGGGGGAGCCCCATCGGCTCCCCAGAGCTACCTTACCAAAAGATAAGTAAAACAGGGAAGAAACCGGGAGGCGGATACCACACGTCCTAACTGAACAACCAAAACCAGAGACAAAACAAAGACCAAAACGAGAAGAAAAAGACCAACCAGGCCAACGACCAGGACGGCCCCAAAACTCAAGAGCAGGCCAGAGGGGAACAACGCCCAGGACAGCATGTGGAATGGAGCAGAAGGAACCGCAACACTGAACGTAAGCAGGAGCGGCCCTGCCAGCACCACCCAACATGAGGTGACAGGACAATCCCAGACAACGGTCCCAGAACAACCCCGAAGGGAAGACAAACCAACCCTATCAAAGACCGAAGGACCCTTCGCAGCGATGGGAAAACCAAACACCGCCCCCGAGACGAAACGTGCAGGTGGGAGACCAATAACGAACCCACCTGTGCCGACACAAACGACGAGAAACGAACACCACGATCAAAAGCGCAAAACGCGAAACTAACAACACCGACCCCGCAACCCAAAGGAGCAACAGAACCAGCTCCAGTAGAGAAGAATGATACACGCATCCCCGAGGCATCCAAGAGGAGAACCACCGAAGACGAGAACCGCAGGAAAACAAACACACCCGGTCCGGAAAAGGAACAAAGAAAAACCGAAACCAGGACCGGAACCCAGCAAACCCGGTTCCAAGAAAAGGAACCAGGAAGGCAGGAGCGACAGACCGAAAAGTCACCCCCCCCACAGACAGCGCAACCCTAAGCCTGCAGAAAACCACACAGAAATCGCAGGAACTCGGTACCAAAACGGAACACTGGAGAAGTCCAAAAGCAGGACGTGGAACATGGACAGAGGTCCACCGGAGCACCAAACAGGATAATCAAGAAGCACTGACTCAGATACACAAAAAAGTGTAGCATGGGGGAGGAAAAACTGAATTAGAATAGGAAAACCACGAATACGGCCCAAGGAGCGGCCGGGAAGTAATGCACACGACCAACCACAAAATGTGTAGAGGAGCGCGTACATACCTGAGGGACCTTATGGACAGCAGGGTTATCTTGAGGTTCTTGAGAAGATCTCTCCCTCGGCTATGTGAGGGTGCAGTCAGGCACCGAAGATAGGCAAGGAAAGTGTCCAGACAGGGAAAAGACCCAGGGGTCTACAATGAAAACAAAAGCACCGAATTGTGGGGCAGAGCCCCACAGGACAACAAAGAACAAAAGATGGACAAAAGGCACTAAAGACACATGCAAGGTGACCAAACACCACACCCAACACCCCAGTCAGGAGCCATCGACGCAATCCCGCCAAGCGGGGAAGAGTAAACAAGGATGGAACAGTGAACAAGGGTGGCGGAGGGAGTAGAGAATCCCATGAAGATACTCGCTCCAAACGCATGAGCCTAACTAGAGAAGCAAAGCTCTACAAAGTACCAACGACGGAACTCAAACCATTCCGTACGTCCAACAAAAAGTCCCCCCAACTTGTGGAGAACTGAGGCGGCGCCCAAGCATATAACCAGCAGAGTAGCGAATAATAACTAGTCTACCGGCAAGTGTGGTCTAGAACAGACATGCGAGACACCGTACCGACACTCAGTGCGCCCAACCCGCACCATTGCCCGCCCACGATCACCCACAACTACTGTATATGCAACAAAAGATAAGTAGTTCCTTAGTGTTTGTGTTAATTGACCAATCTCAATTTAACAACAGAAACTGGGATAGTGGCACATGCCATCCGTGCGGCACATTGTGGGCACGAAACAATGGGCATAAAAGGGATAAGCTCAGAATCAGGAAAGACCGGAGGAATGACCGGCACGGTAACAGGCCCGGTGATGTGCGGAACCAATGACCACGTAACGTGGTGGTGGGGCCCCACTATTGGTGCAAGGGCGGGTTGGACATGTAAGCGAGAGGGAATGTATGTTAATCTTCTTGTTTGAGTAGCTGTTCACTGGAGACAGTTAAGCAAGTCCCAGCTGTGACTGGGTACAAGTGACAGAATGAACAACCCAGCGGGTTTTTTTCCTATTGGGGAGTGTTGTACATGCTGCTATTGCAGTGAGTCCACTCACAAGATGAGTGGCGCTGCCCAATAAACTCGCCCCTCGGAGCAAAATTTAATTTGAATTAGTAGCTGCCTCGCACGGGCCAATAGGCCCTCCGCAGGGCCATTGTACTTATGTCCGTATGCAGGTACACACAAGGGGACACAGGAGGTAGTGAGCACCCAAAGGAGCCACAGACACTAAAAAGAACCAGAGTAATGGCAGAGGGAAAGGAAGCCAAAAGCACCAAAATGCCATGTGGAGGAGGCAGACGCCACACACAGGAGCAAACAAGAAGACAGAGTCCAGAAGGCTCAGGAAACTGTGCAACCGTCAACCGACAGGAGAGGCGGGGCCCAAGAGCCAGAGCTCAACCCCCGCAAGCACTACCAGGCAAGCACCCACCAAAAGTGAGAACCAGCACTAGGCCGACAGATGCGCCAGACAAGACAACCTCACCTGCAGAGCAGACACACGACCACACCACAACACAGGCGAGCCAAGTAACATACTAGGAGCAGTGCTAAAGGTGTGCCCGAAAGCCATGCATACTCAAGGCAGTAGGCACAGTATGTACCCTTACCTGAATAAAATGCGAGGTCGAAGGAGAAAGACGGCCAGAGGTGCGCACCCTGCAGAAGACGAAGCAGGACAGAGGAAGAACAAAGTGACAACTCTAGAAATAAATCCAAAACACCCTCAGCATCCAGGAGGGCCACGACTGGAGGGAGAAACGAGCAAGCCGTAGAAAACCATGAGAAACGGCGCTAACACACGAGCATACCGCCCATAAACAAAACGCACACCGCGGCTCCAGCACACGAGGTACGAAACGCACCACCCGTCCACCGGGAGGCGTGGCTCGTACACCAGGCGGACACACAAATCGTACACACAACGTACAGACATCGTACAAACACCAGGAAGGTGTGCGGAACGAAGACAAAGAACGCCGAAACTGGAAGTAGAGACGACGCGAAAACAAAACAAGGCGAAAACGAAGCGAAAGAAAACAGATGATGGAAGGGAACCAACAAGGCCGACAAAAGACCCAATGGAAACCACATCGAAAATCAACAGACGTTCCAATAATATTGGAAGGTACGAAGAGACTTGCGAACCAACGAGAACCACGACAAGCACCCCTGACCAAGGAACATGCAGGGCCAACGATACGAAGCGGTTTAGGCACTATGTACTAGGTCAATATAGAAATCCATCAATGATTGTTTCACACCTTGAATGGATGTACCTTACCTGAACACTTTTTCCTTTTTCTTTTTCTTTTTTTTTTTTGTGAACAGCATCGCGACATAGGAGCGAAAAGGGTAAGGAAAAGGGGGTGAAACACACCCCCAGGAACGATGGGACTGAGGAACCCGAAGGAACACGGAACCGAACCCAGGGAGGGGTATACCCGAAAACAACAGGAACACAGAGAGGGAAGGAACAACCCCACTCTGAGGAACTGCCAGCCCCACACCAAAGGTACAAGGACCCAAGAGGGGCAAACGGGGCCGAGGCCCCCCAGGTAACCCCTCCCTAACCCCGGGAACCTCTACGGCATGACCCAGGGCTGAGCCACACCACCAAAGCCCCAGCCGGGGCTTTGGGGCAAGGAAAAGCCGGGGCACGGAAAAGCCGGGGCAAGGAAAAGCCGGGGCAGCCGTGCAAACACTAATGAAGGAAGCCCACTGGTCAGACCCATACTGCACGGCAGGAGGAACCGACTCGAATGCCTCCGCCGCCACCCCGGAAGAGGAAAACCCCCGAGACCGCCCGAGTCTCAACCCAACCAGACCCCGCCCCCAACCCCGAAACCCTCCTGAGATTCGGAGCAGGAAGCAAGGGAGGAAGTGAGTAGAACAGAAGGGGAGGAACAAGAAGCGGAAGGAGCCAGAGCCGAAGCGACCCCCACCCCCAAGTCCAGACCTCATCCACCAAAACGGGGCAGCCTCGGGGCATCCGGGGCCGCAAACCAAGAGCGTTGCAGCAACACACACCCAGCAAGCAACGCCGCAGCCGCCTGTACCCGATTATCAAGACCAGTGGCCTGGGTGAAGGAGAGTGCGTACCGACAACAATCATCGGACGACTCCAGGTCACAAGAACAAGGACTCAACGGGCAGCATGGCGGAGGCACAACCGGTAAGTGTCACCCCGAGACAAGGGGACAGATCAACCGACAAACTCGCAGGACGCGAGTTTGGGCCCTTAGCCTTTGGTACACACTAAGGAAAGCCCAGGCAGGGTACTGCGAACCGGCGCCCAAATCTACCAACAAACTGCTAAAGCTGAACCCCCGGGACGTGTCCACTCACGGGGGCCAAGCGGGGAGAACCGCCAACAGAAGAATTCAAAAGAAATTCACCTAGAACAGGAAAAGGGGGACCATAGTAAAAGCAGACCCCCCACCAGGCAAAAACAAAAGAAAAACCCCGCAAGAGGACAACGTACTCAGGCGGAACAGAGCCGGCCGCTGTTAATGGTGAAAACTAGCTGTGCAGTACCCCGCGCCCCTACCAGTGATGAAAACTACCACCTACCCAGAGACAAACCAGGGCAACAAAACCCCAGTCGACTCCAAGGGCGGCCCAGTACCGAGCAGTAAAGGACACAGCGGAGGTAGAACCCAAGGTGACTTGTGGAAGGTGGCCCCAAGCCCCAAGGGCAGTACTTACAGGGCACCTAGGGAAAAATAGCCCTAGGCACATGCAGCCCGAGTACCATGGAATCTTACTCCTGGCTCACACCCCACCGGTAGAACCAGTCCACACCACAAGGCACAGAACTGAAACAAAAACCGGAGCCAGAGGCACTCGACCAGCCAGTAATACCATCAGCCAAGAACTGCCAGTTGGATCGCCGGCGTGGAGGGTCTGGCGCTCCCCCTTCCCCCCCTTGGGGAGGGGGGGTTGCGCAGACGGTGGCGCAGCGACGTGATGACGTCATGCTAGATTGATAATTTTGTTTGGGGAGTTCTGTCCACTCGTTCGGCTTTCGGTAGCAATAATTTCACCAGAATAGGGGTTTGTTTTGGGGCGCCTACCTTTCTGGGTGCCTGTCCCGGTCGATGGCAGACATGGAATGCTCCCAATCACAAGGGGGTTTCTATAGGCCATTGCTCCTCATGCCTCTCTGAGGGGTCTAGGTTCTGGCACATGGTCCCCGGTAGGCAAGAACTCCTAGCACTTTGACTGATGCCAGAAAGTTATACATATCCATTCAGCCTGGATAGCTCTGGGGAGCCGACAGGGCTCCCCCCAGAAAACCAGCGTTGAATGTAATGAAACGCCATTTTCTGGGTGAGTCCCAGAGGCTCCCCGGAGCTATCCATGGCTGATATGGATACCCTAACTATTTTCCATCAATGTGGGTGGAGTTCTAGGCCTACCGGAGACTACGAGCCAGAACCTAGCCCCCTCAGAGAGGCACGGGGAGCAATGGCCCATAGAATTGCACATGTGATTTGGAGCATTCTATATCTGCCATCGACCGGGACAGGCACCCAGAAAGGTAAGCTTCACAAAACAAACCCTTATTCTGGTTAACAACAAAAATCGACAAACGAGTGGACAGAACTTCCCCAGAAAAACGAACTAACACGCATGACGTCACACGTGCCGTGCCGTATGTCTGCGCAGCTCCCACCCTCCCCGGGAGGGGGAAGGGGGAGCCCCAGACCCCCCCGCTGGCGATCCTAGCCCCAGTTCTGAGGCTGGATATCAAAACAGTGAAAAAAACGCCGACCGGAGGGCAGGAGGGTACCGGGGAGCCTCTGGGACTCGCCCAGAAAATGGCGTTTCATTACGTTCAACGCTGGTTTTCTGGGGGAAGCCCCTACGGCTCCCCAGAGCTACTTCACCAAAGACTACCTAAGAAAACAAGGGGACATACCCGGGAGGCGGTCGGTGCACCACTCTTCAACACAAAGTCGAGACAACAACCCAAGGACCCCTCCAGAAAGCAGCAGGCACATCATCCGCAAGAAAAAAGGAGAACAGCTGCAGACGAAGAAACCTATGACCACGACCATAGGAGCCAAAAACCACTGCGCCTGAGAAGAGCATGAAGCTCTGCCACATGACCCCCAGAGGCCAATGCCAACATAAAAAGAGCCGAAGCAAAGCAACCTGAACCGAAGGAGCCACAACAACCATGGAGAAGAAAAACAGGAGAGCACCCTGTCCTTCAGCTTGTGACCACAGCATCGCCTAAAAATGTCAAAATATGTATGTATGTTCATGCTATTATTTAGCGATGATAGTATTACAGAGCGCCCCTGACTGTGATAAAAATGACAAGGATTCTGATAATAGCAGGATTGTTGTGATAATTAGCGCTGTAGTGGAAGGAGTAATCTTGGTGGGGAGGGAGCGAGGAAGGTATCATTGTCTGCTGACTGTGTGCGTGACCACCTTTTATTGCCTGGACTCACTATACCAGCTTAGTTGTTCGCTATGGTGAACCAAACATGCAGATACTTATATATAACATCTGTATATAGTGAATAAAAGCAAAAACAGTATTGTGGGAGGAGAATGGTGGCGAGTCAGGTGAGGTGAGGGAGAGAGGAAGTGGCAGCCAGTGCCGGGCTGCCACTGGTTGCCACTGCCACTCAGCATACCAACTTAGTGGTTCATTATGGTGAACACGAATGTAGATACGTATATATAACGTGTATATACAGTGTAATAACAGCAAAAGGAGTGTGGGGGAGAAGCCATTTTGGTGATGGGGGTGGCAACATCTGCATGATTTGTCATGTTGATAGGGGTGGAGACACCCTGGAAACACAAACCGAAACTGTCTCTATTTTCCGATTGTAACAACTTGCAATAAAGTTGTTACATCTTGGCTTAACATGTTTATGACATATTAGAAGCTGTTACAATTTGCTATATTGGTTGTTATAACTGGTTAGGTGTTAAAACTTGTTCGAATGTTGTACCAACGTCGTAGTTTCGGTGTGTGTTTGGCGGGTATGCTCTTTGGGCACTATACCGGCTAAGTTGAACAGTTATGGCAAACAAAACATGTAGATGCTTATATATAACGTCTGTATATAGGGTAATAACACCAAAAACAGTATTGTTGGGGGTGAAATTTTAGTGCGTCTGACCTTGAATGTGTGAGAGAGGCAGCCGCCAGCTGACTGTGTGTAACGACGTCTCTTAGTGCCTGAACTAACTATATCAACTTAACACTATTGGTCACCGGACAGGCGCGCGGTCAACTTAGGGGTCATGTACCCGACGTGCGGGCAAGAGTGCGGGTAAGCGTGCGGTGACACCTAAATGTGTATACTTGTTTCAGCTTTCTCACCTTAATTCTCGTGTTACGTCGCTCGTTTTGGTATCATTATGTTCGCAATTAAATTCCCTACAGGTGTTTATAAATATAATGTCCAAAAACCTGCGTGACTCCCAACAGCAAAGCCTAAAGTCGGCAAAAGTTACCGGTGATCACACAAAATCAGGAAAATGTGCATACTCGTTCCATTTTTCTCACCTTAATTCTCATGCTACGTTGCTCATTTGGTATCGTTGTGTTTGCAATTAAATTCCCTACAGATGTGTATGAATATAATGTACAAAAGTTTGGAGAGCCTCCACGCAGAAAAGCCTAAAGTTACCCGTGAACGAGCACCAATTTGTACACTGCAACCTAATGTGTATACTCGTTCAGTTTGATAACATCAATTTTCGTGTTACGTCTTTCATTTTGGTATGAAATTGATCGCAATAAAAAGGCGCCTATTTTAAAACTAGTCCCATAATAATAGAGCAATAACTGGAATTTTAACAAATATTTAAATCCTAGAAGCTCATCATCACAAAATTATTTATATCTTATCAGTGTTCTGACATAAATTTTTGTGTTACATCTTTCATTTGGTATCAAATTGTTCGCGATGTAAAGGTGCGTATTTTAAAACTAGTCCCAACATAATAGCATAATAAATAGAATTTTAACAAATATTTTAAAATTTTGACCAAAAGCCTATTTATAATCATATAAGTGTTTGAACATCAAGTTTCATGTTACATCTTTCATTTTGGTATCAAATTGTGCACATTCTAAAGGCGCTTATTTTGATACTATCCCGAGGTCGATTGGATAAAAAATGAATTTTATACAAATATTTTTTGTAGTGGACGCAAGTCCGGTCTAAAGTTAGGACTCGGGAGAAAAATAATGGACGCGAGCCCGGTCCAAAGTTACCGATAGTGTTAATTGTACAGTTGTGGTGAACAAAATATGTAGATACTTATATATAACGTCTATATATAGTGAATAAAAGCAATAACAGTATGGTGGGAGGAGAATGTGGGCGAGTGAGGTTTGTTGAGGGAGGGAGTGGCAGCGAGTGACTGGCTGGTGTGTGGTGGTCACTCCTCGTTGCATTTTGACTCATAATACCAACTTAGTGGTTTGTTATGGTGAATAAAACATGCAGATACTTATATATAACCTGTGTATATAGTGTAATAACCAA